>JBAIZL010000004.1:252924772-253447272 GCA_036971475.1 Prosapia bicincta
TAATCTTTCTTCTGTTTCATTAGAGGTTTCTACACAATTACCTTCAGTAGCTGATTTGGTAATGGTACGATCATTAAAATCCCTACCTTCCAATTTATAGTCAACGACTTGTTTGTGTACTACACTATCGTCATTTATCTCAACTGTATCCTCAACACTTGCAGCTGCTTCCATTATACAAGGATCATCTTTTTTGTTAATATCAATTTCTTCTGTTTTATTACTTGTGTTTTGAAATTTTTCTTCTGGAACCCAACTATCAGATTTATGATCTTTTTCTTTATCGAATTCATGAACTATTTCAGAGTCATTTTTATTATTTTCTAGTTCACATCTGTCAAATGAATTTTCATTTTCAGACATTTTTGATGCATTATTCTCAAAATCCCCAAAAGATTTCGAGATGGCATTGATATCGAACTTTTCATCTGTTTCAGATTTATTAACCACGTTTTGTAGTTGCATTGAATCTTTTATTATGTTATTAGTTTGGTCTGGAATTTTAACTGTATATTTTTCTTCTGCACAAGAATCATTTAATTTACGTGTATCAATTTCCATTATTTCAGAATCAATAAAATTTCTATCAGTTCTACCTAAAGATTGTACTTCAAGACGTGCTCCTTCAGAGCATTCATTTTCCTTAATATTATTTTGTTCTGATTGTTCCCCTGATAAACTTGCTAATGAATCTTGTGTTTTGTTATTATCTAGTAAAATTTCTCCTGCATCATTACTCGCTTTCACAGGTTTACTCACAGAGTCTGCAACTAAGCACTGTGTATTAACTGGAGAATCAATTATATTGTCTTTATCTACAAAACCTTTACCAATTTCATTTTCTTCGTCTTTTCCAACTATCAACTCTGAAATATTACTTGTTTTTTCCTTATTACTTTTGTTTAATAATTCTTCTTTGTTGTCATTGAATGACAATGGCTCCTTTACTAAATCAGCCTCAGCTACTGAAACAGATTTTAAAACGCAAGAATTATCAACCTTCAAATTAGTCAATTTTAGGTCGTCAGCTCCTCTTTTGTTAAAAATGTCTTCATTTATGGTTTTAGTTTCACTTATACTACCAGTTGCAATTGTTTCATTTGTACAAGAAACATTGGTTTCATTATTACCAATTTCCTTCGTTTTTAAACCATTACCAAGTTCTTCAACAGCATTGCCTTCATTAATATTGTTAGTTTCATTGTTCGCTTCCTCAAATTCCTCTGTACTTCTATCAGTTTTGTTACTATCAATTATCTTTGTTTCAAAATCTTTATCAAACTCTTCAACAATAGTGTTAGTTTCCCCTGTGATATCAGATTCATCTAATTTTTTAATACAAGAACCATCTGTTTTATTATTCTCAACTTTTTTTGTTTGAAAACCATTATCTAGCCCTTCGAATAAATTATTCGTTAGAATTTCTTCTGTTCCTATTGAATCGGAAGTACTTTTTCCGACCATTTCTGTGGCTAAAATTTCTGTTTTTATTGATGATGCTATTAAACCTTGCTTTCTTAAAATTAAAGTGTTTTCATTATTCATCTTAACCTTTTCCCTGAAATTGTTTTCTATTTTAACTTGTATGAATTCATCGTCGGTTTCTTCTACTGGATTAATACTTTCAAAACTAGTATCTCTATAGTTTTTTAGAACATGTTTTTCTTCATTTACAGAATCATCTATTTTATCAGTAATTTTTTCAGTGTTCAAAGGACTAACAGCTTCACAATCTTCCTCACACTTTTCTTTGTTTTCAGAAGCTAAATTCATTTGATTTGTTTCAGAATTTGTGACTGAAGACACAAGATTAAGTGACTGAGACAAATCAGAATTTTCTAACTTATTAGTTGGCGAGAAGGAATTCTGGGTTTGATCTTCAGCATTATTTGTGGAAGATACATTTAAAACATTATCTTGAACACTGTTATCATTATAGGAACTAAAAGACACAGGTTTAGAAACATCTGTAGTTCCAGTTGGAAGACCATCTGAATTTCCAACACTCATATTTACATCAGTACATGCATTAACAAACTCTGACCTTACTAATAGAATATTGTCAACAGGAGTTGTGTTTTGACATTCAATTTCAATAATTTTATTAGCTTGTTCTTTAACCATTTGTGAATGGGCAAACCCAACATTTGCATTACCTAGTTCATTCCTGTTATCTGAACTCCCAATTCCAATTTTTGTATCAGTACATTCACTGACACTCTCTGATATTTCTGCATCACCATGTTCACTAACATTCTCCAATCTTTCTACTGATGTTTTGGCATCAGTCTGGTCGCAAAATCTCTCTAATGTTTCTACTGGTGATTCTATATCAGAATGTTCACCAACACAATCTGACCCTTCCACCGTTGTTACTTCACTAACATTCACTGATCTTTCTACTAGAGTATTGGTATCAGCATGTTCACCAACACTCTCTGATCCTTTCTTTGGAGTTTCTGCATCAAAATGCTCACTAACATTCTCTGACCTTTCTACTGGTGTTTCTACATCAGCATGTTCACCAACACTCTCCAATCTTTCTACTGCCGTTTTGGGATCAGCATGGTCGCAAACTTTCTCTAATATTTCTATTGGCGATTCTGTACCGGAATGTTCACCAACATTCACTGATCTCTCTACTACTAGAGCATTGGTATCATGTTCACCAACACTCTGTGATCCTTCAACTGGAGATTTTATATCAGAATGTTCACTAACACTCTCTGATCTTTCTACTAGTGTTTCTGCATCAGCATGTTCACTAAAACTCTGTAATCTTTCTACTGGCGTTCTGGCATCAGTATGTTCACTAACACAATCTGATCTTTCCACTGGTGTTACTATATCACCATGTTCTCCAACATTCTCTGATATTTCTACCACAGCATGCTCACCAACACTTTCTAATCTTTCCACTGAAGTTTCTACATCAGCACGTTCACTCACACTCTCAGACAGTTCTACTACATTTTCTTCTCCAGCATGTCTAATAATACACGCTGATCTTTCTACTGAAGTATCAGTGTCAGCATTTTCACTAACACTCTGAGGTCTTTCCTTTTGGGTTCCTGGATCAGTAAGATCATAAACTATCTCTGATTTTTCTACTGGAGTTTCTGTATAAGCATGTTCACTAATACTCTTTGATGTTTCTACTGATTTAACTGCATCAGTGTAGTCGCAAATTTTGTCTAATGTTTCTACTGGAGTTTCTGCATCATCATATTCACCAACACTCTTTGATTTTTCCACTGGAGTTTTTGTCACAGCATGATCACTTACACTCTTTAACCTTTCCACTGGAGTTTCCGCATCAGCATTTTCTTTAACAATTTCTGATTTTTCCACTGAAGTTTCTGCATCAGCATTGTCTCTAACACTCTGTAATCTTTCCACTGGAGTTTCTGTATCAGCATGTTTACTTACAATCTCTGACCTTTTCACTGCAGTTCCTACAATAGAATGTTCGTTAAGATTTTCTGATTTTACAACTGGAATTTCACTAACACTCTCTGACCTAACACTATCAGATCTTTCTACTGGAGGTTCTGTATCAGGATGTTCACTAACACTCTCTGACCTAATAATATCCAATCTTTCTACTGAATTATCTGTATCAGCATGTTCACTAATACTCTCTGACCTTTCTTTATCAGCATGTTCACAAACACTCTGTGATATTCCTAATACAGTTTCAGCATCCGCATGTTTATTTACACTCTCTGACCTTTCTACTGGAGTTTCAGTATTATTATGTTCGATAACATTTTCTGATCTTTCCTCTTGAATTTCTGCATCAGTATGTTCCGTAACATTTTTTGATCTTTCCACTGAAGTTTCTCCATCAGCATTTTCACTAACACTCTCTGACCTAATACTATTCGATCTTTCTACTGGATGTTCTGTATCAGCATGTTCACCAGCACTTTCTGACCTAATACTATCTGATCTTTCCACTGGAATTTCTGTATCAGTGTGTTCACTTACACTCTCTGATATTTTGACCTTAGTCTCTGTATTAGTATGTTCGATAACATCTACTGATCTTTCCACTTGAGTGTCTCCGTCAGCATGTTCACTAGCACCTTCTAACCCAATACTATTCGATCTTTCTACTGGATGTTCTGTATCACCATATTCACCAGCACTCTCTGACCTAATATTATCTGATCTTTCTACCGGAGTTTCTGCATCAGCAAGTTTACTAACACTCTCTGGTCTTTCCACTGGAGTTGGTCCATCAGTATGTTCAATAACACTCTCTGAACTTTCTACAGGTATTTCTGCATCAGTAGGTTTGTTAACAGCTTTTGATCTTTCCACTGTAGTTTCTACATCAGCAGGTTCCTTAACATTTCCTGATCTTTCCACTGGAATTTCCCTGTCAGCAAGTTCACTAACAGTCTCTGAACTTTCTACCGCTGTTTCTGCAAGAGTAGGTTCGTTAACATCTGTTGATTTCTCCACTGTAGTTTCTTCATCTACATGTTTCTTAGCATTTTCTGATCTTTCCACTGGAGTTTCTCCCTCAGCATGTTCACTAACACTCTCAGAACCTTCTACCGCTGTTTCTGCATCAGTAAGTTCGTTAACATCTATTGGTCTTTCCACTGTAGTTTCTACATCAGCATGTTCCTTAGCATTTCCTGATCTTTCCACTGGAGTTTCTCTGTCAGCATGTTCACTAACACTCTCTGAACCTTCTACCGGTGTTTCTGCATCAGTAGGTTCGTTAACATCTATTGATCTTTCCACTGTAGTTTCTCCATCTACATGTTTCTTAGCATTTTCTGATATTTCCACTGGAGTTTCTCCCTCAGCATGTTCACTAACACTCTCAGAACCTTCTACCGCTGTTTCTGCATCAGTAAGTTCGTTAACATCTATTGGTCTTTCCACTGTAGTTTCTACATCAGCATGTTCCTTAGCATTCCCTGATCTTTCCACTGGAGTTTCTCCCTCAGCATGTTCACTAACACTCTCAGAACCTTCTACCGCTGTTTCTGCATCAGTAAGTTCGTTAACATCTATTGGTCTTTCCACTGTAGTTTCTACATCAGCACGTTCCTTAGCATTTCCTGATCTTTCCACTGGAGTTTCTAAGTCAGCATGTTCACTAACACTCTCTGAACCTTCTACCAGTGTTTCTGCATCAGTAGGTTTGTTAACATCTATTGATCTTTCCACTGTAGTTTCTACATCAGCATGTTCCTTAGCATTTTCTGATCTTTCCGTGGAAGTTTTTCCATAAGCTTGTTCATTAGCATTCTCTGAGCGAATACTATCTGATCTTTCTACTGAAGTTTCTATATCAGCATGTTCCTTAACATTTTCTGATTTTTCCAATGGAGTTTCTCTATCAGCATGTTCCTTAACATTTTCTGATTTTTCCAATGGAGTTTCTCTATCAGCATGTTCACTAATACTCTCTGGCCTAATACTACCTGATCTTTCTACTGGAGGTTCTGTATCACCATATGCACCAGCACTCTCTAACCCAATACTATCTGATCTTTCTTCCGGAGTATCTGTATCAGCAAGTTTACTAACACTCTCTGATCTTCCTTCTGGAGTTGCTCCAACAGTATGTTCAAAAACACTTTCTGAAGTTTCTACTGGTGTTTCTACATCAGTAGGTTCGTTAACATATTTTGATTTTTCCACTGTAGTTTCTGTATCAGCAGATTCACAAATACTCTCTGATATTTCTACTATAGCTTCTGACACAGCATGTTCGTTAACATTTTCTGATCTCTTCACTGGTGTTTCTGCATCAACATGTTTAGTGACAACTGATTTTTCTATTGGAGTTTCTGGATCAGCATGTTCAGTAAAATTCTCTGATTTTTCTAGTGGAGTGTCTACATCAACAGGTGTACTAATATTCTCTGATTCTTCTAATGCAGTTACTTCTTCTTCGGCAAGTTTACTAATATTTATCAAAATTTCTTGTCCAATGTTTTTGTCAGTTTTTTCAATAATGTTTTGTCCATTTTTTTGTCCAATATTTATATTTGCATGTTCAATAACATCCTCCAATGTTTCTACTCCAATATTAACATCACCTTGTTCAACAATACTTTTAACATTTTCCTGTTCACTGAGTGAATCAATTATAACACCCAAAATTCCTTCAACAATTTTTTTGCTTTCATTAATTTCATTACTCCTTTCGTCAGAACATCGTTTAATTTTCAGTTTCAAACTTGGAGAATGTGTTAATTCATGACCTTTCCATTCAACTTCACCTTTACACACTATGTTACAGACACTACACCTATATTCAATAGAATCTAAACCTTCTACCTGCAAATCCTTTCCTGGTGTTAATATTTGATCAGTACCCAATTCTAATTTACGCTTTTTACTTGGCGGGGTCTTTGACTTCGTAGATGATATATTTAATGATGAATTTTTGTCAGAATTCTTATTAGATGTCAAGGAAGATTTAATCTCTCTCTTGTTCTTTAAATCAGCTTTAGCTACCACACTTTTTCTTTGTAAAGGAGTAGCTATTATATTTTTATTGTTCTTTAATGGTTTTTTTACTGGTTGTCTGCTTTGTGCTAATGTTCGCCTAACTGATGCTGTTAGCACCCTTCTAATTTCTTGTTTCTCTGCACTACTTCTAACCTGTACTGGAGTTTGACTTTTAGCACCCAAGCTTTTTTTCGTCACATGTGATTTTCTTGTAGATTTTTTACTATCAGATTTTACATTCACATTTTTTTTCGATGTTAAAGGTGATTTTGTTTCTTCTGCAGATTCTATGTTTTTTCTAAACTGTAAGGTCTTAATTACTTTGCTGCGTAAACGAAGAGGAGAGAACACAGGAGAATTTCTTTGATTTGTCAATTCAGCTCTCTTTAAAATGCTGATGGTTTTAGATTGACCTTTCAATTGTTTTATTGAAAAAGTTGCTTCAGATTTACCTAATGATCTAGTTGGATCAGTCCTAATTACACTCTTACTCCCAGTCAGTCTCTGCAGTGATGCATTTGCTGGTTTAGTGTTACAAGAATCATCTTTTTTCTTTCTTTCTTGGGAACTTCTTGTTATTTTTTTTTCTACAACTATTTCCTCTTGTGAAGATTTTTGACGAGAAGATCCAGCTTCAACAACTTTATGCGATTTTATTTGTTTATTTATAGTCTTTTTCTTCCCTTTACTACTTTTGTCAGAAATTATTTGTAGGTTATTTTCTGTGTTTGCCATTCCTCTTAAAGACCGTTTCCTTTTTGGTGATTCTTCATTTGTATTTGTATTTGTAGTCTCTCCAGATATATTAAGATTCTCTTGTTTTTTACTAATTCCTTTATTGGAAACTTCTGTTACTTTCCTTCTCTTTGATTTTGATTCAGATTCTTCAACTGGTACAGACAAATCAACTTTTTTTGTTCCTTCTCTTGTGCCAGATTTTCCTTTGATTTGGGATCCTTGTTTTGGTTTTATCTTAATATCTGGTGACTGTTTTTGACCTCTGATGTTCTTATCTGACTTGGATGTTGCAACATTTTTACTTTTATTTGTCTCCAGTTTTATCCTCTTTGTTTTATCCTCTGATTTGTGATCTAAATTTTCTACTTCAGATAATCTTCTTCGTCTGGATTGTGTTGATGTAGTCTCACCCACATTTTGCCTAGTCACTCTTGTCTGTCTAGTTGGCACAGTTTCCTTCTTCTTCACTTTACTTACGCTACTATGTTTAAAAACAGTTTTTTTCACTCCAGAAGATGAAGTTTTATTGGCATTTCTTCTAGTCATTCTGCAGTGTTCAGTCTTTTCTTTGAATTGTATAGTTCTTTTTACCTTACAATATTCAAACTTTTCCTTAGCACCTCTAATTTCTTCTATATATGAACTATTTTTAATACTATTGTTAGATACCTTTAAAATATCTTCTAACTCTACTTTACAGTATTGTTTGTTAATGTTCAATGTTAGTCTTTTAGAACAGATTGAACACAACGTAAAAAAAATATTATTTTCTGGCCTCACAATAAATGTCTGGCACTGGCTACATTGTGCCTTTACTAATCTAACTGATAATGATGGTAGTGAACAATTATTTGAAAACACAGGTTTTGTGTATTCTTTATCAACTGCAGTTACTTCAGGAGTGATCGAGTTTGAATTGCTATTCGTTTGAGGACGACAATCCTGTTTCACCCTTCTACTCTTCCTAAAACAAACATTAATTGTTAAAAATTAATATAAACATAATAGTAATAAAATTATAATTATTAGTTATATTGTTAATAACTTTAACAGGGTATATTGTAGTAAAACATGCAATACAAGTTCTGGAATGGATTTGATAAAGATGGAATTTTTAACAGCTTACAGCAATCAACAGAATTATGTATACACAATATTCAACTATTATTAAAACTCTAAAGATAAGAACACATGTAATATGTCACCACCTAAAATATTAATTAAAACAAAAACTTCTTCAAGAAAACCCTAGCCCGGAAAACACTTAAACGGTGTTAGTGTAGGACAGTAAAACGAAGTATGATTCAAACCAAGAACATGTGAATCTGAACCAGGATTTAGGTTCTGGATCTGAAATGCCACAGAATTCATAATGATAGATAAAACTTTTAATACAAAGGTTATCTCTGCTGATCTAGTCTAAGACAACTTGTCTTATCAAACTATAAAGATGTTATTACTACCCAATAGTTAATGTTACTGTTATGTTTTACCGAAATAGCAGTGCAGTTCTTTCAAAAATAAATTTAACAGTTTTATATTTTTCTGCAATTTATATCGACAATATCCTCTTTAGAAGATATTTATTTATAAGAATATTAATGTAGTAAATTGTAAAGTTAATTAATTTTGCTACTGGCTTTTTCATATGTTCTTACATTGAGGCCCTTTCTCAATATGCAAATTTTACCAGTATTTATGTTTTCCACCAACTAAAACTGACTGCTTCTTGTTTATAAGGTGTTCTTGAGTAACAGTTGTGAAAATGAAAAAAACCGAAAATAATTTGCATTTTGTCAAGGGTAAACCCCCTTCGCTTTCATTGCTTAATCAATATTACATGGTCTGTAACAATATTTCAGACATTATTATGAACATGTATAATTATTGCACATTCCATTTATGACAAAGATAATGGTAAACTATGTTTGTATATTTTAATATAATTGTAACATAATTTTGATTCAACACAATTTGCTTATGTCATTTAAAAGTATATGCGGTTTTTTATAAATATATATTAAAAAATTCTATTATAATTTATAACTTTATTACTTGATAGTTTGACATTTTATTACTTGACAAGCATTTCTAATTTATGCATTACATAGAATATTAGTTCAACTTCGCTATAGTTTTTAGGCCTATTAAATAGTATAAACCCATTTTAAAGCATTATGAAAGTTTAATTTTATCAAACGTAAATAAAAAAAAAATATCACATATTAAATTCAAAATTCAACACACTAAACTTGACTTTTGTATTGTTGAGAAGTTTTTACTAAACATAATTACAACTGAAGTTGAAAAAAAGTAATATTTTCATATTTTACATGTATTTATTTTCATCATCGAAACAACTTTATATATTGGATTGTTCATCGTGTTCTGGTTTTGATTAGGAAAGTTCCTTCACAAAAGCTTCTTAACATTTAAGAAATGACATGACCCAGTTGTTCATGCAATAGGCAGCATTCTAAGAACTAAACTACAATTATTTGTCCAATCTATTGATATGTCTAGTTTTGCTATTTTATTTCAGTTTGATTTTTTGATGATGGCTTGAGTTGGCCTTCGCGTATAAGAGTAAACCTTCAGTTAGAGGTTTAAAAATGTAATACCATAAAAACACAAAACTAAGATACAACTTCTTGGACCAAGCCACAGATACTTTAATATTTTTTTTTTATTTGTAAATTTATAACATGTTAAAATATAGCCAAGTTTTGTTTTTAACAGAGAGGAAAATTAAGAGTAAACAATGATTTTCAAGTTTGCTTCAACTTAATTTTCAGATTTTTAGAATCTGGTCTTCAAATAATTAATATTGAATTTGATTTTTATCAAAAACATACAACTAATGATAAGTGTATAACAGTACATTCAAACCATCTAAATCACATAAATTAGTAACGTCTTAATGCTATGATTAACAGATTAATTAGAATACTTTTGAATAAAATGATTTGAAATTAAACCTACTTGAATTAAAATAGCCAACATTATTGTATAGAATTGTAAAATCGTTGATAGTATAGTGAGAAAATAAAATTTGAATTAATTGAGGGAAAATGCCTCCACTTTAATATCAGAAAAAGAAAATAAATATAATAACCTACCATTTGATAGATTTAACAAAAAGCTTAAACAAAGGATATAAAAGAAGTAAATTTTTAAAAAACACCATATAAGAGCTTTAATATATTTATATTTAGCAGTTCAAGGAATTTATTAGATAATCAAAACGACAAACACAAATGTTAGATAAATCAGGGGTTTATAAAGTAAACTTCAGTTCATGTGATAAACTTTAGAGTAGCCAACAAAAACAAAAATGAAATTCCAACTAGATTTAACAAACAAACTACTCATATAAAATTTCAAACACTGAAAAAATCAAGGATTGCTGAACATATCCTAAAAACTATCCATAAATTAGAAGTAAAGGACCTTGAATTAGTTAGAAATGTTGAATCGACATATATGGAAGTGAATTCAAAACGGTTCTGAAAATCTGAATATTAATAAATATGATACAAATAACTTATTAAATTTTGACAAATGCCCCCTCTTGAATTCTCTATTATGTTCGTTAGTTAGGAAATGGTTGTATTCTTATTACTTTTTATAAAATATTTTAACAATGTTACAAAGGATGTAATGTTGACAGAAACCTTACAACAAATGGCTAGCTGGAGAAAATGATGCATGAACTGAAAGCTCAGAATTCTGCAGAGGATATTTTTAACGCTGATAAGACTAGGTTGTTTTACATATTGAATACATATGTTACATGCTAAATACAACATTAAAATTTAAATCAGAAAAATGTACTTGTAGAATAAATTACTGTCTCAGTATCAACTAACAAGACCGGCTGAGTGAAGAGAAAATTAATAGTGATCTGCAAAAGTATACAAACCCTTGTTGTTTTAAAAACATCAAACATTTTCTTGTCAATTACAAAAGAAACAAGTCTACTTGAATAAGATCACACATTTTTAAAGAAATACATAAAATGGGATACTGAGCTAAATAGATCTGGAAGAATCAAACGAAAACTTTAAAATTTACATTCTTGATGCCATACTTATGATCAGCATCCTGGGAAGAAGTGACAGCCAAAACAATAGACACTCCTTCAAGCATGAAAAATGGTTAGAAGGTTAAAATAACTTGCCTTTAGCTCTTTGGACCGAACAGTTTGAACTTGGAGGAGCTGGAGGATTTTGAAGATATTAATGTACTTTGGCTATAACTCCAGAGGTTCAGAAAAGGAGATTTTAAACTCAGTTCAGGTGGAAAAAGAAAGGAACCGGAGTCAGAAGCCGTCCCTATTCCACAGTAAAGTTTTAGAGACAGTTAACTACTGCATAGTTGACTTTTCATGCACCATGAAACTAACATGGCGACAAGACATGGCATACATCACAGCTATAAGACCAAGTACTAGCAGTTCTTTAACAAGCAAAAAAAAAAAAACAAACAAACAAAGATGACAGATATTTTTCATTAGTATTACAGAACAACCTTGTACTTTTTAGTAAAGTTACTTTAAATACACTTAGTTAAATAGGTTTCTGACATATTTCTTTTAATATAGTAATTTAATTTGATATTTTAATCTAAATATAAATGAGAATTAATATTAAACTATACTAATAATAAAACCCATCTTTTAATTGAGAATATATTTGCTACCGTTACTCATATAGTAGTTTTACCCTTAGCATGCTGGAAAAAATAGACTACTGTTAGGGCAGAATTAGTTTCTATTTTTCTTAGAGCTCTATTAAAATTAAAATTCTGGCATTAAGTAAAGATGGGAAAATGATACAATTGTTTTAAAGTAGTTTATATATTTCTCACAACTTAAAAATTAAAAATGTTATTTTTTGGTACAATTAATTTGGAATCTATTCATCTGGGTGTAACATGAGTTTAAACACACAATTTTTTCATTTTTGGCAACAGTGTAACAAATGTCTGAACAACAGATAACGGAACACACAATACAAAAACAAAGTATACACTTGAGATATTAGCAAATGTATTCCAGAATGCAAGACTAACTCTTATGTACTGACTTTACAAAGACCAGATGTTGCTACGGTTACAAATTTTTTGACAAATACCAAGTGGGAAAAAACAATAAATGCTTGAAATCTATGTAGATGCAAGTTTATACCATGCTGACACTAACAAGCAATCTATTTCTTTTTTATTAACTTCGGGAGGATACAGATGACAAATATGTAAATAAGAGATATCCCCTTTAACACGTTGAGTTTTACATTTGCGCATCAAAATTGCTGAAAAAATATTATTGATTAACTGCATTGAAAATGTTGTTGATGGACCCAATATGTCATCTGAAGTTGGTTAGGCATTCATTTTCGTCAGTTTTGGTGACGTCACCAATAACAGTACGTTCATGTACGTACTTCACCAGTGGTACTGGTTCTCGTATCTCAGGTGATGGTTGTCGACTGTGTAACTGCTGGGTTTCTCTCCCAATTGTTGCTGGATACCGACAAACTTTTTTCCAGTCACAACACTTAAATATAGTTATAGAAAAAGTACCACAAACAAATTTAAGGACCTACAACCCTTCTTACCAACATTTACAATGTTTTTCAATGATAAAAATAATTTTATACACAATGCCAATAAGTAATTCATATCTAAATAGTTCTAACACAGTGTTAATAATAATTTCTAAAAAATACCAACATAAATACTATATACGACCCCGACTCATTTTAATACTCAGCTTCAGTCATCCATATTCTCATGAAACTTGTTGAAACATCACAGTTCACTCAGTCATGGTTCACCTGGGCACACAGCATAAATGTAGGTGGTCAATTTCCTTTTGCCTTCTTTAGCAAAAACCCGGCATTTTCTTTGAACTTGGCATCCATTTGCTTTCCTTTTGTTCTTCATTGAGAGTCTGTGTACGCTGTTGCGAGTAGGAGTCACCATAATGAGAGCCTGTTAGAGGGGGGGGGGAGGATGAAAGTCCTTCAATGACTTTGAGACGGAAATCATACAGGCTGTTATTTTGGGAGTTATACATATTATGGAGATAACATGCATTTACCATGATTAACTGCAGGAAGTGGACAAAAAAATTGTATGCCATCTTAGTGTCTTCCGCTCACAAGGATAGTGGATAGTACATCGTTTGATTTAAGTGGTCAACTCCCTTCATATGAGCACTTGTTTTCTCTTGTTTATTTTTGTAATCATGTCATTATCGAATTGAGTTGAGATATAAGTTACAGTCCTTTTATCCTTCTATTTTCTGATCATAACGCTCTTAGCGTAATTAGCCACCGTCTCTACTTTGGACAACTTGGCAGACTTTACATCTTATGGAATGTTTTCGGTAATTTCTCAAAGTGGCAGTACAGTACATGAGGCGACGTAGAAGTTTGGACGACAAAATAAAACTATTGTAAAAGTTGTCCATGAATAAAGCGTGGCCTTTGCCTAGGAAATCTTCCATTAGATTCATGACAACTTTCATAGTGTGCCCTTTACCTCCGCAGGAGTCAGTTTTTCCTGTATATACATGGAATCGAAGTTGTAGCCCCTCTGGTCTGTTTAGGGAATAAATCTCTATTCCAAATTTGTGTCCCCTTTATGTATTGACGAAAGACTAATGGCCCACTCCACAAAATCATTTCCTCATCAATTATTAGCTCACAGCCCAGGTAATATATTTCCCTCATCTTATTGTTTAGATAACCTACAATGAGCCTTATTTTATATAGCCTGTTGCCAGTACGTTCTGGATTTTCCCTTGCCCCTACTTTTAAGTAAAAGTAAGCACCTTAGAACCACCTGAAACAGGTCCCAACTCATGTACTGACTGGATACATTTTGCTGAAGAAGTCAGTGTGTTTTCCAATAATCACAAATCCTATTCAATCTTAAGGTAACAGTGTGAAGCAAAAGTTCCAAAAAATATTCTAATTTCGGCCAAAGTTACGTCTTTCCAATTTGTAACTTATGACTTGGCAATGTTTTGTGGACCACACAAAAATTCCAAGGCATATCTGTTTGTCTCAGCAACGATTGTCTCTAAGAAAATAACGTCTATCTAATAAATTAAACCTATCAGATGGAGTATATTGTTACCAGGAATTGGCACTCTAAGTCCAGAATCTCCTGTGAAAGGTACGGTCTATCAGTGGTGCCATGTTGGAGACACCTCGTCGTCATCATCGGAGCTGTTAGGTCTATCCTCACGGCCAATTTTGTTGTCAGAGTAGACATTGTCCAATAATTCAACCTCATTATTCATATTCATTGTACAAAATACATTAAACGCAACTATAACACACTTCAAATAACATGATAACATAGTTTACAGCAACGGTGGAACAAAAAACAAAACGCACCGAAATGTTCACAAAGATTGGCACAATAACCGATAAGCTATACAATGTTTTCCGGCAATGGCTAACCTTACACGGAACCAATGAATGGGCGTAAATGAACCCCTATCGCAACGGGCGCTAGTAGGGCACGCTCATCGCACTCAATGTGTTAATACGCCTCATAAGAGTTAAAAAAATTTATATGATGATCTCCTATATAATGATCTCTGTGCCCTATAAATGATCTCTTTAATAACCTTAGATATTGTTTTAAGAGATACCCAAGGTCGTTATAGAGATCATCAATAGGCCATTAGAGATCATTATATCTCTCTTTTTACAGATATCTAGATCATAATGAAGAAGATATAGGAGTATGTGTGTATGTATATATATATATATATATTTAATAAATTAAAAATATTTCAAAAACAAGAATACTTTTAATGAATATATTTATTCAAAGCTTTTCGCCGATAAAATAGTATCAGCATCTTCAGGAAAATAATTATCTAATCTGATAATAATTAATAATCATTAGATAATTATTTTCCTGAAGATGCTGATACTATTTTATCGGCGAAAAGCTTTGAATAAATATATTCATTAAAAGTATTCTTGTTTTTGAAATATTTTTAATTTAATTACTATATTACAAGAAAACATATCACCAAATTTAATATATTTAATATATATATATATATATATATATATATATATATATATATATATATATATGAAGTTAATATATTACTATTGTAAGTAATTTTATCCACCATTAAGTGCAATAATTTTACCTTGAGTGATGAGGCACCTTTCGGTCACATGACCATTGTCGAATCACTCAGAGTGATTCGACAATGGTCATGTGACCGAAAGGTGCTTCATCACTCAAGGTAAAATTATTGCACTTAATGGTGGATAAAATTACTTACAATAGTAATATATTAACTTCATAAAGTCAGTGCAACGGAAAAACAATGGATAACATAAAATATCAAGAATATATATATATAAATTAGTCAATACAAACAGTATACAAGGTAATTTATTTTACTGCATAATAATTACTCTAAATAATGTTTATCATTACTACGAATGTATACCAACATGACAATGAATAGAGCTGAAGCTACTTACACATCTATTACAAGATTTAACAAATGACAATTGCAGGACAAAATATAAAAAGTACAGTTTGCTCAATTCTAAGGATTCAAAATTGTTAATCAACT
Organism: Prosapia bicincta; assembly: GCA_036971475.1. Taxonomy (NCBI): domain Eukaryota; kingdom Metazoa; phylum Arthropoda; class Insecta; order Hemiptera; family Cercopidae; genus Prosapia; species Prosapia bicincta. The sequence continues at coordinate 252,940,617 of JBAIZL010000004.1, forward strand.
TCATATTCAAAGAAACACAGTATTTATGAAAAATCAGTTTACACATACAAGCAAACAAAATTGAACCCAGATAGCTAATAATAAGGATGTTAGAATATAAATCCGAACAAAGAGAGAAACAGAATGTATAACAAAAGAAACCATCGTTAAACAAGACTCGTATAAACGTACACAAAACACAAAAATAATACATACCCTTTACCAACCTAAAATTACACCAACTAGGGCAAAGTTAAACAAAAGTTATTTATATCAATCTCTCAGTTCAAATTTAATTTTTATTTCACTGGAGAGATGCAACTTACTGATATAGAATTATTATCCATTTAATTGTTAGTTTTCCATCTTATATTAGTTGATTCAAAAATTACTGAAACCTTAGTTACTTGATACTTGTGTCTAAACTTTTGACTCCCATAAAAAACTGAAAATCGTTGAAATAGTGATGAACAGGTTTGCCTATTTCCAATGTTTTGGAAATTATTACACAAAATTTTCTACTCATAGGGTTTATATAGATCACTCATTTTTAAAATTAATAAAAAGCATTACACAATACATTTAGCAATACTCATAGGTAAATTCAAGCACTGCCCAATTAAACAAAGTGACGAAATGTCTCCCAAATATCTTTATAAGCGCCAGGGCAAACATTTTTTTTTTGAACATACCTTGTACGATGTTGATCAAGATATATGTCCAATGGTGTTTCTATGTGCTACACTGTATCCTTTCTCAATCTGTGACGCTATCACAAAAAATTATTTCTTTACAATTGATATTCTGAATTGCTTTATTAAGAAATGTACTTCAAGGTTAAGATAAAAAAAAGATTCGTATATTATTAATATCTTAAATAAATGAAAAATTATCAGGTAAAACAGCATTTTTCAAAAGCTCCCAAATAATAAATGTAGTAGAGACATTGTGTAGCTCTGAAAAAATGTTACTATATTAAAAACCCCAACAGAAAATAAAAACCACTCAGGGCATCAGATTACCAAAAATTATATCAAGATCTTATATAAGTATAATTTTTTAATGCATTTTTACAAACAAGAACCCATTTTGAACACTGTATTGATAGTAAAGCAGGATTCATTTTTTGTATGTGGAGGTCTAACACTAGCATAAAGGATTTGAAAATATAATGATTCTTTAAACTTGCTAAGAATCAGTTATAAACTAATTTTCAAATGAAGATTCAAAAAATGAAAGGATATAGTTTGAATAAAGATGGTTATTTGTAAGGTTTCAGCTTCAATACACAAATTAGCCAATACAAACAGTATCCAGTAAGTTACTTAACAGTTAAAGGTTTGTATAATTTTTTTATTCTATAACTCAAGTATTCAAGTAATTTTTGTTTCGTTTGTTATTGTATAAAATTGGTTTCAGGAATGACAGTTGGGAGAATAGAAGGTAAATGTATAATCTTTGGTTATTTAATCATTCTTTCATCATTGCACTGATGGACGCATTTCTGCACAGTAATAAACCTTATAAATGTGAAAACGATGAAACCTACAAATTGACTGTATTTCTCTACTGTGTTAATTTTTTTACTGTGTATATTATTTTTTTTAGAATCAAGTAATTACTGTAGATATTGCTACATTAATAAAGTGTTATTTTTTTACTGTGTGTATTATTTTTTTTTAGAATCAAGTAATTACTGTAGATATTGCTACATTAATAAAGTGTTATTTTTTTTTACCATGTGTATTATTTTTTTTTTTAGAATCAAGTAATTACTGTAGATATTGCTACATTAATAAAGTGTAATTTTTTTTTTTTACCGTGTGTATTATTTTTTTTTAGAATCAAGTAATTACTGTAGATATTGCTACATTTATAGTGTTATTTTTTTTTACCGTGTGTATTATTTTTTTTTAGAATCAAGTAATTACTGTAGATATTGCTACATTAATAAAGTGTTACTTTTTTTACTGTGTGTATTATTTTTTTAGAATTAAGTAATTGCATGTAGATGTTACTACATTAATAAAGGGTTTTTATCTTGTGATTATCAATAAGTTAGGATAAATTTCTTAGTAATTAAGAGGAAAACGAAAACTAAACTTACCACATAATTATATTAATTGAAAACAGGCAAAAAGAAAACTACTGCATGCAGTGCAAAGTGGAGCCTACTACTCACTTGTCCTAGAATGAAGCATAAAAATGTAAACAAAAAACAAAACTTCAGATGTTGATATATTATTATCAAATTAAAATATTACAATTACAATTAAAATTATTGAGAAAAATTTACTTTAATTTTTAATTTACAAGGGTGTTTTCTGCCATCTTGGATGATATTTGTTATTCTTTTTGAATTATTAAGCTTTTAAAATTAAAATTGTAATACACTACTTCAATTTTAAAAAAAGTGTTTTCGTTTTTCATGGATGCTCAAGTGCACACACATGGCAAATTATAAATAGTTTAAGTATACAGCCTTTACAAAACAGATAAAACCAACTGTATTTTTAAGATTTTTAAACTGAATTGAATGTCAATATTTATTTATATTATTTGTCATTATAGGAATAGATTTCTTGTATACAATGTCTATTTACATATGAATCTAGTTAAAACTCTTATTTATGTTTATGTAGAAAAAATTGTACTTGCAAGATTCTTGTAAACAAATATGGTAACTATGCTGAGCCTACTTATGGCAAAAAAATCTATGTAAGACATATGTTGGATACTTACATATAAACCTGTAGCTTGGTCCAAGAAAAGTCAGAATATTTTAGTTTTGAGTTTCTATTGCATTACTTTTTAAAACCTCTTTAATTTTTCATATATAGTCATACTCTGTGTACAAAGCCTGCCACAATTCTGTCATCACCGTAAACGTTTTTAGATTACTTCTTAGAAACCAACACATAGAAATGCTTGAGCAAATTGTGTCATTTTTTAAAAAGTATTACTTTTTTGTTCAATTTCAGCTACAATTACGTTTTGCTAAAAATCTCTCACCAATATGTCAGTCAAGTTTGGTATATTAAATCTTGATTATACGAGGGCTATTTAGAAAGTAAGGAACGTTTTTGAATAAAAAAAATAATTACAATAAAATTTTTTTACATACATTTGAAAAAGCAACTAAAATACTACTTTTCTACGTAGTCGCTACACAAATTGAGACACCTATCGTAGCAGTGGACAAGCTTTGAAATTCCTTCATCATAGAAGTCTGCCGCCTGTGATCTCAGCCACTCAGTGACGCGCACCTTGAGCTCCGCGACGTCGACAAAGCGCTATGTTGCTAGCCAGGTCTTCATTCTTGAAAACAAGTGAAAATCGCTCAGGTCAGGACTATAGGGCGGATGAGGAAAAACCTCCCATTTGAATGAGTCAAGGAGTTCTTTGGTGTGGTTTGCTGTGCGAGGTCAGGCATTGTCATGCACAAACAAAATTTTTTACTTCAATTTCCCTCGACGCTTGTTTTGAACTGCTCTCTTAAGGTTGCACAAAGTTTCACAGTACCGCTCAGAGTTTATTATTGCACCACGTTCAAGAAAGTCAATAATAAGCACAACCTGCCTGTCCCAAAAAACTGTCTCCATAATCTTCCTTGCTGACAAAGTTTGCAAACATTTTCTTGGTTTTTTGGGGAGCTTGTGTGCTCCCACTCCATGGACTGTAATTTTGTTTCGCAATTAAGGTGTTTTACCCATGTCTCATCACCAGTTACGATGCGATCCAGTAGTGAATCACCATGTCTGTCGTACGCACTCCGAAATGTCAAATTTGCCTCCATTCGCTAACCCTTATGGTGGTCAGTGAGGATTTTCGGCACCCATCTTGCACAAAATTTGTGGTAGCCTAACTTTTGTATGACAATTTCAAACAACAAAATCCTTGAAACTTGTGGGAAACAAAGTGAAAGCTCCGTTATCGTGAATCGGCGGTTTTCATGAACCTTTTCATCAACTTTAGAAACCAGTTCATCAGTCACAATGCTCGGGCGTCCGCTCTTCGTCATGAGCGTCAGTTCAGCCATTTTTAAACTGGATGCACCATTTTTGCACAGAACCTTCATTCATTATGTTGTTTCCGTAAACTTCACACACTTGGTGATAAATGTCTATCGGTTTTGTTTCCGTAAACTTCACACACCTGGTGATAAATGTCTATCGGTTTTGTGTCCGTAAACTTCACACACCTGGTGATAAATGTCTATCGGTTTTGTTTCCGTAAACTTCACACACCTGGTGATAAATGTCTATCGGTTTTGTTTCCGTAAACTTCACACGCCTGGTGATAAATGTCTATCGGTTTTGTTTCCATAAACTTCACACACCTGGTGATAAATGTATATCGGTTTTAAGTTTTTTGCCAACAAAAACCGTATCACTGACCGCACTTCACAACTGGCTAGATTTTCAATAACAACACACATCTTGTTGAAATTGCAAGAAAAAAAAAACGGGAAACGCGGAAATGTTCCCGTTGTCACGGCTGGATGCCAACTGAGTTGCCGAGTGCGCACGCTCTAAAATGTACGAGATCGGCGCGTGCCTAGCGGCATCAGATAGAAACGTTCTTTACTTTCTGAATAGCCCTCATATGTTGTCATCTTTGACAATATTATTATTTTAATTCATAAAATTAAACTTTTATATTGCTTAAATCTCACTTTAATTATTTGAGAGTGGATTTTCACGAGCTATTTCACAGTGTTAAAAACTTTATATTATAATTTTAAAGACCTTATAATATATACAGCCACATCTTCAGGTTGCTAAATAATTATAGTAAGCATATTAAATTTAATGCAGTATTATTTATTCTAGCTTGACATTAGGTGAGTTACGACTTATGCTTTTAAATACATTTAAAGTGATTCAATGACAAATCTTTAATTGAATGACTAATACAAAATTTCTTGAAGTGGACAAAATTTAATACGAAATTCTAGTACAAAGGTGGTCTTTTGGGGCCTTTTTATCTCTTAATACAATTTATCAAACGTTATTTGATACAAGTTCGTTATTTACTCTTAAATTTCACGGGTCGTTATTTGGGATCTTTCTGTAGTGTAGAGGTGTAACAAAAAAACTTAAATAAATTTAAATCAATAAGTAATTGACTAAGTTATTATTAAATCTTTCGGTTTGGCTGAAAATATAATCTAATAAAGTTTATTGTGCTTATATGTTGAGAGTCTCCTGAATTTTGAAATGAAGTTCAGCCAATGGTTTTTGCTGTTTTGAATATTTCTTATTACTTAGCAGTTATCATTTTTATAGGTCCTTTGACTGCTACAGATGTCAAACTTTCTTTCATGCTTGTTTACAGAATTTATTTAAATAAGAAATTAATTGTACACCCTTAGTTTCCCTGCATGTTTAAAGACTGACATACAAAACTAAACTGACATTACATTAGCCTCTCTTTGTTGGCTTTTAATAGCTAGCGTCTTTTTCCAAAAATTGATTTAAATGTAAAAGGATGTTTGAGGGCATTTTAATTCTCATGGCAAGTAGTTATAATACGCAAACCAAAAGAGCGATTATTGTTGCTCGGTGCATTCAAAATTTTGCTGTAATATTTATTATGAGCATTTTTTTAAAATCTGATATATAACATTAATCTTTTTAAATGATTGAGCAACATAAAAGCATATCACACTGACACCGTTACTTTTAAAAGTATGGAGGCAGGCTCACACGATGAAAACTAAAACGGCTCTTTAATTTTAAGAGAATACATACAATTGTCTATAAGTGTCACCATCACTAGTTGTTAAAAAGTCATAATAAATCAAACAAATCAACTCAGTTATATGTATTCCTATAGTAGTTCACTAAACCAGCGGTTCTCAATCTTTTTCAAAGACTGTACCCCTCAATACAAAATTAAAATTTTGCATACCCCCTTGTTTGGGAAGGGGCTTAAATTTGAAACATTTTTTTACATTAGAAACCCAATATATTTTAAACTAATTACAAAAAATTAATGAGAAGGATGAGCTTGCTTCTTTTTATATACTTCCTCAATGTTCAGCTCAAGTTTTGTTACATACAACCTTAAATATTTTTCAACATTAAGCTTGTTTCTGTGCTTAAGTTTTTTGATATGTTAAGCTCTAAAATCCTCTTCCACACAGGTATGTAGTTGCAAATCCAATAAGAATCGTTACAGCAGTACTTGAAAGTTCTTGGTACTCCTTTAAAACACCGATCCAAAAATTTATCAATGTAGCACTGAAATATTTTAATGTTGGATCACATGATAGTTCAATTAGTTATTCCTTCACTTAAGTATTCAATTATTAGATTACAACCTTGCGTGATTACGATACAGAAAGAAATTTAAATGGTGTAATTTTTCAATAACCTGCTGCGCATACTACCTGAAAATGCTTGTGTACCCCCAAGGATACGTGTACTACAGATTGAAAACCCTTGCACTAAACTAAGTACAAATGCAGGTTTTACTGAATTACAAACTGCTATCTTCTGAACTTCTTGGAAGCCAATTCATCAACAATATGATCAAGGCGGTTGAAAAGTTCATAGCTTGCTTCCTTTTAAATGGATAATACCCCAGAACTATTCATTCCCTTCCTAGTTACTTTGATTTAATTCCTTTCATTGGGGAGAATGATCTTCCAGCAGTTCCTTCCTATAGAAACGAGCATTATCAATAAAATTGTTATTTGCTGTAACTCTTTAAATAATGGGGAATCAGTTGAATAAATGATGGGGAATCAGTTGAATCTTTCAACATAGCCATACTACATTTAGAGTCACTAAACACTGGTTCACCTAAACCTAATCTACTTTTTAAAGTAGATTCAAAGTCACTATCCTTGCTGTGAAGTTTTGCAAAATGACACAAAACTACTGGAGTTAGGAAATTCTTTTGGTTTGCCCAATCCTTTGGTATGTATATTTTTGCTGTTGTACTTCTTTTTACTTTTTCGATGTTGGCATGAATTGTGTCAGCTTTCATATTCAGAGTATGACACTACATAAAAATTATGAAGGTTTTAAAATGTAATGCCATAAAACACAAAATTAAAATATTCTTTGTTGTGCCAAGCCACAGATAACTGGTGTAAATATCCAGAATGGGAAGTTATAATATTTTATTTGTAAATTTATATAATCTCGAATTCTCTATTACATTCTTTAGTTAAGAGATGGTTACAGCCTTAAAAGTTTTTGTAAAATATTTAATCATTAATAACAAAACTGTAAATTCAGATATTGTAACGTTATCTCCTTCAAGTTGGTGGACTGCACTTTACTGTGGTAGTATTGGTTGGCTGATAAGAGAGGAGGAGGAGGGGGCCTTACCACAAAATGATTGGTCTGATAGTGTAAGAGGCGTGGCTAGAGCATTAACAATGTGAATATATTAAATGTAACAGATCAAATGTAGATCCTCTTGTAATAATTCCCTCTAAAAATGATTGCTTTGCCATCGAAAAATAGTTGAGGATTTAATAAAAAATTTTTGTTTAAGAGGTTTTATTTACATGAAATAAAAAATTACACCATAGTTGCTCCAAATTATTAACCTAAATTAAAGTTTTTGGTGTGTACAATATTGGAAATATTTAAATTTCAAATTTGACTACGATTGCACAAGTAAATATTTTGTCCATTTTATTTACATATTTACCTACATTTCATTTACATTAGCAAACTGTATAAAAGGCTGTCTGTAGTTATAACATTTGACTACACAGTTGGAATGTTTTTCAATTCAGGATTTGTGAATAATGAATCAAATAACTGAAATATCTGTCATTCGAATAATGTAATTATTGTGTGTAGAACTGTGGTCTAGATGTCTGTCACCTAATCTATCTGTTCACTCGTGACATCCGCCATATGATATATCACTGTGGGATAAAACTGCTAGTGTAAAAAGGTCCTTTTATGTTTACCTTTTTTTTACCATCTGCTAATTTTTAAACTGTCTGCCAAGTAAATTTTAATTGTAAAATTGTATATTGTTAGCTTGAAATAGTGTTTGTAATGTCTCCTTAAAAGGGCAGTGAGACTTTATATCTGTTAAAATGAGGGAGAAATAGTGACTTTATAACTTTGGTCTTAGGCTGTTTTTTAAAAATTGTAAATTTTCGGGCCATTTGTGTAAATTAATTTGTTTTCTCCTGCTTTCATAGTTCTGTCTCTATTACCAGGTGAGATTATTTTTGCCATAAAATCTAAGAGTAGGCTCTGTATAGTTAAAAAAAAAAAATTTTAAACTTGCCTGTTATGCAACAAACTTTACATTAGTTTCAAACTCTCATGTAACAAAATTCGAAAATAATTTAAGACAGTTTTCCTATAAAATGAGTTGACAGTAATCTTAAAGCGGTCAACAAATATGCATATGGAATGTCTGTAAAAGACTTCATACAATGTAGTTGAATAGCTACATATTTAAGAAATTAAAAACTTCCGAAGCTCGCCTAAGTTAACTAGGTGTGGCATATATCCATGAGATAATGGCTGTAAAAGATGAATTTTTCAATGAACTTTCAAAGAAGATTCCAAAAGTCAACGTATATCTTTGTAGAACTGTAGGTATAAAAATGAAAATTTAAAATTTTCTTCTAATCTATAGTAAATAATATTATTCCTAATCCAAACAATTGGGGGCGAGCTGGTTGGTCCTCGTTCTGCCCAAGGATAGCTCTTATAGAGAACTAAGTGCCAGCAATAGCTTTCTTGAGGATGCCCTATGAATACGCAAACCATGAGTATTACAAATAGTCCTTGTCAAGATTTCCAACACGTTTCCTCAAGAACAAAGTGAAAATATCCTGATAGACTTAAGATTTTAATTTGGCATATATGTAGACAAAGTATAAAATCTATACAACTTAAATAAACATCGGCAAGGATCTTACCCGCAGGAATCGAGGAGAAGGCAAGGGAAAAAAAGAATTGAAATATGGTGTTTGACTAGGACTTAAGCTACAAGCTTGACTTGGAGATTGGATAGTGCATCATTACTGGATAATGCTCAATTTCGATTCAGGCAAATCATAAGTACAAATAATGCATTGCTAATGTTACCAACAAAGTTTATAAAGGCTTAGAAAACAAACAAACAACAGTAGTAGTAATGATTTATTTTGAGGGAGTCTTTGATAAGATTCCATACTTTTGCAATGAAACTAAACATCAAAGGAAAGATGCTTCAATATCTAAATTGCTTTTTAAACAACTGACAAATAATGATGCTGGTGATTGGACTGGTATCGCCTGAACATAAATTGGTTACTGGAATACCTTGTAGCTCTATAATTAGTCTCACTCTATTTAATGTCACACTATACGATCTCAAAAGCTAACTACTGGTGGAGCTGATATAATTATCTTCATTGATGATGTGACCATTGGAGTAACTAACGCTGAACTGACTAAAGCTAACAAACTTCTACAACATGCCCTTGAAGCAGTGAACAACTGGTGTAAAAAGTGGTCCTTGGTTATATCCAAAACTAGGACAGAATGGTCCATTACTACAAGGCGTAATATGTATGCAGGCTACACACTTAACTTTGGGATCTTGGTTGAATGACAAACCTAAGCTTCTATGAGTTGTGCTTGATAAAAAAAACCTGAGATGAAATGACCAGAACATGGTGTGCTAATACCGCTACTCTTATCAAGATCTAAAGAACTTACATCAGGTCAAAAAATTGTACTTGAATACAAAATAGCATTTAAAACACCCAACACAAGTAAAAATCCACCTACACATTACAAAAACTCATCAGAACAAACACGGCAGGGCAGGAGTATACAAGATCACATGCAACGACTCCCTTAGGTTTTACATAGGTCAAACAGGAAGAAATTTTACCACACGATACAAGGAAGACATAATAAACAACCCATATTAAACTTCGCCATACACATACACCAATATAGACACTAATCTAAAAGTCCTTCACTACATCAAAAAAAGCAACAAACTAAACACAACAGAAAACTACGAGATATACAAACACAACAAAAACCATCAACAACACATTCTAAACGACAAAAGAAAACCACAATCTAATTCTATATTTGAACACATAATTAACAACTACTTTATGAACCATAATACACCACAGGCAAACCCATACAACACACCTGAGCAACAGTCTTCTTCATGACTCATAGCATTGATCAATGCACCAATCTAATGTGAAACGTGTCTGCTGAAAAAAAATCAATTAGTAGTGGTTTTTTATGTCGTGATACCAAAAGTTGTAATTTATAATAAAAAACCCTTAACATGTACAACACAAAAACTGCATTTTTTTAATGAATATTTACACCAAACCGTTTAAAATTATGTGTTAAACATTTTACCAGTACCTAAAATATTTTAAAACAAAACTGATATAAGTATGGTGTAAAGGGAAACAACTTATTAATTATCTGTTGCCCCCCCCCATGTAATTAATCGAAATTTACCTATAACAGTGAAAAAGACTCGTCCAAATAGAGAATATATATATATTCTAAAAATTTGTAACCTAGAAAAAAATCCCTGTTACTTGAAACAATGTCATAAATTATTATATAAAAAAATATGTGTACATGAGATTAGCTATCAAAAAATATTGCTATTTTCATGTGTAAAAATAACCCAATAGAACATTTCAAGCAAATTCTGAAAAATTAGATATTTCAACAAAAAACCTGACTGTGCTTATATTTGGTAACCAAAATTGTTTTAAATAACTTACTTAAAAATATGAACTTTAAAAGGCTCCCACACCTTTTATAATAAAATTGTATAAAAGGCGAGTTTACTAAATTCTATGATTAAATATTTGTTGTCTCAGATTAATTTACCTCTTCTGTGCTTGAAAGAGTCTGTCTATTTCTTTTAGTGAATGTGCATTAGTGAGAAAATTAAATGATTTATTCATATTTACACAATGTTACCTTATAATTATACTAACTTTTAATTACTAACTTACATTTTATGCGGAACGTCCATTTAACAATGGTCAAACAGTTAAACTGGAACAGATTAAACATGGTTTTAAAAAAAATGTATTTCTTTTCTTTTTATTTCATGATTTAACTTTAAGAAAACAACTTTGTGATAACTTTTGCCTCACGAGTAGTTGAACTTATTGAACACTGAGGTATACAGGTCATTTCCAAAGTTTGTTTAACTGTTGGTGTATAAAAAAAATATGTATTTTATTTTGACTTTAACCAAGGACATATTGAAAACTGATAATTGCAGTATAAAAATTGTATGTACTTACAAGTAAATTAAAAATGTTTTGCTAACAACCAACTAGTGCATCCATGAATTAATTAATTATAGGTATATGAAAAGGTCATTTACTCTATTTTATGCAAGTGTACAGAGTGAGTAACCCTAAATATTAACTGAAATGGAAGATTAAAAAACGCCTTATTTTCTTATTTAATGATAACAAATCCTCTTTACTTCAGAACAAAATAGGTTCAAAGAAAATAACCTAACCAAGAAACACTACAAAATGAATAAATAAGAGTTTTCTAACAATTTAAGTTTGTTATCTAAAAGATGGGCTTAATAGTTTTGAGATGGAATAGGAGAACAAAATTATAAGAGCACTTATACATTAACAGTTCAGAACCTAGTCATGTTAAGGTGCGAACAGAACAAGTGGGTTGCAGTAGATGAATAGCTTGAGGTCAATGTCGATGTCGACATCAATGTAAATCAAATGCAGTCTAACATACGAAGATGAACACAACGAGTAGGTCGAGGTGGAGGTACAGCGCGATGCCTTGCAGGATGATTTACATCGATGCTTTTTTAAAACAACATTTGATTTTACAGGGATGTTCACCAGGATGCCTAGCACGCTGCTTCACTCTGATTGGTCCGTTCAAGGTCGTCCAGTCCTTCCACACCACATCATGCCATGCGAGGGAAATTTGACTGTCAACATCGTTAGTGCAGTATCGGTTAAGTTTAGTATTTGCATTATTTTAGTATTTATAAAGTGCAATATTTTCAAGTGGATAAGTGAATGTCTCAGGTGTCATCCTCATATAGAAATGGAATCGTTCAGGGTCATCTTTTAGTTCAGTAATAAAAAAATAATTATTATAAAATCAATTTTACTTCATTTGGTTACTGATTTTAATTTCCTTACTAACATTACATTTCCCTTTGTAATAAATAGGATTTTTTTAAAATTATTTTTGTAACGATATATCAATTGGTTTTAACATTAATATTTACATATCAATATTCAGTGGTAGTTTAATTAATAACATCGGATATCGATATTTTCTTTACGATGTCCCAACCCTAGTAGTAACTTTGTGTGTTGTATTTGACTTCTTGAAACTAGTTTACTGGTAATTTTCGATTGGGCACAATTTTTCCATTGTGGTACTTGTTATTTAATAGGTTACGTAATTAATCGTCTTCTGCTTGTGTGTAGGTTTAATATCTTGTTTGTTTATACTTATATTTGAGTGAGATATGGCCGTACCAAATGTTATCCACAATGATTCACACTTCAAGTTACCACGTGTCGATAATACATAAATATATATATATATATATATATGTACATTGTTAATTAGCTTTAATAATAATAACCACAACAACGGCCTGAGCTTGACTAAGCATCGCAGGTGACCTCCTTGGTCTGTGCTATCTACATCAAGATCGAGCTACTTATCTACCGCGACCCACTTGTTCTGTTCGTAACCTTAGCCTTTTGGGATGACACAAGTACTTGATCTTGACTTTTAGGACATCAGCAGAGAATATTTAGTCTATATTACTTTGGCAATCAATAAACCTGGCTGGAAAGCAGAAATAAGTATTGGGATTTATAACAATATCTATATTTGATTTAGTTTATAATTTTATAAATTTTACTGGAGATTATGCTAAAAAGTAAAACAGCATTTTATTGGTTAGATAAACGACTTTTCTATTTACTGCAACTTTGTATTTGTCTTAATAATTCCGAACAGACCATCAAACATGGTTTATCTATAATTTCAAGAAATCTCGGGAATTATACAGCACCGTAATCTCATGCAAAGTAAATCTTCCATTGGAAATTTTTATTGTATATGTTGATATGAATTGATTCTGTCTAATGTATTTTGTACAAAATATTTGAAAATTTAGCAGTTATGCTAAAGAGGTAAAAATCTTTTTATAATTTTTTAAAATAACTTTTAATAGGATGTAGAAAATTATATAGAGAACATTTCTAGGCTAATGTTAAACACAAAAATTTCATAAAAACTTTTAATGTCAAAAGCAGGTTCTCTATTATATTTTAAATGACGATATTCAAAATAAGATTTAAAATATATACTAATTATCTTAATTATTTTTAATTCAAATGCCATCCATTTTTGAAAAAAAAAATTGTACCTAATAATGTAGAAAATGTTCAGGAACACAGAAAAAATAACAAACTTGGTGCTGACAAACAAATAAATATAAAAATTTTTTTAAAAGGGCACCTCATTTTAAAAAATGTTCAGGCGGCTATCACTTGGAATATTAAAAATGTCTACTCTTACAGCAAAGTAAAGTCAAGGTTTTCTTACCAAAATAAACCCTTTATAAATTATACTACATTATAATACAGCTGTGTTGTACAAAAATAACTAAAGTTTCTGGATTTGGTTTTTAAAAAATATCAAATTTACTAGTGCATGAGATGAACTGGCTAGTCCACCAGTTTATGCATGCAATGGTAAATAACCTTGTTTTGTACGCCAATGAGATCAATAATAACCAAAATGGAGGTCCCTTTACTTCTCAACAAGTTTATTTTTCTACAAATCCATCTTAAAAGCATACGTTGTACAGTAAAACCACTCTTAATCCACCTGATTGGCACCAAAACCTGGAAGATTATAGTTGTTCCGCTCGGCTGTGATACCCAGGAGATACATAAAGTGACTTCTCGGAATTACTCACTCTCCCGACCATCTGGTGGCAAACAATGACTTAACTACTAGCGCTGCTCCACAATACAACTTATTTTTAATTTCAAGTTTACTTACTTCTTCGTGCAGGCGTCCAGCTTAACTATAGCCGATGGCCACGATATATATATTATGCTATGGCCCATACGTTCTTCTTAACTAGAATTAGAATATCTTGCCACTTTGTCACAATTGGCCTGAGGATGTCTTTTGTAGGTAATGGGTAAGGGCAGTTCAGCAGGATGTGTTCAATTGTTTCGCTCTCCACACCACAAAGTGCACACAATGGAGACTCTGTGAGATTAAAACGAAATAGGTACTCCTGTGTCACCAGATGGCCGGTTCTTGCTCTGGCAGCAAAAGATGCTGTTGATCGTGCTACTTCCCTATATTTGTCCTCGACTGGTGGTTCTGGTTGGAGCTGGTAAAGGTGTCGACCAGTAGACCCTTTTTCCCAATTATCACACCAAAGTTTTTGGAAAACTTCCCTGCTTACACTTTTGCAATGTAGCAGGGAGTGTTTCCCTTCATCTGTAGGTCCCATGGTTGAGATTATTCTCGCAATTTTGTCAGCCTTTTTGTTTTTGGGTACTCCGCAATGGGCAGGTACCCAAGGGTTAATTCCTTCCCGCAGTCCACTAGTTCTAGGATGGTTTCATCCTAATTTCAAGTTTAAATGTAAAATAATCAGCTTTTTTGAATTCTACATAATATTCTGAAGAAAATTAATCCAAATGCGACTAAAATGCTTCATACACAGTAAGAAAGTCTTTAAAAACTGTGTTTTTTAATTAATGGGTTTTTAAAATTTTTTATATTGTTTGGATTCTTAATTATATCATGTTTAGCCTATTTGGTAAGTGAATTCTTTTAATGTATTGTAAATAGTCTTAACTATTGTTATTTAATAATTTATTTGTTGCATCATATTAACAGACTGAAGAATAAAAACCAAATATTTAATTGTTATTGTATATAGTTGTTTATTTTAATCCAAGTTTAAGAAGCATTTTGGCTGCGTTTGGAGTTATTTTCAGTAAATGTTTTGTAGAATTTGAAAAAATTGAACATTTTAAGTGTAAAATTGAAATGAAATAAGTAGGTGTATTGTGGGGCAGTGAAAGTAGGCAAGTCATTGCTTGCCATCGGCGGGCCTGGCGAGATGGTTGGGTGAGTGAGTCGAGTTCCGAGAAGTCGTTTAATCCCCTGGGTATCACAGCCTAGCGGAACGACTATAGGCATTTAGTGGTCAGAGATTGTTGTGAAAAATTAAATCGATTTTATTTCTTTTAATTTGAACAACGTATATTTTATCACGTATCAGAAATAAAAACGCATGCAATCAGGTGTCAGCAGGAAAAAATTATTATTGTATAACGTGGGATGTGCGTAGATAACAAGTGAAAAATTTAAATATTACGATGTTATAAAAGCCTTGAAGAGTAATATATACTTAACTTTTTTTACGCAAGTATTAATTAAATATATTTATACTTTAATTGTCTTGGTAAGAAAAAGGTATGTCAATTCATAGGTCACCAACTCAGTTTTTCATCACATAAATTTGGTCCAATTGTTGAGCTTCGCTCCAAAACTCCACAAAAACCACTTTTGTGCTAATAAACATCGTTTGGAATTAGAACTTAAATACTGCCCCCCTCCATTTGTAATGTTAATTAGAAAAAAAAACTTTATTCACATACAAATTATTATTTACACTGACTATTGAAATTGTTCTGAAGAAAGATATGTTACATTAAGGTTCTTGTTTTAATTTCCAAGAAGAGATTTAATTTAAACAATATGAACGAATTATACTAGAAAGTTGTTGATAACACTACTTTTAACAAAATTAATTAACATCTACAATTTATTAGACAGCGTTTGGGTTAAGATCCATACTGGTAAATTTTCCTATATTTACTAATTTTTTTTATCAAATTACTTTAAAAAAATTAATTTAGACAGTTTATAATTAATATAAGTGTTTGTGGTGTATAAATGAGAATTCAATCCAAAATGTTGAATTCCTAGAGTGCCACTATGAGATTTTATTATTTTATCTAAGATCCTGAGGACTTTCTACTCAACAGGTATAATTTTTGTTTGCAACATCTATGACCTGAATATGTAATTCAAAAACATTACAGCATGAATTTTTATGTTGTAAATTGATCTGGAACAATCAGAAGAATCAATGTATTCCACAGCTTCCAACGACTAGAAACATTTTTTATATTTTACACATACATTTTTTTACTTTCCATGACTGCTTTTACTAATTTGACATCTATATCTAAATTGGTAGCAGGGCATAAAAACTGTGTTTTTTAAACAAGTGTTGATATCATTTACTTAAAAAGTGAGTTTAATAAATAAATAAAAAAAGATTATATTACATTTTCTTGATTAATTAACCTATCTGGTGTTCAAAAAAATAATTACTAAAAAATTTAATTAGAACTAAACACTTTATATTGAACACATTCTGTACCAGAAACGATAGCTTTTTATAGATAAAAAAAGTACTGTCTGTGTAAGAACTTTTTTTAAAAATAGTCTTAATATGACAATGAAATGGCATAGTATTTTTATTAAAAATTAAATATACTTTCCAAGTTGTATTCATTGTTTAAATATGTTTGTTTGTACTGATAGTTTTAATAATTAAAAGTTGAATTGCAGTTTGAAGTAGTTTTTCCATCAGATTAATAACAACTCTTGGTGCTCTACAAACTTTAATTGACATGATTGTGTTAAAATTGATTGCTAACCTGAAATAAAATAATTAAAAATAATTGTACAAAATTATTCAAGTGTTTATCAATATGGTTCTATTAACTGTACAATAATCTTATATTCATCTTTCAGAAGCTGGAGAAAACACTCAGTACACACAGAATGAGTTTACATTTTTACTGAATTTGTTATAAAACCCCACCACAAAAAGATATACGGCAAATAAATGAGTCATTTCAACCACATGAGGAATGGTCAGAGATTTATAAAACATTGATACATTAAATACCTATAATATCATCTATTTTCTTGCTTAAAAGCAAAAAAATATTGAAGTGACCACAGTTGATTTAAAAATTTTAGAGGCAATTTTATAAACTTGTGCAATATGTTTTTAAATTATTCATTATTAGTTTTTAACAAAAACTATTTTCAAACCTAGCATATGTGTAAATACAGAACATTTTATTATATTAATCCAGCCAAAACAAAAACATATATTTTATTTAAACAAACAATTGCACCTCGTTGCTATAAATACAGGTCAAAAGTTACATAAACTGAAAATGTTTTGAACAGATATTGTAGAAAGAACGATTGTGCCATTACCACTTATATACATGAAACAAAACAGCTCAGAAGAATATAGTTTTAAAACTCAATAAAAAAATGCACAAGTGTTTACTTCAATGCAAGCTATTCATAAATTTGACCATTTATTAAAATCTTAATATTGCAATCCTATAAATATAACAAAAATAAAAACTTACTCTATGAAAACAACCAATTTTGATGAGTAAAATGAAAAATATTTTAGCAGCATATATTGAATAAATTTGTTCCAAAAGAGCCTCACCACAAAATAATGTACAAAATTAGTAACCAAATCAGGAATAAATTCTTTCAAAAGAACAAAATACAAGCTAATAATAAACCAGTTCACCGCCATCTGTCACCTTCGCTTCAAATTAATTCTGAACTAAATTGCTACATCTAATTAACTCATTTTCTCTCTGTGAAATTTTTTTTTTAAAGAACATTAGTAGCTATTCATTCCTGAAATATTAAATAAATTTAGAATTTGTTACAAATGTTCTCATGTTTTATTGTATGTCCTATGTATTCAACTCGGCTTTGACATTAATTCTTCGATATTGTTTGTTTTAGGTTCTTGTTTATTAGTAAACAACTAATTAAACTTAAAATTACAGGCAGTTGCCAATATCAGTAAATTTAGAGTTGGGTAAAGTAAGAAATTTAGGGTAATATGGTACACAAATTTGAATTCAGTAAATTTTGAAAATGTAGGTTCAGAAAATAAACTATTCTGTACTGTTTTGAGTATACTGTAGTACTAGGACTATACTTGAGCATAATAAAATGCAGTACATACTCCTGTACACAAGTTTTAAACACTGGAGAGAAAAGGGTTAACTATGGAAAGTGCCCTCTGTTTCACACTAGACTCGTCCATGCTAGTCAAGGTCATATAGTAATCCCATTCCATTTTGAAAACAGTAATCAGTTCAAAGAAATCACTTGTTCAGATTCATACATCATATTAATGATACGTTTTTGTTATACACCGTATTAAATAGTGACCAGATCAACAAATAGATCTGCATTAGATGACCTGAACTGTGATCTCTCTCATAATACAGTATCTAACTACATTTTAATTAAGTACATTTTTATTGAAATTAATACTAAAAAGGTAAATTATATTAAATCAGAGGCACAGAAAAGTGTAAAACAAATAGACTTGAAGCAAACAAAATTACCATTATCAAAATACGAGTATACAAACATTATAAGATCCTATTGGATATTGCTCAAATGTAGTTACATGTGGTTTCTAGCAATAAATAAAATTGTGAAAGATCAAGATCAAATTAAAGATGCTCTAAGCGGATCTGGAGCAATAAAGTAGAGGAATAATTATTACAAAGCGGTCAAAAATAATTTGCTAGTAGCAGTCTTATTTTATAATAGATGAACTGCTTTCACTTTTTCTGGACAGAATAGCAAATCCATAATCAATCTCCTTTAAGCGTGTCTATAATATAAACTTAGATGAAAAGTATTTTTGAAGATTTAAAGAATGAAGCAAACAACAATAATGATATAGTTAGTTACAGGCAGTTTTACAGTTAAAAAAAAAAATTGTTTCTCTATTATAAAACTATGTAGTGAGTTATCAAATGCCAATAATTAAGCTTATAATGTAAGTAAGCTTTACAAAAATACAATAAAATGTTCACTTACAGGAACAAATTTTAACATCAATAAAACTAGACTGTTGAAGAACAAAAAAAAAAAAAAACGATTCAATCCTACTGAGTACAAGGAGGAATTCAAACCAACGCCAGAGGGCTTAAAAATACAAAAGAATTTAGTGAAAGAATATTAATGTATATACTAATAGGCCTATATAGCACAGAAAATAAAAAAATATACTGATACAAACTCATTGAGTTAAAAAATCTTTTATTGTTTTTCAACAAAAGTCAAAATTTTGAAAAATTGTCATTACAAATAAATAATAGTATTAAAAGCATATTACTTACAACTTTTTTTTTTTTTTTTTAAAAAAATGTTTTAACTTGCCTATAGTAGCACTTACTTTTTTGTGTTGAGGACGGCCGTTTCGGGAGATGTGTCCCTTTTTCAACTCAGACCGTAACTGATCTCAAGGTTTACGTAGGTTAGGGTGGGGGTGGGATATTTTGGTGGTGTGGGTGTATTTTGTGTGTATTAGGAGTTATGATGTCAAAAAGTGCGTGTGAGTTGTAATGTAATTGTGTATTGAGTATGTGTGTAGGGTATAGTTTGAAGTGCCTATATATTTCGTATTGTTCGGTTGTGTAGCGTTGGTTATTTCTGTGTTGTTTATGAAGAATTTGTAAGTTAGATGTTATGTCTGTGTAGTCGTGTTTTGTGGAGTTGAGATGATCGGCGAAGTTTGATTGGTAGTTATTGTTTTTTAGTGCTTTTATATGTTCTTGGTAACGTGTGTGAAATGACCTCCCTGTCTGGCCTATGTAAAAACTGGGGCATGAACTGCAAGTTAGTTTGTAAACTCCAGTGGTGTTGTAAATGTCGTTGATTTTGCTGTTGGGTTTAAATTGTTTGTTGAGAGTGTTGTGTGTGGAGTAAGCTATTTTGTAGTTGTATTTTCGTAATGTGTTGGTTAGATTGTGGGTTTTGGATGATCTGTAAGGTATTGATAAGTATTTTATGGGATTGTCATCTTGTGTGATTGTATTTGGGTTATTATGTTTGTTTTTTAGGCGGTTGTATAATTTGTCTATCATTGTTGGGTTGTATCCGTTTGTTTGTGCTATATATTTTATGGTGTTTAGCTCCTGGTAGTGTTCATCTTTGTCTAATGGTGTTTTAAGGAGGCGGTATATCATGGTATTGTAAGCAGCTAGTTTGTGTTGGTGTGGGTGGTTTGAGGAACTGTGTATGGTCGTGTTAGTGCTGGTGGGTTTTCGGTATATGTTGAATTTATGTGTTTGTTTGTCTGTTCGTTTAATTGTGAGGTCTAAGAAGTTAAGGGAGTTTTGTTGTTCTGTTTCGATGGTGTATGTTAGTTTAGGGTGTATGGAATTTAGGTGTTTTAGAAATATGTGTGCTCTGCGTGTGTTGCCTTTATATAATGTTATGATGTCGTCGACGTATCTGTACCAGTAAATTATGTTATCTGAGTATTTGTTGTTGTGTAAAATGTGGTTTTGTTCGATGTGGTGTATGAATATTTCTGCTAAGATGCTTGCTATGGGGGAGCCCATAGGTAGTCCATCTTTCTGGCTGTAGTATGTGTTATTGTAGGTGAAATAATTTTGAGAAGTGATTAATCTTGTGAGGTGGATGATTTCGTCAATGTGTGTATGTGGTGTATTTGTGTCTATTAGCATGTTTTTGAGGATGTCTATGGTTTCTGGAATGGGGATGTTTGTATATAGATTTGAGATATCAAAAGAGACTAAGGTGGAATTGTGTGGAATATTTACGTTTTTAATTTTGTCTATTAGATTTAGGCTATTTTTTATGCTACAATGGTTATTAAATTTTATATGGTTTCGGATAGTTTTGTCGAGGAATTTGGCTAGAAGATGAGAAGGGGCGCTTGTATGGTTTATTAGTGGACGTATTGGGATGTCTGTTTTGTGAAGTTTGGGCAGGGCATTTAGTTTGGGGGCTATTGGCTTTATTTGTTTTAGGTGCTTTTTGGTGTGGTGTGGGATTATAAGTTTTGTTTTGTTAATTGCTTCTTTGATTAGAGCGTTGTATTTCGTTGTTGGGTCTTCTTTTAGTGTAATGATGTTGTTATTTTGGATGAAACTGTGTACTTTTATGTTGAGGTCGCTGTTCTTAATAATTACCGTTGTGTTGCCTTTATCAGCTTTGGTGATGGTTAAATTTTGTTTTTTTAATTTGTTTTTGATGGATTTGGCTGCTTTTAATTCTTGGGTATTTGTTTTGGGGGGTTTAATTTGGGTTATTTTTTGTTTTATTTGGTGTCTGATTGCATCTTGTTGTTCTAAAGGTGTGTTGTGTTGGATTGTATTTTCAAGATCTAATATTAGGGTTTTGGTGAAATTTTGTTGGCTGTATTTGGGTGTGATGTTATGTTTTAAGCCTTTGTCTAATAGGTTTAATTCATTATTTGAAAATGTTGTGTTGGTGAGATTTATAGTTCTGGGGTGAAAAACGTGTGTTGTGTTAATAACCTGTTTTGGGTGTTGTGCGTTTTTTAGGTTATGTATTTTTTTGTTATGTGTATGTTTTATTTTATTTTTTGTTTCTGTGATTAGTGTATTAGTGAAGTTTACTACTTCTTGCAGTTCGATGTAGTGTAGTTCCATGGTAAGCTGTTGGTATAGGTTATAAGCGATTTTGTTGAGATCGTTTTTTTGTTTATATAAATGTTTTATAGTGTTTTTAATGTAAAGTGTTTGAGCTTGGTGTGTGGTTTTTATAGCAGCTGGGTTATTATTTTTGTTTTTAATTTGTATTTTGGCGTAATTGGGTGTAATTTTATGTTTTAGACATTGTATGTTGAAAGAGATGTGAAGGGAAAGTTTTGTTACCTTGAGATGTACGTTACGGTATCGATGGATAGTTGATGCTTGGCTTGCAATATTAACATTTGTTGATTCCATCTTCGCGTGAGCTACTAGTAATCACTTACAACTTTTTTTTTTTTTTTTTTAAAAAAATGTTTTAACTTGCCTATAGTAGCACTTACTTTTTTGTGTTGAGGACGGCCGTTTCGGGAGATGTGTCCCTTTTTCAACTCAGACCGTAACTGATCTCAAGGTTTACGTAGGTTAGGGTGGGGGTGGGATATTTTGGTGGTGTGGGTGTATTTAACCCAAAATATCCCACCCCCACCCTAACCTACGTAAACCTTGAGATCAGTTACGGTCTGAGTTGAAAAAGGGACACATCTCCCGAAACGGCCGTCCTCAACACAAAAAAGTAAGTGCTACTATAGGCAAGTTAAAACATTTTTTTAAAAAAAAAAAAAAAAAAAGTTGTAAGTGATTACTAGTAGCTCACGCGAAGATGGAATCAACAAATGTTAATATTGCAAGCCAAGCATCAACTATCCATCGATACCGTAACGTACATCTCAAGGTAACAAAACTTTCCCTTCACATCTCTTTCAACATACAATGTCTAAAACATAAAATTACACCCAATTACGCCAAAATACAAATTAAAAACAAAAATAATAACCCAGCTGCTATAAAAACCACACACCAAGCTCAAACACTTTACATTAAAAACACTATAAAACATTTATATAAACAAAAAAACGATCTCAACAAAATCGCTTATAACCTATACCAACAGCTTACCATGGAACTACACTACATCGAACTGCAAGAAGTAGTAAACTTCACTAATACACTAATCACAGAAACAAAAAATAAAATAAAACATACACATAACAAAAAAATACATAACCTAAAAAACGCACAACACCCAAAACAGGTTATTAACACAACACACGTTTTTCACCCCAGAACTATAAATCTCACCAACACAACATTTTCAAATAATGAATTAAACCTATTAGACAAAGGCTTAAAACATAACATCACACCCAAATACAGCCAACAAAATTTCACCAAAACCCTAATATTAGATCTTGAAAATACAATCCAACACAACACACCTTTAGAACAACAAGATGCAATCAGACACCAAATAAAACAAAAAATAACCCAAATTAAACCCCCCAAAACAAATACCCAAGAATTAAAAGCAGCCAAATCCATCAAAAACAAATTAAAAAAACAAAATTTAACCATCACCAAAGCTGATAAAGGCAACACAACGGTAATTATTAAGAACAGCGACCTCAACATAAAAGTACACAGTTTCATCCAAAATAACAACATCATTACACTAAAAGAAGACCCAACAACGAAATACAACGCTCTAATCAAAGAAGCAATTAACAAAACAAAACTTATAATCCCACACCACACCAAAAAGCACCTAAAACAAATAAAGCCAATAGCCCCCAAACTAAATGCCCTGCCCAAACTTCACAAAACAGACATCCCAATACGTCCACTAATAAACCATACAAGCGCCCCTTCTCATCTTCTAGCCAAATTCCTCGACAAAACTATCCGAAACCATATAAAATTTAATAACCATTGTAGCATAAAAAATAGCCTAAATCTAATAGACAAAATTAAAAACGTAAATATTCCACACAATTCCACCTTAGTCTCTTTTGATATCTCAAATCTATATACAAACATCCCCATTCCAGAAACCATAGACATCCTCAAAAACATGCTAATAGACACAAATACACCACATACACACATTGACGAAATCATCCACCTCACAAGATTAATCACTTCTCAAAATTATTTCACCTACAATAACACATACTACAGCCAGAAAGATGGACTACCTATGGGCTCCCCCATAGCAAGCATCTTAGCAGAAATATTCATACACCACATCGAACAAAACCACATTTTACACAACAACAAATACTCAGATAACATAATTTACTGGTACAGATACGTCGACGACATCATAACATTATATAAAGGCAACACACGCAGAGCACACATATTTCTAAAACACCTAAATTCCATACACCCTAAACTAACATACACCATCGAAACAGAACAACAAAACTCCCTTAACTTCTTAGACCTCACAATTAAACGAACAGACAAACAAACACATAAATTCAACATATACCGAAAACCCACCAGCACTAACACGACCATACACAGTTCCTCAAACCACCCACACCAACACAAACTAGCTGCTTACAATACCATGATATACCGCCTCCTTAAAACACCATTAGACAAAGATGAACACTACCAGGAGCTAAACACCATAAAATATATAGCACAAACAAACGGATACAACCCAACAATGATAGACAAATTATACAACCGCCTAAAAAACAAACATAATAACCCAAATACAATCACACAAGATGACAATCCCATAAAATACTTATCAATACCTTACAGATCATCCAAAACCCACAATCTAACCAACACATTACGAAAATACAACTACAAAATAGCTTACTCCACACACAACACTCTCAACAAACAATTTAAACCCAACAGCAAAATCAACGACATTTACAACACCACTGGAGTTTACAAACTAACTTGCAGTTCATGCCCCAGTTTTTACATAGGCCAGACAGGGAGGTCATTTCACACACGTTACCAAGAACATATAAAAGCACTAAAAAACAATAACTACCAATCAAACTTCGCCGATCATCTCAACTCCACAAAACACGACTACACAGACATAACATCTAACTTACAAATTCTTCATAAACAACACAGAAATAACCAACGCTACACAACCGAACAATACGAAATATATAGGCACTTCAAACTATACCCTACACACATACTCAATACACAATTACATTACAACTCACACGCACTTTTTGACATCATAACTCCTAATACACACAAAATACACCCACACCACCAAAATATCCCACCCCCACCCTAACCTACGTAAACCTTGAGATCAGTTACGGTCTGAGTTGAAAAAGGGACACATCTCCCGAAACGGCCGTCCTCAACACAAAAAAGTAAGTGCTACTATAGGCAAGTTAAAACATTTTTTTAAAAAAAAAAAAAAAGTTGTAAGTGATTACTAGTAGCTCACGCGAAGATGGAATCAACAAATGTTAAAAGCATATTATATGAAAATTTAGCTAAAGATTAAGTTTAATAATAAATTTTATTATTTTGGTGATTGATTACAACACATGTTAAATTGTATCTACTTTACATTTTTTGAGGGTAAATACTGTAAAAATATTGTCTATATCCTGTTAATAAACCATATAAAATTGTTTAAAAAAGTAAATTTCTACTGAGGGGAAGAAATATAAAATTTTATCATTGTTTGCTTATTTCCAGCTTGTTTGTTTATTTTATTAATTTCATTCATCATTAATGTAACAGCAGGATTTATGATATTTTGTGGTAACCATGGCAACAGTTTAAGGTTGTACAATAGAGGTTTCGAGGACAACTAGATGGGGGGAAAAAATTATATACTTCTTAGAGAAATTAATTTATTGGTATTGGAAAGTTGGCGCAGTGCCAAAGAGCGCTAGATTTTGAACATTAAGATTCATAGTTCGAATCCGGATAGACCCCCAAATTTTTATAATTGAATTATTGAATAAATATTTGAAAAAACTTTATTAACATCAATTGTCAGCCAATATAGATTAAAAAAATGTATTTGAACTTCATTGGATGAATAAAAACGTATTTTATTAACAATTGAAAATTTATACAAGTTATATATAGGGAGAGTGTGAGCTAGTAGAAGGAATTTTAGAATTCACCTGAGTTTGTTTAAAAATATTGATTAGTTTGGTTTCTCAGTCATAAAAATATAATAGATTCTAAAAGTCAAATTGAAAAATTAAAATTAAATGATAAAATTTGCTACAAAAAAATGGTTTAATTTTGGATATTAAATATTTCTAAGTAAAGAAAAATTTTGTTACTGTTTAAAAAGAAGATAGATATGTAATAATGTGTTAATAAAGTAGAATATATTAATACGTTCAGCACGGCTAGCGTACTGCCACCCTCTGGGTTCCCTTACGAGGCACTGAAGAGCGTGCCGGTGCGCTCCCTGCTTCCCTTCTGAGAGACGGAGAATGCACTGGCACGCTCACTCCCAGTCTAATTGAAACTTCTGTAGTGTCGATACGTGTCTGAGTCGTTTTTAAATCTAACCATCTCAAGTTAACTTTTGATGTTTCACCTGAAACAAATGCTTCAGGGAGTTTTATGAACATATTTAATTTGGTTTAACATTAATATTTGGATGGTTTTTTTAGTTTGAACCACTTAACGCAGCAAAATATCTGGTAAAAACAACGATCATAAAAATAAACTAAGCTTTCTGAACTAATGCAAGAATAAACGATAACTGTCCTATTAGAGTGAATGAACCAACTCGAGGTGGGAACAGACTATTGTAAATATGAGTTATTGACAAAATGTTTGGACGCCCAGAAACCTAATTTGTCATCATAAGATTGTAGTAAACAAAATGTCAGCTAATCTCGGCTATAAATAGTCTCAGACGTGACATATGCATTGTGTATCTATGCCTGCGTTTACATTATCGATCTCTATCGCTTTGTGAAACACATGACATAAACAGAAACAAACATTCCAAGTTAAAAGTTAAGTGGTTAATTTTAGTATGTAGTATATTTTAGTAGTAGATACTTTAGATTTTTATGTAAATTATCTTTTTTCTCTGTCTTTTTTATTGTGTTTTATTATTTGTCATACAGTCTTTTATCATTTGTATTTCTTTTTTTTAATTGTGATCCGATAAATAAAACAATATTTTAATGTATAATACACTATTTTGATATCCCCAATAAACCTGTATATGGAAGAAATAAAATTATTGAGATGAAAACAACGGGCACGATAATTAGATGCTACGACCAGCTATGCAACCCGCAAAGCATTCCACTGCCGTCGGAGTTGGATGTTAACGAAATAACAGACAGCAGTTTGACGAGATCACCAATATCGCTGTGGTGCTGAATGTGTTAAGAGTTCATAATTTATTACAATTAGATTTCTTTTCTTAGTACCTTAATTAATGCAACTGAGTTGAAAGAATTTTTGGTTGAGAATGATGTTGAAAAAAATTGACCAATTTATTAATATCCATTAAATTTGGAACAAACAAATGTTAAGAATAATAAATGGTTTTGAAAGCTAGTACAATAGTAAATACAACTTAATATATTACTCAATTTTAAACAAGATTATGTTCAAATTATAAACTTATTTCACTTCTGAAGAAAAAATTGATTTTTATAAAAACGGTTTAGTTTGCTACTATTTGCAATAGATAATATTATAAAATTTAGTTTTAATTTCAAGTGGTACATTATTTGTTACTGCCTCTTTGCCACATAAGGAGAGGCTATACCTCTTTTCATTCTGAAAAGCTATTCTCAGATAAACTACCACCCAAGAGGAATAGAAATAATCAAGCCAAAAATCTTCCTTTTGTTACTATGATTTTTGTTATGTGAGTACACTAATTTGTTATTTTTATTTTTCTTAGTTTTGTATGTGAATACACAGTTTTAGAACTGTGCTTAATATTAATAATATGAGGCCCACATGGTAACACCTCATGGAAATTTACTTTTACCTAGTACAAATTCAACTATCCCCATAAGGTCTGGTAAATCTGGGAGAATCTTCATCCCCAATCCAATTACTAGGGAACTTTTGATTTATATAAGTATAAACACTATTAGAAAATGTAGTCCTTCTTAATAAATTTTTCATGTAAAAAACTATAACCACTAATATCACCCCATAAATAACAAAAATTGTTAGAATAAAAAACAATTTACATAAGGAATCGAATTCCGGGGGGAAAACTTTTGCCCTCAACTTGAAAAGAGCTTTTCCCAGTTTATGTTTATATCAATTTCTTATGTCAGACATTGATAATGTATCTCATATTATCACATTCTCCAAATTTTTTTTGGTTTAGTGGTGAAATATTTTTGGGGGTTATTTTATTATTCATAAAATTGTGAAAATTAAACACAGCCATAATAAAACTCACAATTTTGGTGTATTATTTTCAGAGGTCGGAAGTATTAAAAGAAGCCAGTAAATAATTTATGATAATTGTACAATGGTATATGTTAAACACATGTTGCTTCATTAATTAAAACACAAGTTCAATTAATTAAAACTTACAGGTAATATAAGAATTCACTGATATATATAACAATTGCAATTTGAATTAATATGAAATTAATAGTTATATTAGTTTTCATTTCAATAAGTATTTTATTTAAAATTTTCCTTTGATATTTTTATAACTTTTTATGTTAGTGATATTTGTATGAAACAAAAAACAATTACAGTATATATAATAGATTCCTTTAAATCTTATTTAAGAGGAGGATTTCTTCAGGTAAATGACTACTCCTGCAATGCCAAAACTTTGCTGTTTCTAGTACTATGGTATGATTTGTACCTTTATAATTTCATCTTTCCTTCCTTATAGTTTTTCTTGCAAAATGTACAACAGTCAGACAACTCTTATGACCTGCTTAGGTCCACTTTTAGTGAAATGACATATCAATCCTCACCTATACAAGAAGGTTTCATGCGCCTATTTGACCCTATTTACTATTCACATTCCTTCTTATCCCACAAAAGTTAACTAAGTATCACAGTTACAGAAATGAATCAACACTTGTTAGCAAGTGTGTTACATGTATAGTGTTATAAAATCCAGAAATGAATCTGATCAATCATAATAAACAACTATAGTGAACTCTCGATTATCTGATGGCAGATTATTTACAGTCTTTTTAGGAATTCTGTTTTTATTCTAGTGATAGATAAATCAGATGTAACAAGGAAAAGCATGAACGAAAAGCGCTTGTTTACTCAAATGTACCAGATGTATATCTAAAAATTGTATAAGTCAACTCCACTTTCCATTTCATTTTCTCGCACACGTTAGTTCTATCAATTTGGCCATAGAAGTTTGTTTGTTTAACTTGCAGTATAGAAGTCCACTATTAGATATTTTAAAATAAAATAATATATTTCAACTCCTCGTTCACGAAAAAAGAAAATCATAAAAATTAACAGTTATAAAGATTAGATACGTAAGATTTACAAAAGCGTGATGAATTGAGAAATGACGAAACTCCTGTTTCAGGACCTATTAGTACTGCAAAAGCAAATCAGTTTTTTCAAATGTTAAGTTTGAAAGGAATGTTTGAGATCATTAGGTTGGTTCACGAGGTTGAAACAATGCCACTGGATAAGCGATATTGGAATTCGCAGCAAAAAATTAAGTAGAGAAAAATTTTAAGGTCATTTAGAAGAGATTCTTCAAGCAGTGGAAATTTTGTCTGAACAAGTGTAAAGCGCAGATTAATATATTTGAAATGTTTACTGGCCTTTTGAGAGCATGCACCAAACTCTAGGACATAAATCCAATAAAGAGCACATGACAATGACTTGCAACAATGCATCAG
The DNA here is from genome assembly GCA_036971475.1 of Prosapia bicincta. Classification (NCBI taxonomy): domain Eukaryota; kingdom Metazoa; phylum Arthropoda; class Insecta; order Hemiptera; family Cercopidae; genus Prosapia; species Prosapia bicincta. The sequence continues at coordinate 252,969,924 of JBAIZL010000004.1, forward strand.
GCTCTCACAAACTATATTTGGTAGTGATTGGTAAATAACAAAAATCAAGATCCTTTAAGGGGCAAGATCTGAAGATATCCCTGTACTTTATTTCAACCTAAAGGCTGGATGAACCAGCACTTAGAGTAGATTATGAAAGCATGTTATTATAAAAACATTGATAGGAAATCACTTAAGGTGCCAAAGGGCAGTGTCCTTGGCACATTGCTGTACCTTAGCTACACACAAAATTTATTAGTCTATAGGAGCGCCATTATGATAACCTTCGCAGACAACAGCTCTATTTAGTCCGTAGCACAAAATGAGGCAGCCGTAACAGCTATGTTAAAGCATACCCACTGAACAAGACAGTCCCGAATAAAGCTTAATGAAAGCAAATCCGCTCATGTTATATTTACCAATAAGGCAGAAAGCAAAACTGACCTCATAATATATAGGTTAACTCCTCCTTTATAAAAAAGAGGCGAAATACTAAGGTCTAACATTGGATGGTAGACTGAACTAGAAATCCCAGTGAAGAAAAAAACAGATGAACTCTTAGAGAGATCCAGTACAGAAGATTAGGATGGCTCATAGGCAGGTATTCTTAGTTCTACTCTTACAATAAATTGCTGGAGTATAAGATAGTGTTAAGTCATTATGGTCATACAGGCTGCCACTCTAAGGATGCCCCGAGAGCTAATTTCTAGGGAATCAGTTAGTTCCTTATTTGAGCGGTTCCAAAATAAGGTATTGAGAGCCATAGTGAGGGCTTCATAGTACAACTGAAGCTCTTGGCATACATAGAGACCTCAAGATTAAGAGAGTGAGAGGAGGCTACTGCAACAGTGAAACACTTCTGAGTACCTCTAGCAACTCAAGAACCCTACAGCTATATTGCTAGCTCACAGATTGTCGCTGCGTCGACTTAAACCACACTAACCCTTTAGATCTGATTCCAAAGCAACACCAACTGCATGTGCTAATAAGTAGTACTAGAATATTAAGTTGGAGTTGTTTACTGGAATAAGCCACACATTTTTCAACCACCTTCAGAAAGCAGGCTGCTAGATAAGACTAGTCTTTGTTGCAGCAAAAAAAAAAAATAATAATAATAATAAACCGTCTATCCTAGTGAAGTCCTATCAAACTTTTACCTAAATTCCCCTGCACGAAATCGGGCGAGTGGTTCGTTTAGGCCTGCTGTCACATAGAACCGGTATGTCGAAAGTCACTTATTCCTGAGCAGTTATTGGCAATCCTGAGTGAACAGCGTTGGCCTGTTAGTATATTGTCTTTTGTCAGAGAAAAGAAGGTTCTACTTGTGATTTAGCTAATTTAGCAAAATCTGTTTTAGAAGGAAGTGACGTCAACAAAGGAAACAATGTCGAGTGGATTAATTGTGATGCCAGCTTTGAATATCTTACTGAGGAATAAATGTTTTGTAGAGCATCAGGTATGGTTTTGGAGGAGAGTGAGAAGAGGATTTGATGAAGCAAGTGAGCAATGAGACATCTCTAACACACATTGAGGGACTTATTGAACATCTGGAGGAACAAGACAAAGCATTGTGATAAAAAAAGGTGTTGTTAGTGGTACTTAAAAAGACCTTAAATCTCAATTAAAGAGGTGTTTGATCTCAAAGCACAAAAAGTATTGACAGATTTGTTGTGTTTAACCAAAAGATAACAATTTTTACTTTATAAATTACATAATTATATGTATATTTTTAGGTTAGTTCTAGTAGAGCTTAAAGCTTATTTAGGAATTTTTGGACTTGATAGGAGACTGACAGACTTACCTAAAGGCAATAGTCCAAAACTGCAATCTCTTGGAAATAAGCACATATAAAACACATATAAAACACTTAATACACTTTTATTTGAAATATTTCGATCAACATGATCTTCTTCAGTCAAGAAAGAGAAAACAAAACATCATAACATCAAAACATTTTGTTTTCTCTTTCTTGACTGAAGAAGATCATGTTGATCGAAATATTTCAAATAAAAGTGTATTAAGTGTTTTATATGTGCTTATTTCCAAGAGATTGCAGTTTTGGACTATTGCCTTTAGGTAAGTCTGTCAGTCTCCTATCAAGTCCAAAAATTCCTATAATTATATGTATGTATTATAAATATAAGGGTCTTTTATGCCTCGATTTAAATTGTTCTGTTTACCTTTTAAAAAATTTTCAGTTGCCACACCGCCTAAAACCAAGGGTAATCAGACTTAAATCTGTATTTAGGGTGGCGTGAAGCCACACAAAACAAAAAAAAACTTCTGTGCTAAATTAATTTGTATTCACAACTAACTCTATAAGCTTAACTCTAATTATTCATCCTGTAATTGTTTTTATTTATATCAAAGGTAATTCTAACAATAAATACAAAGTTATTAGAAAAATAAACAAATGTATCATGGTCTATAATATAATTTAAAGCCAAGAACTAAACATGAATGTGTTCATTCTGAAGTAATTATAGAACTGAACCTCTTTAACCCTGAGTAAAATATGTCTCACTGTAACAGAAGTAACTTGTAACTTAGGCCCCTTTATGTGAGAAACAACTAATGTTAGTAGGTGTTATTTGAAGAGTTTAATTATTATCTCTTAAATCTAAAATTCCTTTAATTTAGAAGAAACTTGTTATAAATATACAATATATACAATGTTCCACAAGAAAACCAACACCATTATGTAGCAACAAACATATTCAAATACTTGTTTCAAACTGAAAGCAACAAGCACACAAAATCATGCAGAGCAAAATAAACTTCCTTTTAACTTACAGTTTTGTATCAGCTTACACTTCTTGAACATTATGGTTACATATGAAAACACGAAATTATAACAGCTCCTCCATAGCATAGTAAGAAACCACTGTACAAAATAAAAATACCAGGTTTTAATGAAGGAAATAATCCATTATACATAAAACAAAACAAACAAATTTTAAAAGGCAACTATTTTAGATAATTTCTGACAAAAACTGTTTTTTTTCAAATTATTTAAATAATCAAAACCTTAAATCACCTATAATGAAAATTTTGTTATTAACAATAGAAGAAATATTACATATTTTTATTAAGTTCTAAGAAGACCTGAACGAAGTCATATTTATATATTTTTTTTAATTACTGGGACAAAACTATTTACTAACTTACAACATAACCTCACAAGCTTAACTCAAAGAATAGTTGTACATTGTTCTATGACTAAAAAAGATTTGGCTTGTATGCTAAAAGGTAAATAAATTGTGTTCATATTTATAGAACAACAGGATATGAAAGACTCTGGACCATAAGTATTTTTAAAATATAAATTGATAAATTCTATTTACAAATTAAGATTTTGTGTGAACAGTTCATACATTTATTAAATAATTCAAGTACATCAATATTAGATGTGAAAAGCAGCTATATGCTGGCTGTTAATCTATTGTAAAAAAAAATTAGAAAATTTGTATTTTTTTTGTAAAGTCAAACCACTGGGGAATTATTGTACAAATAAGGGAATATTACAATAGATTATTATGTAGACACTTCCCTACTGTAGCACTTGCACCTTATTTCAAACCTAGATCACTTATACCTCGGCGAAATGACGACACACCATTCCAAAAATGTCTCTATCTGACAAATGAGTGAACCCACGCATTCATCTTCTCAGTACCTGTGTACTTACAACAGATGATGTCACATGCGCAGTTTCCTCGCTAAAGTTTGGATGAGCCTTAGTGAAACAAAGCTTGTATCATCATTTTGACGATACATAAGTGATTGTGTAACTTATTTTTAAAGATTGTGTTCTCTATACACATTTTTGTAAAAATTCTTTAATTTAATTAAAATCCTGATCTACAACTCATTTGTTTGTTACATTCTGTGAGTTTTGTAAACAAAATGTGTTCAACATTATTTTTAAAAGACTTTTTTAAACATTTGTGTTTCACTATTTCATTAAAACGTAGTCATCATAATTATTATTTTTCTTTCTAATAGTAGGACTCGTAGCTAATATAATATTTTTTTCCAAGCATAAGAAGTATGGGATATTACAATATTAATACATTAATTAAAAACATTATTTTGGCAAATAAATAAAAAGAAATTGGAGTAGTCAAATTTACGATGCATAAGTAATCGTGTGACAAAATTTAGACATAAGTAATCTAGGGTTAATCTAGAGATGTGTCCCATTATCAACTCAAGACTGTTAACTGAACTCTGGAATGTTTAAGGTTAGTGATGGGGTTGGAAATGAGTAAGGGTTCCCAATGAGTGAGTACTATAGCTCTATCACATCAAAAAAAGTATGTGTTAATTATATTGTAAAAAGGTTTATGCTAACTAAAATATAACTAAGTGTTGAGTATGTGTTGATCAGCCTTCTGATATCTGCTAGCAAGTACTTTAATTAGTAGAGACAAACACAGAGGTGTATACTTCTATGCTTTTAATTTATGTTAATATTTCAAATACAGTTAATTTTATTATTATAAGTTTTTGGAAAAAACCTGTCAGATGAGGATGTAAACTTGTTAAAGCCATCTCTTTTGAAATGTTGGTTCCCTTTGTCCACCAACACTACTTTTTTTACTTATAGAAGGCTCCACCTTAGATTTTACTGTCTTTCAAATTTCTCTTCTGGTTTGACAAAGGGGAGTTTAGAGGGTTTCTCCATCTTAAAAAGCCTGGCTCTCGCAGTAGACAAGTTTAGAGCTTCCAAGACTACTATCAGGTTTTTTATTATAGAACCTAAACTTTATTGCTATGGAGGGTAAAAAAAACAAAGAAAAATATGTTTTACACTATAGTGTTTTGTTACATATTTCAGAGTAAAATAGATATAGATAATGGTTTCAGGAGTGAATAATGATTAGTAACAATTTGAAATGTTTGGAAAACCATATTTCTAATATTTCACTTAAAGTGTCGACTTTATTAATTAAAAAAAGGTGTACAAAATATTTCTTACTAAACGAATGCTTGCTGTGATATTTGTGAAAAGATTTAAAGGCTTTACATGCAAAATTTAATAAATTATTTTTTTCAACTGTTAAAAATGATTAGAAACATTTCAAGGAATAAAATTTGTTATTCTCAAGAAAACGCCGTTTTCATCTCACCGCCGTATTAAATATTTACCACATGGAATACAGCCATCAGAAAGTGATCAATATAACTAAAATCTAATTAGATGCAAGCTCCTCCTGATGGAGTAGACTCAGGTTCTGTTATAAGATGCTTCCATAGATGGAAATTCTATTATTTTTCTCTAAGTCTAAACATATTTGGCAACATAACTGTCAAGTAGTCTAAATAGCATAGTCAGTTCAGCTCTATATTATTTATTATGTAGAAAATGCAAAAACTGTTTATAGAATAAACTTATTAATAGACAGATATCTTGTTATTCTAAATGAGTCTGAAGAATATTTATTATTATTTTAACAGTCTCTCATCCTTGTTGGAAGTTATAGTAGAAGGCAGGTTTTTCAATTGTATACAGAAATGTTTAAGTGTTAATTAATTACTTATTACAATTTTGCTATTATTTGCAACCACACTTTGATCTTCAGAAGGCTGAAGAAGTCGTAAGACGAAAACGTTTCCTTCAAGTGTAAGTTAACAATTTAACAACCTTTAGTTAACAAAAAGTCTGGTCGCAAATAATAGCAAAAGTGTAATAAGTAATTAACAGCCAGCTTGTCATGAACAGCAACAAGATTTCGATATTTAATTAATATAATTATTAGTAAGTGTATAAGTGTATGAATAAATTAAATTTAGTAATATTTAATTTGATTATTGTTAAGAATATTATAAGGACTTTTGAGGGTCAGAGGTTTAAATATTACGTTACGATTGGATATTTTAATCAATTTTTACTACACTTAATGACATATGTAAGGCAAAAATCCCAAAATACTGATAAATTTCAAAAACGTTCTACAGAAACACTCTTAAAACTTGAATGTTTTTATCTGATATTTCAAAATGTTGACCTTGTATTGAAATGTTGCAAATAAACAAATCAACACTTGAAGAATGACACTAGCAGTGCAATGTTTGGCCTTGAATGGTCAATGACTCTTTCACCTTCAGATGTTCTGCAGAAACAAGAAGTTGGGATTAATGTTGATTTGGTGTCTTGGTGCACAACAAACTAAACTTTTAATATTTTTTTTCTGTATTATTAAACATCTCAAATGTTTATTTAATTTTCTAACATATATTTAATAGTTTCTTACTCATTTAAAAATAAAACTTTTACTTAACTAAAACTATACTTTAAAATGGCTCCAATTTTATGTTCCTTATTAACTGTTTACTACATACGTAAAAACTGTTTGTACAATAAATGAAAAGTCATAGGATATTATATAACTAAATGTAATACAAGATATAAAAACAAATATGTACTGAATTACAATTCACTTTGAGGTATGTCAAATTTCTAAACCAAAACAAGATATTAAAGACCAACAATTTTAACTATGGATGTATAAGTACAACAATTACAACATGGAAATTAGATAGTCACATAAAAGAGTTTATGATACATAAAATAACTGTAACACAATTTTTTTAACCCTTTATTAAAACAACAAAATTTGACAAAAATCATGGTTCAGGAAAAGTTTTTATTAATCAAATTTCGAAGATACTACAATAAATTAAAAACCAGTATTTTCCCCAAGAAATTCTCTTTGAGTTTACCATATAATTATTTACCTAAAAGCAAAAGAATTTGTCAACATATTTCTGTAAAAACGTGGAGGAAACTAAATAAATCTCAATATTTTTTGAAGAGAAAGTGATTCGCTTACAGTAGAATGTAGATTATCTGGATGTCAATTAACCAGATGCGTATCAGGCGCGATCGCCCCCCCCCCTAAACCCTCAAGAACTTTGGGTTAAAAATCAACAATATATTATTAAATTAGGACTTTCTATTAAATTAGACTTTTAATTAAGTTAATTTGTCTTTTATTGTAAATAAAAAATAAAAATTTTAATTTTTAATTTGAAAATGTAACGCGTTCCCTCGGCATACCCTCATAAACGTCTAAACGTTTTAACAACGCTAGTGAAGCTTAGTCTCGAACATATGATTTTCAATACGTAATTTTGCAAGCGTAATATTCGCAGTTGACTCCGGAATTGTTCGTGTTGGAAGAATAACTACTTATATTAATTAATTAACCATTTTTATAATAATAGCTTATTATGAAATTAATAATATTCTCTAGCCATAAGTGTTATTGAAACTGGAATAATTATTTATTAAAAAGTCTAATTTGCTACGAATCTTTATCAAGTTACCAATTTTTAACGCAAGCGTAGAAAGAACTTTTTCTGTTCTATGTTTTTACATACACGCACTCGCGTGTGTACACACACACACACACACACATATAATGCATTGATTGCCCCTCCCCCCAAAGCAAGTCGCTGGATACGCGCGTAAATATAGATTTTTCAGTAAACATTTTCTGAATTGAAAATCCTGAGTTCTCAACCTCTAGAATTATTTTTATAATTTTACAAAATAAAAACAATACTATTTTTAACTACATAGTCCGTAAATTTTATTTATTTTTTTTTTAAATAGTTAACTTAATTAATGAAGCTGTCTATGTATGGTTACTTCGAAAATAAAGTATGGGATAGCCCTTATCATGTAAGAAACCTATTTATTTTGATAACAAATTTAACAGGGATATAGAATTTAAAGTTAGTTCTAGTTAGTTGAATTATTTTCAAACCCAAACATGGAATCTGAAAACTAGGATATTAAATTAGAAAAGTTGTCTGCTATGAAACTGCCTTTAACTTACAAAACCGAATTCACCAACATCGTAAAACAATATAATCTATAAAATATTAAACTAGTAAAATGTTATAATTGGTCTTAAAAGTGAGAAATATCTGCTCCAGAATTCAAGTTGAAACTCACAGAAAGCTGCTAGGACCCACAGCATTCCTACTTTGGTTATTAACAATGCTAACAAACCTAGTCTATTTTAAAATGTTACCTATTTCTACATATTTTACCAAAGCCATGAGAACATTTGTATGAATTTTGATACAAACTCATTATAATTATATTGTAACATTTTGAAAATCGCATGTAAGAAAGGCACTATATATAATAAAATACAAATATGTAAGTAAATCCAAACAAAAAAAATAACCAATTATGAAAAAAAATGTATATTTAATCAAGCTTGTAAAATGTTAAAAAATGTATTAATTTAGATCTTAAGAATATTTTTTTATTTAAATTAAATTAGGGGACATTGTAACATTTATAGAATGGGCTATATAATATTGTTTAAGAATTGGAAAAATAGATTAGAAATAACTCACACAAAATGTAAAGAGAAATTCATTAAGAGATTGGTTAGATTAAATTGAAACTAATTTTAGGTAAAAGCCTAGAAAAGGTTGTAACATGTAAACAAGATATTTGAACTGTAAAATGCATTAGGAAATTTGTTGTATCAAATAACCTAACAAATAAAATTAAAACAAGATAATCTAATAATAATTATATTTAAACAAAATTGTAAACTTTAGTAACATAGGGCATAAGTAATTGCTTGAGAGATAGAAGGTTGAAACGCGATTGTAAACAATGAGGTTTAGGTTATGTTGTATAAATTCAGCTCAAAACACAAACATTTTAGAATTATTACAAAAGTAAAAACGCAAAGACACTGCACACACAAATAATAGTAATTTGTTTATTTAAATAAACACTGGAAGGTTTGTTAAGGATCGGAAAGTTGAAACAGTATGTTAACGAAATTAAAACGTGATTGTAAACAATTTCGTTGTTGCAACAGATCTGGAGCCAAAGTAGGTCAGTGTTACAGTCGACTCTAGTGGGAAGAAATGGAACTTCGTTACATGAAAGCCAAGGTTTATGGATAATTAATATGAGTGGGAAAAGGAATGGCCGCCATGTTTTTTAAACATTTTTTTTTAAAAGTAGAATGACGTGTCAGTTATAGCGTGGGGTAGCCAAAGGAGCGGACCTTTTCTGAGAAGTCAAATTTCCATTTGAAGAATTTCGTCAAAATTATACAGATTTGTGAAGAAACTTATCACAAGGATAAGAGAATTTAAATCTATAATACAGTATTAATATAATTTGAAGTAACTAAAAGGAATTTAAGTGTGTTAAATATAAAATTTAAAGAGAACTGAATCCTACGTGATCAACCAGCGGAACTTCGATAATTTATAAGTTAAGTACATAGTGCTATACAAATAAACTTTAGTGAACTTTTAAAATCATAAGGAAATTTAAAATTGTACATTATTAGAATATCTTCAAACTAAATAATAGTTAGTAGTAAGGAACATGATCCAGTTCAAACAGTTTAGGGACCTTTTTGCTTATTCCAAATTTAAGTTTTTTTATCAGGAAGCTATTTATTAAAACTATTTTCTAAATTTAATCTTGTTTATCAAAATTTATTTAATTAACCAAAGAGTTAAAAGATATAGCCCATGCATATAAACCCCGAGATATTAAGAGATCTTAGAAAATAGCCTAGGATATAAAACCTTGTAACTAAAATTAAAAGAATTGAGTTTAGCATATTGTGTTAAAACTTGTTAAGTTTTATTTTTTTTGTTCTGTTTATTGTGTGAATTGAAAAATTGTTGTAATAAAGAATTTAAATTATTAATGAGTTATGTTTTGTGTTACAAAAATATTTATGTTATAAAAAAATAAATTACAATATATATATTATAAAGTAATTATAAAACAGACGCAACGGGGTTTTATTATTGAATGAGTTATTTTATTCAATTATATTTCATTTCTATTTAAAACAAAAAAACAAATACTCATTCAGGAACAATTCATAAACATTTATTATTACAATTTCATCTCAACATTAAACAATACACACAAAACAAAATTTTACAACTTAACAATTTTTAACAAAATATACTAACTGTTATTTTCTTTTAATTTTAGAGTTACACAATTTTAATCCCCTTGGCTAGTTTAAGATCTCTTGATATCTCGGGGTTATAGCATGGGCTATATTAACTCTTTTGTTAATTAAATAAATTTTGAAAAACAATATTAAATTTTGAAATAAGTTTAATAAATATTTTCCTGATGGGAAAACTTAAATTTTGAATATGCAAAAAGGCTAAACTATTTGAACTGGATTATTTCTTATTACTTACTATTAATTAACTACAAGATATTCTATTGTACAAAATTAAACTTCCTTATTATCTTAATGTCCATTAAAATTGATTTTTATAGCGCTAATAACTTATCAAATATCGAAATTTCAGTTAGCTTACGTAAGATTCCGTTCTCTCCAAATTTGACTTTTTACACACTTAAATTCGTTTTATTTACTTCACTTTATATTAACACAGTATTACATTTTGTAATTCACTTCTCCTTAATTTAGTTTGGCCAATCTTCTTAACAAAACGGTATAATTTAGACGAACTCTTTCCAAATAAATAGAATTTTGACTGCACAGCAAGGTCTGCTTCCTCTAGTAGCGTCACCCACGCTAGAATGCTCTACTAACGCGTCCTTAGATTTCTAAAATTGTTTAAAATATGGCCGCCTTTCTTCTTAAAAAAAACACATATGGGTTATAATTTAGTTCGATTTCTTTCCACTAGACTTTCACACATGTTAATGTCAACGAACTATTTTCACCGTTTTACAGCTGATGCGTCCACAACGAGCTTGTTTAGAATGGCGTTTTAACTTGGTTAAACCTGGTTGAAACTTACTGTTTCAATTTTCCGATTCTTAATAAAGTTTCCAGTGTTTCTTTAATTACTATTATTATTAGTGTGTGAAGTGTCTTTGTGTTTTACTTTTGAAATAGTTCTGAATTGTGTGTGTTTTGCTTGGTCTTTCATAAACATAACCTTTCAATTTTCTTTTGTTTACAAACGTGTTCACTTTCTCCTTTAAGTAATTACTTAGGCCCTATGTTACTACAGTTTACAAATTTGTTTACACATAACCATTATTAGATTATCTTATTTTAATTTATGTGTTAGGTTATTTGATATAACAAATTTCCTAATACATTTCCAGTTCAAAAACCTTGTTTACAATTCTATGCTTTTACCTAAATTTAGTTTTCATTTAACCTAACCAATATCTTAATGAATTTCTTTCTAAATTTTGAGTGAGTTATTTCTCATCTATTTTCCAATTCTTAAATAATATTATATAGCCCATTCTATAAATATTACAATATATATATATATATATATATATATATATATATATATATATATATATATATATATATATATATTAAAATGGAACCTTTAAAAGGCTTCACTATATGACCAAGATGTTAACTAAATTCATTATTAGAATACAGTATATATATAACTAGAGTTCACATGTGTAATTTTAAATAAATCATCCTTTTTATTCTATGTTTGTCATGCTTTCAGAAATTCATTATTATTATTATTATTATATATATTTTAAAACAACACAGGTTATTCAAATACAAGAATAAAGAATTCTTGTATTTGAATAACCTGTGTTGTTTTAAATTATTAAACAAGAAAACGTATTTTATATTTATATATTTTATATATATATATATATATATATATATATATATTTATATATATATATATATATATATGTATGTATATATCATTTGCTTTAGTAGTTTAATTCATTCAAAGCAATCAATTCATAATAAGACATAGAATTAATTACATTTCCTTTAACTTACACCACACACATATTTTAATAGTTAAAAAAAAATCGGAATCATTACTTTAATCAATGGGAAATTGAGTACCGACGACTACTTAATACCATTAGAATCGATGATTTCTGGAGTCCGAATCGGCCCGAACGAACTTTTTTGAAGCATTGCTATAATAGAGCTATTATAAATCTGTAACAATTGACTGAATGTGTTATTTTAAAAAAAACAACCATTCAAATTCATCGAAAATTCAAAAAATGCAAAAGTAAGTCTAGAAGTCAGGTAATTTTTTTTTTTGAGAAATCAAATGTAATAATTTCCAAAATCAAATGGATGGGAAACCATAAATCATATTTGTTTATTTTAGACAACAGATGGAAGAAAGGTCAGGATTGGCTAAAATAATAAGAGGAGATCACTGATGAACAAGACAAGGAGAAAGTGAAGCCATGAGAAACGATGTGTTGTAAATGAGGTCGAGGCGGAAAGGCAGAGTTCTTGGAGTTAGAGTGGAGTTCTAACCTGAGGAGCTGGAGAGAATCTAACCCTGGAAGTTGGAGGTAAAGGAGTGTAGCACTGGAACTCAAAGGAACAGATAATCACAAAAACTGGAAATCACGAAAGCTACAAGTCCCTACAGAAGCAACATTTGACTGACCAAGAAGGGGAACACTGAGGATCGACCTATATTATTCCAATATATTAAAGTGTTATTCAACTAATTAATAAAACTGTTTTTTAATAAATTCTTAAAAGCCCAAAAGTAGAGATTCATGAAACAGATACAATAACTAATTTTATAATACAAGCCATAACACACTAACTTTACACCTATTTTAAAGTATCATACGTTATTAGTTAAGACATTAAACTTAAGTATAAATCTGATATTTTAACAATTAACAATTGTTAATTCTATAGTTTCCTTTTTTGTTTTACCACTGAAATTGAGCGCAAGTTGGTAGGTTAAATACAGTGTGTAAATTATTATTGTCATCAAACTTTCACTCAATAAGTCAGTATAATCTTGCTACTCCAACACTATATTGGATAGGTAGTGTCATATTACTGAAATTGCTGATAAATTACTGGATGTAAGGGTTAAAAATGTACAAAACCTACAGTGCAAATTGAAATTTAATAAAAACCTGTTGAAGCTAGTACAATTCAAAAATTATGAAACTGATATTACATTACAATGTGTGCATATTGTTAAGATAAAAACATTATAGGATACAGTACAATCAAAAAATTATTGGTAGGGAACAATACTATACAGTACGCAAGTACACAAAATAATTCACAATCGTTTTATTCATGGGTAGCAGAAAAAAATGTATAATGAGTTTTGGTCTTCAAAATAACCTAACACCTTGTCATGAAGTCCTTTAACATAAAGATTTTCGACTCCAACGCACTACTTAAGAGATAACAGTGGTGACAGCCTCCAGTGCATCAGGGTGTCTAGTAAAATAGCTTGAAGAAATTCCCTGAGTTTTCCCTGACTTTTCCAGGGTGTCTAGTAAAATAGCTTGAAGAAATTCCCTGAGTTTTCCCTGACTTTTCCTCTTTTAGATGTCTATAGAAAGCCCAGTTTACATTGATATCTGAAGGATCTTGGATAAATCCAGACTTTGAAGAACGAATTGAGTAACTCTTTTGCTTTTGTGTCTGTAAGGAACACAGAACCAAAATATCGAGCTTTCACTTCATCCGTCTCTGCATCCCAATACCTAACACTCAAATCCATTTGGGCTCTTTGTGATATTTTGTTTAAACTTTCATCAAAGCCAATTACATAGTTAGAATTTGAATTTAATGATGTCAGTAACAGGTCTTTAAAATAATTTGATAAACCGATTACAACACTATAGGAAATGTTATCTTTCCCCAATCTCATGTTCTATGCAATGGTGCTATCAGGGAACATCCTTAGAAAGAGGCACACTACCTTCTGCATTGCGTAAAGAAGTGTTGCATTACTAAATTCACGCACCATATAATCTCTGCTTCAGTCACTTTATCTTTTAGTTTATATTTATCCTAAGGAAGGAGGGGAGGTAATGACGACATCTGCATGACGCGCTTGCCCGCTACGGCAATGAAAACTGGAACCTTCCATGTTGAAATTAAACAGTGAAAGAAATAATCACCGTCAAATGAAACACATACTATCACCAGTCTAGACAAATAGCTGGCTACGAATGTTTACACAGCGTTCTGTGTGGTCAGAAACAGACTGAGTTATCTGTTATCCCCACCTGTCCATATGATAACAGAACCACTGCGCACCCCAAGGCCACGGCCCAGGCTAAAACCTCCCAGCTGTACCAACTCGACTCGTTTAATATTTATTGACATAAGTCCTGAAGTCATAGCATTGGGCTTATCAAATAAATAATGGGCATCTAAATAAAGAAGTGTTATTTCCTGACTGCCCTGCCCCTAAACCGCTGGCTTACAATACCAAATATTCGAGAGCAATGGCCACTAGTTTTATTTCTAATCAAAATAAATATTTTCCCGATTTTTTAAAATTTTCCCTGACTTTTCCCTGAATTTTCCAGAATCTTAAAATTCCCTGACTTTTCCAGGTTTTCCCGGTTTTCCCTGTCACTAGACACCCTGTGCATGTTTATTGTGTGTGGAGCATTTGCGGCAGAATTAATTTCAGTTTTTCTGACATTGCACTAATAAATTGTGTACTTAAATTGAAACTAAATGGGAATTTATCTTATTATTTTCCAACTTGTCTTGCGCCCCTCTTAACTTGCCTTCACGTCTCCTAGTTTGGGAACCTATAATCTATGCAATGAAATATTTTTGTTTAACTCTGTAGTAAAACTTAAAGGTCTGAAATAGTTACATTTCAAATCTAATCAATAAAGAAATATTATAGTGCAAGTTGCCATACCCAACAAATAAATTATCCTAAAGCGCTTTACTCTATTGTGAGACTCATATTGTCTAATATTCTCAAAACTTTGCTCATAGAAATATTTTCATAAATGATACATTTCCTGTTTGTTGTCATGCTTTTCCTTTCATTTTTAAGAAAAGATAAAGATTATTCTAGTCTCTCTTTATCCTTTTGTAACAGACAAAAATCCATAGTGAACAATTATAAAGTTATTATAACATTGCGAACCATCAATAGTTGTTTAAATGAGTATAGCCTAAATATATAAATGAGAGTTAAACCATAATGACTGAAAGGTTTTTTACAAAACAAAATAGTATTTTATATTACAATCAATTATTATAAACCTATTTTACAATTTAGCAACATTATTGTTATTTGGCTGCGAGGAAGTTAGCGTTAACGCTGGCTGGTGGTGAAACCGAGCAAACGTAGAATATTTTCGGGCGACAAACAAGCCTCTGTTTACTCTCTTCTGAATATTAAAAAATTGTATTTCTTGTACACATGTGATTTAAATATATTTAGGATTACCTACAAAGTTGTTACAACACTTCAAACATTTTATTTAATTAGTTATGCTTGTATATTCACTGACGGAAAAACAGGCTGACCAACACCTAACGTTAAGCGGTTCTAGAGATAGAAAATGAAAATCCTGCCAACATATTTTTTGCAAGCGTGTTACGTACACATTTAGCTACAGAACTAACTATACCACAATATTTAAATTAGAAAAATAAATTAACTACAGACCATGATATCAAGCCCGGACAAAACCGTACCCAGCAATTGTTAAACTGTTCTAAAAGTTATAAAAAAAATCCTATCACATTCTTTCTTTGCAGGCGTTGTTACAAACAAATGGAACATTATATCTAACACTAACTGTATGAAGCAAGTGTGGTGTTATGTTTATTTTTAAATAAATAAAACTTCAACACCCCAAATAACATTTATTTAAACCTTATGTACATTTCGATTGCCCAGCAACCATCTTCAGAGGTATTTAAAAAATACAACTAACTAAGAGTTAACTAAGTTAGTTAACTCTTAGTTAGTTGTATTTTTTAAATACCTCTGAAGATGATTGCTGGGCAATCGAAATGTACATAAGGTTTAAATAAATGTTATTTGTGGTTTAGAGGTTTTATTTATTTAAAAATATCTAACACTGTTACAAAATTTGGATGTCAATATTACATCAGCTGCAAGCCATGATAGCTAGCCCGGGTGTTCACCATATCTACCTCTCGTTTAGCATTTCCACAGGTTTGAAAATGATAACCCCGACCACATATTTCTTTGCATTCATGTTACGTATACCTGTAACTTTGGAACTAACACTGCTGCAATATTTGGATGTCAATATTAAATTAGCAACGAATCATGATAGCTAGCCCGGGCGCTCACCGTATCTACCTCTCGTTTAGCAGTTCCACAGGTTTGAAAATGATAACCCCGACCGCATATTTCTTTGCATTCATGTTACGTATACCTGTAACTTTGGAACTAACACTGCTGCAATATTTGGATGTCAATATTAAATTAGCAACGAATCATGATAGCTAGCCCGGGCGCTCACCGTATCTACCTCTCGTTTAGCAGTTCCACAGGTTTGAAAATGATAACCCCGACCGCATATTTCTTTGCATTCATGTTACGTATACCTGTAACTTTGGAATTAACACTGCTGCAATATTTGGATGTCAATATTAAATTAGCAACGAGCCATGATAGCTAGCCCGGGCGCTCACCGTATCTACCTCTCGTTTAGCGGTTCCAGTGGTTTGAAAATGATAACTCAGACCACATATTTCTTTGCATTCGTGTTACGCATACCTGTAACTTTGGAACTAACACTGCTGCAATATTTGGATGTCAATATTAAATTAGCAACGAATCATGATAGCTAGCCCGGGCGCTCACCGTATCTACCTCTCGTTTAGCAGTTCCACAGGTTTGAAAATGAAAACCCTGACCGCATATTTCGTTGCATTCGTGCTATGCATACCTGTAACTTTGAAACTAACACTGCTGCAATATTTGGATGCCAATATTACATTAGCTACAAGCCATGATAGCTAGCCCGGGCGCTCACCGTATCTACCTCTCGTTTAGCAGTTCCAGAATTTTGAAAATGATAGCCCCGACCACATATATCTTTGTATTCATGTTACGCATACCTGTAACTTTGGAACTAACACTGCAGTAATATTTGGATGTCAATAATTAATTAGCCTCAAGCCTTGATAGCTAGCTCGGGCTAGACATTTGTCTTTGCTGGCGAGTTATAAATACATCTAACGTTATAACTACCATTACTACACTAATCGGAAGTCAATAACAAAATACCTGGGCGAATACCGTACCTACCCATCGTTAAGCGCTATAGCTTACGGTAGTTCGGTATTGAGTTGTACTACATTCCCTCAGGTGTAGGAAAAAGCTTTTATCTGTAGGTTTTGTAAATAAATTTATGATCATGCGTATCAATTTTTTTCAACTAGAAGTAACTAAAAAGTTTTTCAACTATCTGTAACATTTTTACAACTGAATATGTAAAAAATTTTTGCATTTCGATATACTTTTAAAATGGTAAATCTAATTACAATTATTATACCCATACAAGGGCGCTGAAATAATTCTTGCCGGAGTAAATCCTAAAGCCTAAGGCCTGCTGTGTATATGAATAAATATATACAGTCAGTAAACTCTTGTTGGGTTCGCCTCGTCAATGCCAGATGAATCTTGTTGGGTTCGCCTCGTCAATGCCAGATGAGATTCTAGCGAAACATCGGAACTGCGAATTTATACACTGCAGAATGGACGGATGTACTCCAGATAACAACTATTCATCATATATATATATATATATATATATATATATATATATATATATATATATATATGCACGCACACACATACACACACACATAATGTATACACATACATAGACACACACACACACACACACACACACACACACACACACACACACACACACACACACACACACACACACACAACCAAAAACAGACAGACAGACACACACGCTCGCGCGCGCGCACGCACGCACACACACACACAACACGCACGCGCACGCTGCTAAAAACTTGCACAGTGCAATGAATCTAAAAATAGAACATAACGATACACCAAGGTCAACGGGAAATCCACTCAGCTCGCAGTCTACAACAACCCTGTTCAGTATGCCCGAGGATCACGGCACAGCCAGCCATTGAAAGTAAGTTCGCATAAATACCAAGTAAGATTCTTGTTTAAGTACATAAGTGAAAGTGATAAGTGTATACAAGAAAACAGTCTTGCATAACTACAAATATATATATATATATATATATATATATATATATATATATATATATATATATATATATATAGTAACATTTTGAAAATAGCAAATAAGAAATTGGTTAGATTAAATTGAAACTAATTTTAGGTAAAAGCCTAGAAAAGTTGTAAAATGTAAACAAGATATTTGAACTGTAAAATGCAGTAGGAAATTTGTTATATCAAATAACCTAACAAATAAAATTAAAACAAGATAATCTAATAATAATTATATTTAAACAAAATTGTAAACTTTATTACCTTAACATAGGGCATAAGTGGTTACTTGAGAGATAGGAGGTGAAAAACGTGATTGTAAACAATGGAGTCAGAGGTTAGGTTAATATAAATCCAGCCAAAACACACACAAATAATGGTAAATAAATAAACACTGGAAGGTTTGTTAAGGATCGGAAAATTGAATCAATATGTTGACCAAATTAAAACACGATTGTAAACAATCTCGTTGTTGCATCAGATCTGGAACCAAGAAGTAGGTCAGTGTACAGTCGACTCTAGTGGAAAAAAATCGAACTAAATTACATGCAAGAAAAGGTTGGAGGTGGAAAGGCCGCCATGTTTTAAATATATTTTAAAAGGAGAAAGGACGCATTAGTTGGTATAGAGTGGGTTGCCGAAAGAAGCTGAGCCTTGGTTAGAAGTCAAAATTCCATTTGAAAAATTTCGTCAAAATTATACAGATTTGTGAAGAAACTTGGCCAAATTAAACAAGGATAAGTGAATTTAAAGCTATAATACAGTATTAATATAATTTGAAGTAACTAAAAGGAATGTAAGTGTGTTAAATATCAAATTTAAAGAGAACTGAATCTTACGTGAGCAAGCAGCCAATCTCCGATATGAGTTAAGTACATAGCGATATATAAAAATAAACTTTAGTGGACTTTTAAGATTATAAGGAAGTTTAAAGTTGTACATTATTAGAATATCTTGTAATTAATTAATAGTTAGTAATAAGAAACATAATCCAGTTCAAATAGTTTAGGGACCTTTTGGCTTATTCCGAATTTAAGTTTTTTCATCAGGAAGCTATTTATTAAAACTATTTTCTAAATTTAATCTTGTTTATCAAAATTGATTTAATTTAACCAAAGAGTTAAAAGATATAGCCCATGCATATAAACCCCGAGATATTAAGAGATCTTAGAAAATAGCCTAGGGTATAAAATTTTGTAACTAAAATTGAAGGAATTGAGTTTAGCCTATTGTGTTAAAACTTGTTGAGTTTTATTTTTTTTTTGTTCTGTTTATTGTGTGAATTAAAAAAATTGTTGTAATAAAGAATTTAAATTATTCATGAGTTTTTGTTTTTTAAATAGAAATTATATATCTTCATTCAATAATAATCAATAATAAAAAACCCCGTTGTGTTATAAAATAATATTACAATTGGCACAACAACGTGGGGCTCGATATAAAAAGAGATAAAGTTTAGTTAGAGATTTTGAAACAAAATTAATTTAGAACTTTTTATATGAAAAACATTTGAACTGGAAATAGATTTAGAAAAATTTTGTAAAATTAAACACTGAGTCGAATAGAGTCAAGGCTAGGTTTATAGTATATATATAAATTGTTTATTTTTGTATAATAAGTTTACTAATAGCTAAAAAAAGAAAAAAACATGTCTGATGAAAGGGAATCGTACAATTTGCGGGGGGAAGAAAGCTAAAATAGACGAAAAGAAACTGCTATAGGCAAAATAGAATTGGAAAAAGGGACAAGCTTGGAAGTGCAGAAAATAGAAATGGAAGGCACAGATATGACAATAGGAAACATTGAGGTAGAGGAAGATAGGGGACTACCTATGCAAACCCAACAGGAACGAGGAAATAATGAGAATGTAGATTTAAGGGACATAATGAGGACTTTAATGGAAATGAGTGTAAACATAAATAATGGGAGAGAGGATATGAAGGAGAATATAAGGGAAATAAACAAGAAATTAGAGGAAAATAGAGACGAAATGAGAGAGATGAAGGAGGATTTAAAACTCATAACAGATGAAATAAGGGAGGATAATAGGAAAATGATAGAGGATATGAGGCGACAGTTGAGGACAGAGAATAATACTGAAATAGAGGATGTGAGAAGAGACTTAGAGGAGAAAGATAGAGAATTAGAACAAAAAGATAAGGAGTTAGAGGAAACAGTTACAAAAAATCAGGAGGAATTTAGGGAGACATTACCGAGAGAGACAGAAGTAATTAAAATGGAGATAGGGAAAATGGGGGACAAAGTGGAGAAAAACACAGAAGAGTTAGGAGAGTTAAAATTAAAGGTGATAGGGGAAAAAAGATAACAGATGAGCGTTTTAGGAAAGTCGAAGATGACAGGGAGAAAATATTAGGAGAGCAGGGAAGGTTAGGAGAAAGAAATAAAATAGGAAAAATAGAAATACTGCCAATAAAAAATTTAACAATTCAAACTGCAACTAATAAGAAGACTAAAAAGATAAATAAAATGACAATGGTAATAGGAGAAATAGGAGGAGTTAAATATCCGTTTCAATGCTTAGTGGTACCAGGCTTATTGAGAAAATTTATCATAGGTACGGATATGTTAATGGATGTGGAGGCACAACTCGATTTTGGAAAATGGGAGATGGAATTTAAATATGAGAATAACAGAGAAAATAAAAACTATGAAGCAGATGAGAGATACAATGGAGATGTAAACAGTGTTGAGGCAAGGACAGGCGTGGGGACAAGAAAAGAGCATGGTGCCCACAGTCAGTCGGAAAACTAAGAAAAGTGAAACCATAATAGGAGCTCCAAATATACTAATAATTTAATTATAAATAATGTACTTATAAATATGGAATTTTTGGAACAAGAGGATGAGAGAAATTATAAATTAGGAATGAATAAGAAAATAAGAAACCCAGAAATAGAAATTAGAATAAAGGAAACAAGTTTACAGGCATTAATAGAAACAGGCAGTAATGTGACATGTATCCAGGAGAACTGGATATTGAAAAAAAAAATTAATAAAATAGGAAGGGAGATATTAAATATAGATGAAGGAAGCAATATGAGTAAACTCTAGGTGATTATGTGTATAAGAAAACGTTAGCAGGAGATAAGTTTTAAGGGATGGTAACTATATCTACGATAATTTATTGGTAACTTCGTCGAATACTGAGAATAATGAATAAAGATAAATATGAATCTATGATAATAAATATTGAAGCATCGTTGTAATAAATAAAATATGGTAATTATGTATATTTAAACTTCGTCGTATTGTAAGGGGAAATCTGCGTTGATAAATAATGGAACTTCGTCGTATATATTATATATTATAAAAGAAAAATGAATCTATGATAAATAAGTATTAAAACAAAATTTATATTCGTTGATATAGGGACGGTGTAATCGAAGGAGCTATAGATATGATCATATAGAGGATATAAGATTGCAACCTTTAAAAATATTAGATGTTAAACTTCATACAAAATAAACTTAGATGATATAAGAAAATAATTGAACTGGATGTAAGATTAGAAGGGGAGATAAAATACTAACTTAGAACTGGGAGTTAGATGAAGCTAAAAGCAAAATATGAGATATGAGAGAAATAATAAACAAGGAATAAACAGAAATAAGGGAAAGAGAAATGTTATAACCAATTGGACCAAAAGGAAATATAGAAGATACCAAAACTTTAAGAAAGAAAAATCAGAACAAAGACCTAACCTATAGGCAAGTCTAGACATACTATGACTCGGATAGGCTGGGATTTAAAGACACGGTATCAGAGAATATATGTTAAATAAATATTGAATCAGACTTATGATTGGAAAAATTCCAATATAATAAATGTAAATATATATATATATATATATATATATATATATATATATATATATATATATATATATATATATAGGAATTTTTTTGGACTTGATAGGAGACTGACAGACTTACCTAAAGGCAATAGTCCAAAACTGCAATCTCTTGGAAATAAGCACATATAAAACACATATAAAACACTTAATACACTTTTATTTGAAATATTTCGATCAACATGATCTTCTTCAGTCAAGAAAGAGAAAACAAAACAATTATATATATAATTATAGAAGGAATTGTAAATACCAGAACATGATTTATTGTTACTATATGTTAGAATTGTTAAAGAATTGTTGATTGAATGTTAGTTATAAGTATATTGTATTGTTAGAAGATAAGTTAAGTAATATGTAATTGAAGGGCAGCAAACAAACAAAATTATTAAGAGGTGATTTCCAAAATGTGGAAATTGAGAAAAAAAAAGAATTTTAAATCAAATTTTTTTTTAAATCTAAATTTGGGGACTATGTAACATTTTGAAAATAGCAAATAAGAAATTGGTTAGATTAAATTGAAACTAATTTTAGGTAAAAGCCTAGAAAGGTTGTAAAATGTAAACAAGATATTTGAACTGTAAAATGCAGTAGGAAATTTGTTATATCAAATAACCTAACAAATAACTTACAACTTTTTTTAAAAAAATGTTTTAACTTGCCTATAGTAGCACTTACTTTTTTTGTGTTGAGCACTCAACACAAAAAAAGTAAGTGCTACTATAGGCAAGTTAAAACATTTTTTTAAAAAAAGTTGTAAGTGATTACTAGTAGCTCACGCGAAGATGGAATCAACAAATGCTAACAAATAAAATTAAAACAAGATAATCTAACAATAATTATATTTAAACAAAATTGTAAACTTTATTAACATAGGGCATAAGTGGTTACTTGAGAGATAGGAGGTGAAAAACGCGATTGTAAACAATGAAGTCAGAGGTTAGGTTAATATAAATCCAGCCAAAACACACATTTTGGAATTATTACAAAAGTAAAAAGTTAAGACACTTCCACACAAATAATAGTAATTAAATAAACACTGGAAGGTTTGTTAAGGATCGGAAAATTGAATCAGTATGTTGACCAAATTAAAACGCGATTGTAAACAATCTCGTTGTTGCATCAGATCTGGAACCAAGAAGTAGGTCAGTGTACAGTCGATTCTAGTGGAAAAAATCGAACTAAATTACATGCAAGAAAAGGCTGAAGGTGGAAAGACCGCCATGTTTTAAATATATTTTAAAAGGAGAAAGGATGCGTTAGTTGGTATAGCGTGGGTTGCCGAAAGAAGCTGAGCCTTGGTTAGAAGTCAAAATTCCATTTGAAGAATTTCGTCAAAATTATACAGATTTGTGAAGAAACTTGGCCAAATTAAACAAGGATAAGTGAATTTAAAGCTATAATACAGTATTAATATAATTTGAAGTAACTAAAAGGAATTTAAGTGTGTTAAATATCAAATTTAAAGAGAACTGAATCCTACGTGAGCAAGCAGCCAATCGCCGATGTTTGATGAGTTAAGTACATAGCGATATATAAAAATAAACTTTAGTGGACTTTTAAGATTATAAGGAAGTTTAAAATTGTACATTATTAGAATATCTTGTAATTAATTAATAGTTAGTAATAAGAAACATAATCCAGTTCAAACAGTTTAGGGACCTTTTGGCTTATTCCGAATTTAAGTTTTTTCATCAGGAAGCTATTTATTAAAACTATTTTCTAAATTTAATCTTGTTTATCAAAATTTATTTAATTTAACCAAAGAGTTAAAAGATATAGCCCATGCATATAAACCCCGAGATATTAAGAGATCTTAGAAAATAGCCTAGGGTATAAAATTTTGTAACTAAAATTGAAAGAATTGAGTTTAGCCTATTGTGTTAAAACTTGTTGAGTTTTATTTTTTTTTTTTGTTCTGTTTATTGTGTGAATTAAAAAAATTGTAATAAAGAATTTAAATTATTCATGAGTTTTTGTTTTTTAAATAGAAATTATGTATCTTCATTCAATAATAATCAATAATAAAAAACCCCGTTGTGTTATAAAATAATATTACAATATATATATATATATATATATATATATATATATATATATATATATATATAAAGTTAATATATTACTATTTTTGAGTAATTTTATCCACCATTAAGTGCAATAATTTTACCTTGAGTGATGAGGCACCTTTCGGTCTTTGACCATTGTCGAATCACTTGAGTGATTCGACAATGGTCAAAGACCGAAAGGTGCCTCATCACTCAAGGTAAAATTATTGCACTTAATGGTGGATAAAATTACTCAAAAATAGTAATATATTAACTTTATAAAGTCAGTGCAACGGAAAAACAATGGATAATATTAAATATCAAGAATATATATATATATATATATATATATATAAATATATATATATATATATATATATATATATATATATATATATTGTAATATTTATTTTTTAACATATATTTTGTAACACAACACAACTCAGGCATTAATAATGTAAATTCTTTATTACAACAATTTTATTTCAACATTTAAACAATAAACAGAACAAAAAAATAAAACTTAACAACTTTTAACACAATAGGCTAAACTCAATTCCTTCAATTTTAGTTACAAAATTTTATACCCTAGGCTATCTTTTAAGATCTCTTAATATCTCGGGGTTTATATGCATGGGCTATATCTTTTAACTCTTTGGTTAAATTAAATAAATTTTGATAAACAAGATTAAATTTAGAAAATAGTTTTAATAAATAGCTTCCTGATGAAAAACTTAAATTTGGAATAAGCAAAAAGGTCCCTAAACAATTTGAACTGGATTATGTTTCTTATTACTAACTATTAATTAATTAGAAGATATTCTAATAATGTACAAATTTAAACTTCCTTATAATCTTAAAAGTCCACTAAAGTTTATTTCTATAGCGCTATATACTCAACTTATAAATTCTCGAAGGTCGCTTGTTAACACGTAGGATTCAGTTCTCTTTAGATTTTGTATTTAACACACTTAACTTCTTTTTAGTTACTTCAAATTATATTAACACTGTATTATATCTTTAAATTCACTTATCCTTGTTTTACTTTGGCCAATTTTCTTCCTGAATCTGTATAATTTTGACGAAATTCTTCAAATGGAATTTTGACTGCTCAGGGCAGATCCGCTATCTTAGCGTCCCCACGCTATACTGACGCTTCCTTCTACTTTTAAAAATTGTTTAAAATATGGCGGCTTCTCCTTCTTCCAAAACACATGTTGCATGTAATTTAGTTCGATTTCTTCCCACTAGAGTCGACTGTAACTTGACCTACTTCTTTACTTTCACATCTGTTAATGTCAACGAACTATTTTCACCTTTTAATTTGGTTAACATACTGTTTCAATTTTCCGATCCTTAACAAACCTTCCAGTGTTTATTTAATTATTATTATTTGTGTGTGAAGTGTCTTTACTTTTTTTACTTTTGTAATAATTCCGAAATGTGTGTGTTTTGAGCTGAATTCATACAAACATAACCTTTATCTCATTGTTTACAATCGTGTTTCACTTTCTCCTTCAAGTAATTACTTATGCCCTATGTTAATAAGTTTACACTTTTGTTTAAATATAATTATTATTAGATTATCTTGTTTTAATTTTATTTCTTAGGTTATTTGATATAACAAATTTCCTAATGCAACAGTTCAAATATCTTGTTTACATTTTGCAACCTTTCTAGGCTTTTACCTAAAATTAGTTTCAATTTTAACCTAGCCAATTTCTTATTTGCTATTTTCAAAATGTTACAATATATATATATATATATATATATATATATATATATATATATATGATGAATAGTTGTTATCTGGATTACATCCGTTCATTCTGCAGTGTATAAATTCGCAGTTCCGATGTTTCGCTAGAATCTCATCTAGCATTGACGAGGCGAACCCAACAAGAGTTGACTCGCTCTTCATATATTTATTTATATACACAGCAGGCCTTAGGCTTTAGCATTTACTCCGGCAAGAATTATTTCGGCGCCCTTGTATGGGTATAGTAATTGTAATTAGATTTACCATTTTTTAAAAGTATATCGAAATGCAAATATTTTTTTACATATTTAGTTGTCTGGGCATCGGATGGAAGACCATCTCAAAGCGATAGATTTGGTTCAACTAGCTCTACACAAGATAATGGAATGGTGTGGAAAGTGGTCACTTAAAGTGTCTCTGGACAAGACAGAGTGCTCTTTTTTCACGAGAAGAAATAACTTGGCGAACTACATACCTCAGTTACGAATACAAGATGTTCCCGTGAAATTTAACCCTAACCCAAAATTGTTGGGATTAGTGTTGGATTCAAAATTACGTTGGGCAAAGCAGGTGGACTATGTTTTGGAGAAGTGCACATCGCGGCTGAATGCGCTCAAAGTAGTGGCCAGTCGCAACTGGGGTGCAGACACAACAACACTAAGATCATTTTACTTAGCCTTTGTACGCTCCAAAGCTACCTATTGCTATGAGGTTTGGGGAGCTGCAGCCAAAACACACATTGACAAAATAGGCCGCATTCAAGCAGCAGCTCTCCGTACATGCCTTGGATGCCTGAGCACCACTCCTACCTCTGCTATGGAAGTGGAACTGGGTGTTGAGCCTATTGAAATATATATCAGAAGGCAAATGTGGACCAAATACTTAAGAATACAGTCATCAACGCCTAACCATCCTCTACACATCGTGATAAATACAAGCAGTAACATCAGAAACTCATTCACATGTTAAATTAAGTTCATGGCCTCCATGTTAATGTGTGGCGTTCCTGAAACCATCCCAGTGACATATGATGACAGACCAGGCATATGGAATGGAGTGGAAATTGTTATGGAACTACCAAACCGGTTAACGAAAAACAACCACCCAGCAATCTTGAAAAGTGAACCATTGTCCATGATAAATGAGCTTTATGATCGCCATATCAAGATATTCACTGACAGCTCAGTGGACATTGAAGGAAAAGTTGCGGGTGCTGGTTACTTTAATGAAACAACTGGTGATAGGTACTATGTGCCAGCAAACTCATTGTCCAGTATGGACGCAGAATTACTAGCTATAAATGTAGCGCTTACAAGTTGTTTATCATTGAAAGTATCGCAGGTGTGTGTCTTAACGGACTCCAAAAGTGCTCTGCAGGCTATCTTGAACTCCGAACCTACGGCATATGCTTTTCGTATCATGGAAATTAGACGCCTGCTTCGTGAACTACAGAGCCATAGATGTGAGATTACTTTGCAGTGGGTACCATCTCATTGTGACATATACGGAAATGAGGTTGCGGACCAAATAGCGAAAGCAGCCTCTAAAATGCAGCCTACAGATGAGAAGAGGGTTTCATTGCTTTACTGTAGGAACCAAAGCAACAAATATTTCTATAAAGCCTGGTCGGAGAAATGAAATCAGTAAACCATTGGGAGACACCTACACAAGATTCAACCCCTACCAACTGACGGGAACTTATATAAGGGGGTGCAAAGACAACTAGCATCTTTTGCAGCAAGAGCTAGAATTGGTCACATAGTTACACAGAAGTACCTATTCCGCTTCAACCTTACTGATTCGTCGCACTGTGCATTATGCGAAGACGATGAAGAGGATCTGGAGCACATTCTTCTGCGTTGCAGCTATCCAATTCTTTCACGTGACCTACTAAGAGCAGAAGTCAATGATTTTGAGGACATCCTTAAAAGTAAAAAACACTGGCAGCTTGCTTGTGCCGCGTACATTGGAAACTGGGCCATCGGCTATGATTGATGCTGGACGCCCGTACTAAGAAGTAAGAAGTAAGTTAGTTGTAAAAATGTTACAGATAGTTTAAAAACTTTTTAGTTACTTCTAGTTGAAAAAAAATACGCATGATCATAAATTTATTTACAAAACCTAAAGATAAAAGTTTTTTCCCTACACCTGAGGGAAAGTAGCAGTTTTGCAAGCATCGGTGAAAACAAAGGAAGCCACTTTCCTTCTCGAGAATGAAGAAAGAGAAAATAGTAGGCTATGTGACACTCGGAATGAAAAGGAAAGAAGGCTAAAGTTTATCTTTGGACAAAACATTATTGCACTAGGGTTCAAAATGTGTAAAAACACAAAAAACATGTAACGTATTTTCATCGTTTTATGTAGATGTTAAATATATTCTAAAACATCAAAGGTCTACTACACCTAAATTAAATATATTATTCAATTCTTAAGGATGTTTGAGACGCATTTAATTATTACCAACATTAATGGGTAACAGTTTTATCAATGTATATTTATCATTTTTTTATGCATGCCAAATATCTTTGCCTCTTTCTTTTGATATATACTGCTAATCTGCTACAACTCAATACCGAACTACCGTAAGCTATTGCGCTTAACGATGGGTAGGTACGGTATTCGCCCAGGTATTTTGTTATTGACTTCCGATTAGTGTAGTAATGGTAATTATAACGTTAGATGTATTTATAACTCGCCTGCAAAGACAAATGTCTAGCCCGAGCTAGCTATCAAGGCTTGAGACATTTTGAAATTTTGCAATCAGACATTTATAAAAGAAAAGAAACCAGTGAATTTATTATAAAATTAAACTATAAAAGAAAACATTTAGAAACAATATTAAAAAACAATTTTACTTAGAAATAAATTAATTTGTAACATAGTTTATAACATTTATAGCTTAGATTTTTTTTTGTTCTTGTACTTTAGAGTGCCAAAATTTCATTATTCAAAATTTAAAACCCACCAGATAACCCGAGATTAAGAGAGCTTGTGCCAAACCAAAATTAAAATCAATTTAGGCTAAATTAAATAAAAAACTGTTGCTGCCAAAAGAGAAATACCATTTTAGAGTAATAAGACTTATTATAATAGATGAATGTAATAGTAAATTTGTAAAACTTTAGAAAAAAAAGAAAAAAAATTGTAATTATTAATAGAACTTATAATTGTTAAAAAAGTGTTTTAAATGATACATTAAACTTGTTATTAAAAAAGAAAGCTCTAGAATATTTATTTATCTTAAAATAAATTAGAAAAGTTACTAACCTACCTTGATTGAAATTATTGAAAAATATATTTTAAAGAATTCATTCATACTACATAATAAAACAAATTATTACAATTATATATATATAAATTAAGATAGTG
This sequence comes from Prosapia bicincta, assembly GCA_036971475.1. Taxonomy (NCBI): domain Eukaryota; kingdom Metazoa; phylum Arthropoda; class Insecta; order Hemiptera; family Cercopidae; genus Prosapia; species Prosapia bicincta. The sequence continues at coordinate 252,998,971 of JBAIZL010000004.1, forward strand.
TAGCCAACCTTCTAAAGTAAATTATTATGTACAAAACATGTGACCTGACACAGAACATTTGTTGTACGACACTTGATATATTTTGCATTATGATACTTATAATTGTACATATAATTACGCCAACAATTAAAAATAGACGGACTTTTCTCTTAAGTTTGTATTACACAACTACCTTCAAAATTAAAAACATATACAGTAATTATTGAAAACATAATACGTCGTATTGTAGAAATAAGTTGATGATAGAATAATAGTACTTTATATATTTATAAAATGTTGACAAACGATGTTATTTCATCATAATATCTGCTGGAAAGAAGTTACAAATATACGGACTTTTAACTTCTATTAGTATGAAACAACTACCATTGAGATTGAAAACCTAAACATTGATTATATTCTTGAATTTTGTAGTCCATTACGTTCAGTGAATTTTAATTAATCGCAATAGTTTATGCCTATCCAAACTTTAAATTTAGTAAATTTGTTTTGTAAATAAGTTGTAACAAATTTACAAAATTTAAAGTGTGGATACAAGTGCTACTATAGGCAAGTATATAAATATTTATAATTGTTTAGTATAATTTACTATTAAAGTTCGGATAGTTATAAACTATTGTTTAAGTGATTAACCCTTAACTGACACCATACGTCTCAGAGACGGTCGCAAATTTAAAAACCCGTGTATCTTTCGCCTACGAATTTTTTGTGCGTCCCCAACCCGTCTACCTTTCAGGTGAGTGGTATAGTTTGTGTAGTGAAGGTCCTGTTTGTTTTTGTCTGTGTTTACCTTTTCCAAAGCCATTTTAGTGTAGTGCGTCCCATTCTCCCGTCTCTCAGTCGTATCGTGTCTGTTAAGTAACATTATTCGTTCATTCCAAACTTTGTATATAGTGTTTTTAGTGTAAGTGTGTGCTTTTTTACGTTTCTTTTTTAATAAATATGGATTACCAAAACCCTGATAAACCTGGTCCATCACATGGAAGACCAGTTATGAACTTAGTAACTGTGAATAGTGATGGGTTCAATAACGATCTTGAGAATTTGGTGTATGATGTTTTGGAAGGACCTTCAGAACCTGATCCATACGACAGCGATAGAGATCCAGATTATCAATATGATAGCGAACACGATTCCGAATCAGAACAGGAGGGCAAAGAAAATCATGATGTGTACCAAGAGTCGTCTAACGAGCATCCAGGTGTGATAGATTCTTCTAGTATTGAACCCCTGCTTCTAGAAGATAGTTTTTTCTATGGAAAAAAAATACGTAACAGAACACAATTTAAATGGAATAAAGTGCACCAGCCTCTAAATGTTAGAACAAGAAGGCATAATATAATTGTGCAGTTACCAGGTCTAAAAGCTCCTGCAAAAAAATTGAAAACTAACCCTACTGTTGAGGACGTGTGGGGACTTTTGTTTTCTAATGACATTTTGAATGAAATTATTATGTGGACAAACAGAAAGATTACTTTGATCAGGAGTAATTTTTCAAAACCTCAATCTTATTCATCTGATTTGTATATGATAGAGTTGAAAGGTTTCATCGGACTTTTGATATATACGGCTATTTTCAAATCTAGCAACGAGTCAATTGACAGTTTTTATTGTACTGATGGAACAGGTCGAGACATATTTCGTTGTACAATGTCCAGAAATAGATTTTTATTTTTATTGTTGGCATTACGATTTGACAACCCTGTTGATCGTGAGGGAAGGAAAGATGAAGACCCTACAGCTGCAGTTTCCAAAATATTTAATAAATTTTCTGAGAACTCCCTATTCCTTTATTCTCCTGGTCCAACGATGTGCGTTGATGAAATGCTGGTCTCTACGACATTGAAATAGCTTTACATTATCACAAATTACGATGTTTAGATTACAAAATAAATATTTTAAAGAAAAAACAATTTTCCGGTAAAGAAAATTTTTTTGTTAGTAATATTGAATTATTTTTAATCGATTTTAAGCATCACTTTGTAAAACGCACTAATATATTAAGATTATGTCATTAAAATATGTTTTTAAAAGTGTTTAATGATTACTAATTCCAAAATACATAATGGTGACTGTCAGACGTATGGTGTTTGTTAAGTAATGTTTTAACATGGTGTTAGTTAAGGGTTAATAAAAAATTAGTTACTTAATTGGTATAAATAATAATTTATACATTAAATAAGATTCGCCAAACGTAATGAACTACATATTTCAAGTTATTATTCTATGAATTGGTTCCATAGAAGATGCAAATATCTACAAATGTTGAAAGCAGGTGTTCAAATATAAAGCAAGAAATTGTAATTTTATTTCCTGGGGTTATTGTGCGATAGGGAATGAAACCATTCATTGGCATATCCTTAAATCTTTTTTTATATATAATTTTGTTGTTGTTGTGACTTTGAAAGGTACCTTTTTATTAAATTAATTTTAATTTTTTAAACAATTTTTTTTTGTCTACGCCATTGTTAAATTGTCTTTTCCTTGGCTAAGCAAATTAACATTTAAATACTTTTGTATTCTATAAAATAGCTTTATTAATCCTTGGCATTCGGAATGAAATGGAAGTTTTAAATATTTCCCTGGCTCCAATAACAAAAACAAAATTCACCCTACGAGATAATACACTTTTATAAATACCATAAATAATGCTGACGTTTTATGGTTTTAAGACCCCCCCCCCCCCCCCCGTTTGTGTTCTGATATATCGATATGTTACATTAATTTCGATTTTCACATTACTTTTTGGTATAACACTAGTATTTATGTAATAATTCGACTTTTTTTACAATATAAAATATCATTCCTATAATTTTTTTTATAATTCATTAATTTTATAACATTAATACTTCAAAGTTACAGTGTTTTACTGTAATTGTAATAGAAGTATTCCGTATTAACGTTTTTTTCATCAACTTAATTCAACAATATAAAGTATTATGTTTGCAATAATCGCTGTTTAATGTTTTCAATTTTGAAGATAGTTTTTAAATACAAACTGAAAATAAAAGTCCGTCTATTTTTAATTGTTGGTGTAATTATATGTACAATTATAAGTATCATAGTGCAAAAAATATTAAGTGTGACTTCTCGTATTTTCTTGAATTTTGTAGTACGTTTCATTCGGTGAATCTTATTAATCACTTAAACACTAGTTTATGACTATCTCAACTTAAAATTTAGTAAATTTAAGTACGTATTTACTTTTAACTTTACTTCTGTGTCCGGTCACATGTTTTGTACATAATAATTTACTTTAGAAGGTTGGCTACACTACCTTAATTTAGCGGCAGAATCTTATTTCTGTAGGCCACTTTTGGAGTGAGGTGTGATAAATTTTAATGAAATATTTTCAGTTTAGTGTCTCTAAGTGTGATAATTTTTAATGAAATATTTTCAGTTTAGTGTCTTTAAGTGTTTGTTTTGTCGTAGTAAGTAGTTTTCTGGCTTACTATCGCCAAATAATAGGTTTGTGCGCGATTTTAATGTAACAAATGTATAAGGTGTATGAACAAAAGGTATGTATGTAAAGTTAGTGTGATGTATAATCAATGAAATGAACGAGCCTACGATATTTTGGGAATTGTTCAAAACCACAAAATAGGAAGATATCCAGAAATTTTATAATTTTTTTTGCCTAGTATGAGCAACAACAAAAGGTGTGTGTGGTACGTCAGTACAGTTGTGACGTCACGATACATTTGTATCACTCCGCGCCTATTCACAATTTCTACCTCCACGCAATACTTTTTACCCTACTTTAAATTGAAAAAAATTAACTTTTCAAGGTAAAAAAAAATTCTTGTGGATATCGTCCAATTTGGTGGTTTTGAACAATTTCCCAAAATATCGTATGATGCCGAGCTACTGCATTTCAACCCTATATTCTAATATATTTTAGCATGGTGTTGTTTTATAAAAAAATGAAATTTTAAAAAGCTTTGTGTATATTGTAGTTTTTTTCAAAATTTTGGGAAGTAGCAAAGTTATATTTTTTTCTGTGTTCCCCAAGACTACGTGCAAGTATAATTTTTCAATATTGATGACATGTACAAAGCAAATAATTACCAAATAGAATTTCTACATGAAAGATGAAGTATGTACCTTCAAAATCGTTTTTATGAATAAGCCTATTCTTCTTTATTTCAGATTTACCAACCCAATTGTGAATGTATATTTTAAATATGAAAAAATAACCTGGATTATATTGGTAAACTAGATTGTATAAAATCTAAATACTAACATATTATGAACAAGAAGTAACAGAATTTGGTAATTATTTTACTGAAATAAACAAAATTTATTGTAAAACAATGACAAAACCGATTAATATTAAATACATTAACATCTTTCAAGAATTCTACGAATAAATACAAGTGAAAATAAAATCCAAGTTATGTTAATTATGATGATGCTAGCTTCTGGAAAATACCCCATTATAAGAATTGAATAAACTACCTTACGCAAATGTTAAAACTGTATGTGTTTATTTTCCAAACAAATATTTAATCGCAGCTGTTACATCTGCACTGTTAAAGAATGTAAGGTGTAATAAAGTAACCGTACATTTGAAGACAATATTTTGTTCACCCGCCATTTTGTGTAATACGGCATTTCAAAGTGTTTCCAACAGTCAAGACTTCTACAAACGGTTTTACAAATTCTGTATAACCAAAAAAGTATTACATTAATTACTTACGAACTATTCTCTAACTGTAAATTAAAGCCACTCTATTTCCTCATCTTAAAACACATTTTCAGTTAGCAAAAGCAATTACTACAACATTGTTCATTTCGATTCACAATTTACGAAAAAACTCGTCCGGCGTTCAAGAGTTGCCATAATATAAGCGTCTAGTCTAAATGGCGTAGGGAAACAACGGTTCAAAATTCCTTGTCCCGCTTGGCTATAGAATGCGTTGACCTTCAATTTAATTATCCCGCCTATTTTAATCTGAAAATCCTGCTGTGATTGATGTCTACATATTTTTAATAATAATGTATTTTTTTAATATCTGCAATTTAATCAAACCATTTTAAAATTATAAATATAGTTTAACCATCAATAAGAATCAACTAATCTATTTAGAAAAATAATTATAAATATTTACTTCTTATAAAATTAAGATTGATAATACTCCACAAGTATAATAATAAATAGTTTTGGACTTATTATTGCGTTATTATTAAATATTATGGTGTAGTAGTAAATGAGATGATATACTTTAATTAGTAAGGTATTGATTACTAATCGGGAAAATGCCAAATCCGTAATATTGTTTAATTTATTTTAAAATACAATCAATTTGATCTCATCATTAACTTACAACTATATATTAATAACAAAAATATAAAGTTAATACTGATTAACCAGAATGTACTGAGAAAATACAAAAACGTTCTGTTTTATTATATTCTGAATTTTTTTACATATTTTTTCCAGTATGTATCTTTATAATTGGGGAAAGATATGATATTATACTTCAAAATTTTTAAGTTATAGAATTAATAGTATATCAGCACATTGTGTAAGGTAAATCTGATATAATTTTTATTAAATTATATTTTCGAACAGAACACAAACTGTTGTACTAGAATTCTTTAAACAAAAAACACAATCCTCTTGACTCGCAGAACTTCATCGTTGCCAAACTTTTATACAGCCAGTAAGAGCACTCAAGTACATTTTATAAAGCAATAAACTGTAATAGCATTTTCAAAACGTATTCATTAGCAATCCTATAAAAGTACATAAAACTTACTCTAAGAGTTTGTATTTTTATAAGATTGCTTATTAAGAAATATATAATGATATTATCTCATCAGTCAATTTTGGCAGTAAATTTTATTTTCTCTTGAATGTATCTTATATCAAATAGTAAATATTACTATAAAATTTAGGCGATGTTAGGTAATAAATATTTTTAATTTTATACTATTAATTTTCTAAATACTCATTACCATAACATATGGAAAACAACATATTTCCAAAGGTCAAGCAGAATATAAACGACTATTTCAAATTTAAGTATGTTTGAAAAGATTGTAAACATTTCCTATATTCAAGCAACTGTTTTTTCATATAGATTTAGCCTTAAACATAATTCTATAAATTGTTAATCAGAAATATATTATAGAAATTGTAATGTTGAATGTGTTAGTAATACGCTTTAGAAAATTATTTATAAAGTACGTATTTTTCCAAGAATCAGTGTTGTCATTTATAAATGCATTAGGTAGAGTAGAGTTGTAGAAGTATTAGTAACAGTGAACACAATAGTAACTGTTATACTAAGATAATAAAAATGTGTCTAAAATTCACATTAATTACAAATTGTATAGTATACAAACGCTAAGGAAAAACATGAAAATACCAAAAAAACCTCACAGAATACAAACTTTGGTATTTTTCAGCATTAAATTTGACAAAACTTAAAAAATAATTTTTCCTTGTTTAGAATTTATATTTGAGTGTTATATGTGAAGCAAAAATATAAGTATTCTGTCAAGTACTAAAAGTTTGTTGATCATAACCTCAAAAACTATTCATACTTTAGCTTATTAAAAAGTTTTCTCAATATATAAACTGTTTTCCCTGATTTCCATATCATATTATAATAAAAAAATTCAATTAATAAGCCTCCCAATTCTTATTAAAAAAAAAAAAAAATTAAAACCTAATGTAATGACTTACATGAAGAGTAATTTTTTATATTCTATAATAACTAATATTTGCAAAAAATATTTATTTGTATTTTCACTTGAGCTACTAGTTTTTTACTAAAACACTTTAACATATGTTTTTGTGTTACACTTGCCTATAGTAGCACTTACTTTATGATTATTGATGGCATCTGTTTTGGGAGTCATCAATGGGACACATCTTTTTTAGTATGTTCAAGTGTTTTAGTGAAACAAATACTAGTACTTAGTTCTTATTTCCTAGTATCATTTTCGTGTAGGATGTAAATAATTACCACACGATATTATAAATAAAATACATTTTTAAAATAAACTTATAGAACAAATTCTCTTAGTTGAATGGGCAATCATTGAATCCCAGACTGTGCCATTGAATCAGCAGTAAATAATTGCCATTAAATCAGCAGTTAAAAACTGCAGCACTAAACATTATGCACTTGGCGTTCTTATATATACAATGTATGCATTTTACCTAAGCTGTCTAAGAGTAAAAAGAATTGTAAAGCCCCTGCTAAAACAATGATAGTTGTCAAAAAATTACATTTTTCAGGAAATAATTTTTAAAGTTTAAAGACTTATAATTTTTCAAAAATTTTTTATTACAATCATGTTTGGTTTTATAAAGATGTACTTATGACCTTAACATAATATTAGAGACTAATGTTTTCTAAAAAACAAAAATTGTTTTTACAGCCTTGTAGTAATATTTACAGCGTTCTAGTAATTTGTAATTGTAAGTTGTAATTTTGTAAGGATAGCTGTTATCATGAGATTTAGGATAATTTTCCTTTTTTTCTAGACCATATGTGTTGATTGGGCCTGCTGTTACAAGCCTAAATTAATATAAATTTTGTGCATAAAAAATTTTCAGTTCATTAAAATTTTTTGATGATACAATATCTTCTATTTCACTATTATTTTGAAAACATTTTAATCTATTGCACATATGGTCTAGCCCAATTTCATGTCTTCACAAATGAAGTTTTTTTTTGTAACATCAGGTATTCAACTAAGTTTTGGTTTTTCTTTTGGTTTTTCTCTGACCATACTCTCTCGCCTACAATTATTTTCACTTTCTGAATACTCTATTTTTATAAAATAACAATGAAGAGCTCTAAAACTATTTGGCAAAACCCTAATTAAGAGCTACTGTACTCATGAACTACTCACCCGACTGGCAGTGAGACTGAATCACTGGAAGATGGTTCATTTGCTTACCATCAAAACTAATAACCAGCATTTTGCAGTGTAGGCTGTTGATATCTAGGATTATTTCAGAGTACTGCATTTTGGTTTTCCACTTTAACTAGATAACTGCTATAATTTTTGGCACGTGATTTGCACCATTTACCACAAGAGGCAAACGTTGCCATAGTAAAAAAACAAAATGTTTTTGACAACAATCATTTTGCCATTGGAGTCTTCATGCATTTTGCAGCTGGAAGATTCTACACGGTCAGTTTCCTATAGACTGAGTATTTTAGTTTAGCGTTCTTTGTTTTAAATGTACTTCAGCGGGTTCTTTTTTGTAATTATAATTTCTCAAATTTTTATGCTTCTTTAAAGCTGAGGTATAAAGATAAGAGGTCAACATGACTCAAATATATAGAAAATAGCCTGCAGCAGACTTATACATTGTTTTTTTTTCTTTCTATAACTCTTGATTGGAGTTTTTTCATATTTATTTAAACAACAATTCTCTATTCCATTGAATCAAGAATATTTACCTCTAAGTCATACTGTTCAATCCTACAAACAATAAAAGTGAAGAAACACAATTTTACTATTTTAAAAATATTTTCGATTTTTGCCTTCATTTGCAAGTATAGATAAAAGTTTAGGTCTTTATGGCATTAAAAAAATTTATTCTATATATTTATATAGGTTCAAGTTATTTCACATGGTTTTATGAAGATTCTATCCATTTTATACATATTGCATTTAATTAGTATTATTTATCTAATTAATAACTTGATATTGATTTCTGGATTCCTTCTTCCAGTGAGCTACTAGTTATTAACTAAAAACACTTGTAAATCGTTACACTTGCCTATAGTACCACTTACTTTATATTGTTGAGGATGGCCACTTCAGGAGATGTGTCCCAATGTCACTCAAATCGTAACTGACAGTCGCACACATCTCCAGAAACGGTCGTCCTCAACAATATGAAGTAAGTGCTACTATAAGCAAGTGTAAAAATTTACAAGGGTTTTTAGTTAATAACTCTAATTAAAGTAAAGTTAATAAAGTTTCACAAACTTAATTGACTACAAAATTCAAGCGATTATTTATCTAATTTTATTTGGTTTTTATTTAATTTTTGTATAACCCGTTTTTAACCATTTGAATAAGATATTTGATAAATTAAACACTATACTTCTTCTTTGGTTATTCATATATTAATGCTACCTTTTGACGTTGTGGATGAAGAGAATGACTGTGTGTATATAATTGTATCAGTTTGAGTTCGATTTCTAAAAACAGAAAAGAAAAATTTACCATAACTTCTATTGATTGTTATATAAAAATATTCAGTGTATCACTTAATTTTATTCCATATATAAACTCGGTGCTATTATACATGTTATTTCTATAAACTTTTGACACTGCCGCTACAGGCGGAACACTCGTCATATTTATATAATTATGCTGGTAATAAAAACTTATTTCATATTTAAACACTATTTATTACTTCACATCTTTCTTAAAACAAAACTCTAAACAAAGAACTGAGAAAAACTAAAACAATTACAAATCATCTGTTAATTTATATAATGTTCTTTTTCTTTTTTTTTTCCATAGAGGATTGTCATAGAGTATTATATTATTGCATTCACAACATACTCCCACCTTTTGAGTTATGGTTTAACTCAAAACATTAAAAAATAGTATATTGTTAAAAGATTAATCAACAAATTTTTGTGGAAGCTTAATTTGTCTGCCACTTCTTGAATATGTCACAATTTTATTTTCTTTTGTCACATTATCTTCTTCCAGGTGTAGTTCATGTTCATTGGTTTTTGTCACTTTTGGTTTAATCTTTTCTTTTAATTGTTCTTGGATGGTTTCTTCTTGCATTTCAAGAGGATATAGTCTTTGTATTGGTCTCAATAAACTTCCAAAAGCAGTCTTCAATTGCACTAATCTACACACTCCATCTCTACTAATGATAGTCTTTTCTATCAGTCCTATTGGCCAATCAATTCTTTTTTTATTTTCAACTTCAATCAGTACTAATTCTCCAACTTTCAACTGTCTGCCGTTTTTCTTACTTTTTAAAGCTAATTGTCCTAAATACTCAATCCTAAATCTTTTTCGCAATGCTTCTCTCAGGTGTTGTCGATAACGTACTCTCTTGTTAAGACTTTTTGTATTTACATGGTCACAATCTGGAACTCCAATTTCTTTTAAGTCATGTAAAAACATATTTGGAGTAATAGCAGTTAGGTCTGAAGAAGTTTCAGATAAATATGTCAAAGGTCTAGAATTCATGATACTTTCACAATCACATAAGATTGTCTCCATTTCCTCATAATCCAATGACGTTTTGCCCAAGGTTTTGCGTAGCAACTGTTTCATGAGTCGGATGAGTCGCTCCCACCATCCGCCCCACCATGCAGCAGAGGGAGGGTTAAACCTCCAGTCAATTTGTTGGCATGAGCTATATTTTAAGATAGCATTCCAATCTAGAATTTTAAATGCCTTTTCTGTACCTGTGAAATTGGTACCATTGTCACTATATATTATTGATGGTCTTCCTCGCCTTGCAATAAATCTTCTAAGTGTATCTATAAATGCTTCGACAGAAAGAAACTTTACTAACTCCAAATGAACAGCACGGTATACTGCACAAGTGAATATGCAGATCCAAACTTTACTGCCATCTCGTAGAAACAAAGGTCCCGCAAAATCAATTCCAACCACTTCAAATACTGCGGCATCTCGTACTCTACTTTCAGGTAAGGGTGGAGTGATTGTTTCTACATTTTTTGAATTATGTCTCTGACAAGGAATACATTTTTTCAAAGTATTACTTATTGTTTTTCTTCCTCTCAATATCCAATAGTTTTCTCTTAATAAACTTAAGAGACCTTGAACTCCCACATGACATGATCTCTTATGTATTGTAAGAATAAGAATATCTACAATGTCATGTTTTGATGGTAGAACAACAGGAAATTTAAAATTTTCCAAATCCTTTCTTTCTGTTAATTTTGTCTTTAGCCTTATAATACCATCAGCAGCCATAAATGGTGACAATGAAGCCAATTTAGGGTCCCTTATTCCTTCAAATGATTGCTGTTGAACAATTCTAATTATAAAATTGTTAGCTTCAATAATCTCCTTACATGACAAAACTTTACTCACACACTTTTCCTTCTTTGAGGGGTTACAATTATGAATAAATCTCAGCAACCATGCAAAAACACACACAATCTTATCAAAATCATTTGAAAAGTAATAAAACCAATCTTTTGGGTAATTATTACTTAAAAGTGAAGGTGTAGGTCCTTTCTTTTTTTCTAAAGAAATTAATTCTTCGTCAGGTTCAGGTTCATTTGATGGCCAGGTATCTTCAGGCAACTTCAACCATGACGGGCCCTCCCACCATCTGGAACTAATCAACCTGGAAACTGAACATCCTCTACTGGGCAAGTCTGCTGGATTCATAGTGCCGGGAATGTGCCGCCAAGATGTTCTGGAAGTGAGGCTGCAGATTTCTTCAACTCTATTTCTAACAAATACTCCCCAGTTTTCTTCTCTTTTAATCCAAGCTATTACTGTAGAAGAGTCACTCCAATAAAAAAATTTAATATTACATTCAAATTTGTTTTCATCTCTTAATTCTTGCACTACTGAAGAACCTAATCTAGCACCTATAGTAGCAGCCATTAGTTCAAGTCTGGGTATTGTCATCTCCTTTACAGGTGCTACACGTGACTTTGCCTGGATTAGCTGTAATTGAATACATGTACTAAGTTCAAAACGCATAAATACTGCTGTTGAGTACGCAAATTTGCTGGCATCACAAAATATGTGAACTGATACAGAAATGATTACGTCATCCACACCTTGTAGCCATCGTGGAATCTTCATCTCTTTTAATTGATCGAGTTCCTGAAACCATATATTGAATCGTTGTTTGATTTCTTCTGGTACTTCTTTGTCCCACCCACAATTATCTTTCCAGCATTCCTGCAATAATAACTTAGGGCATATGGAAATAGGACAAGTGAATCCAATAGGATCGAACAATCTGTGTGCAGTGGACAATATAACACGTTGTGTTACCAAGTTCTCTTCTAAATTTACTATTTTATGAAAACTCACAGAAATTGTGTCTTCTTTCTTGTCCCAGGTGAGACCTAGGACTGAAGCCTCTGTCTTGTCTTCCAGACCAGGTTCAGTATATTCCCATCCTCGCAGCTCAAACTTTCCCAAAGAAAATATTTGTATTGCTTCTGAAATGAACTGTTTCAAATCCCTTTCATTATTTACACCTGTAACACAGTTATCAAAATAGAAACTTTTAAACAACTTTTCTATTGTACATTTAGAAAATTGATTGTCTTCAGCACACGGTACTAAATACTTCTGCAGGTGGTAGTTGATGACGGCATTGAGCAAAAATGGACTACTTGAGACTCCAAAAACAACTCTTCTATGTCGGAAAATCTTGAGTGATCCATCTGTGTTTTGCCACAGAAATCTTAGGAAATCTCTGTCCTCTTCATACAAACTTATTTGCAAAAACGCCTTTTTTATGTCAGCGATAACTCCTATTTTATAAAGTCGAAAACGTAAAAGCAAAGCTGGTATTATTTCAATTAAGTTAATACCTATTTCCAAACACTGATTAAGGGAATAGTAACCCTTTTCTTTAGACGAGGCATCAAAAACCGGTCTTACTGCAGTGGTGCTGTTTTCTTTTATCACTGGTCTATGAGGTAAATAGTGACCTTCATCCCATTTGCTTATTGGGATTTCCTCAATAACACCATCTTCCAGCCAATCTGAAAACACATTGTTATATACATTATATAAACTTTCATTTGTTAGCCTTTTCACTGAGTTTTCAAGCCTTTTTTTTGCAAGATTGAAATTTCTTGGAACTTCTGGGTGGTCTTCGGACCAAGGTAATTTGACTTCATAGCGTCCTTCTTCATTTACTCTCACAGTTTCCAAAAATTGTGTTTGAACAGAATGTTCAATTTCTTGTTTGCTTCTGGTCTGTAGTGGGTCTTTTATACCTAAAACATCCATTTCCCACAGCTTGCATATTGAATTACTTTGTACAAACATAGAAAGTGCTGTCATAGAACTAAATTCTTTACTTTCTTGAAATTTTCCTGTCAAAACCCATCCTAAATGAGTTTCAAGGGCTATAATACCACAATCTAGAACCTCTTTTCTTCCAGTTAGAAGTTTCCCATATATGTCAGCCCCAATTAATATCTCAATTGGACTGTCTGCATCCTGAAACAATTTAATACCTCTTTCCATCAGTTCATCAGTCCATCTTCCTGGTTTCAAGGCAGGAACATAAGTACAAATATTTATTTCACTAAGTGCCTTGAAATTACAAGAATATGTTTTATCTATACTTTGTAGTCTGACTTTGTAGCATGCATGATTGCGAGGCTTAGTGACCTCTCCTCCAAACAGGCCATGTAATAATGTTTCTTCACCACAAGTGTCATATTTCATTTTTTCAACAGTCGATTTCCTTATGTATGACCTCTAGGATCCACTGTCAAAAAGTAAACGCACATTGAGTTCTTTTGTGTCACTAACAGCCTTGACAACAAGAGTTTGCATGTAAACCTGATTGCCATTCACATTGGACAAGGAATTCTCAAAATTGGGCTCAGCTTCTTTTTCCTCGCATTTAGGTTTAATGTTAGACCTATTAAAATTATTCTGCAACTTTGAACACATAAGTGGTACATGTTTTCCATTACAAATAATACATTTAACAATAGCTCTGCAATGTTTACTTAAATGTCCTACTTTTGTACAAGAAAAGCAACACCTTTTGCTAGTAAGAATATTCTGCCTTTCTTCTAAAGACATGTCCCTAGCTTTAAAACAGTTTTCACTTAAATAACCACCGTCACAAAACACACACATCGATAACTTCGTCTTATCTGTGCTTACTGTAGACGTATTTGATTTTACATTTACAAGGCCAGCTGCTGTAACATTGCTGGTAGGCCTTCTTGTATTTTTAATATGCTTATCTTTACTTGCAAAGTCTCTTTTATATGAACTCGTAGGATTATCACCTGTTGATACTTTTGTTTTTTGTAAACCAAATCCCTGTTTAGCTAAGTTTATTCTTTCTTCTCCCTCCACTTCAATTTTCAAAAAATTCATTAGGCTATCTAGCCTACTTTTACTTTCTGACGCGGTCTCGTCCTGTTGAGAGTTAGGCCTACTTCTCTGCCAAGCTATTAATAAATCCTCCCTGAGACAAGATTCTACTAATGGGAAGAGCATAGCAGCGTACTTCTCCTTTGTTACACCTAAAGTTTCTAAACACCTTAGTTTTGACTCAATTTGATCATAAAGTGAGGAAATAGTAATTTTACTTTCACTGCTATTTAATGTTATTACAATTTTCAAGATTTCTCTTATGTAAAACTCTACTAACAGGTCATCTTTGGCAAAGCGAGATTTTAAATGTTCAATAGCCTGTTCATAACTACGTCCACATGGGGGAAAACTCTCGACAATTTCCCTAGCCTTAGTATTAGGGATAGTCGCTTGCAGGAGATACTGATACTTGTCATCAGAATCAATACAGGGGTCTTCATGGATTTTCTTAAATTGGCCCCAAAACGGCAACCAATCACTAATATCACCACCAAACTTTTTAAACTCAAGTGTGGGTAACTTAAATTTACGTTTTTCTACATTCACACTAGTATCTGTCTTAGGCCTAGCCTTGTCAATAGCCTGTTCAACTAAATACTCAACTATTTTAAACTTGCCTGAGTATTCATCGGCAGATTCTACCTCATTTTCTAAAACTTCAGTAGATGCATTTTCATTTAGTAAAACTTCAATAATTTCTCGGTCTAAGACCTCCAATTGATTATGTTTTTCACGTAATAGCTCTAAATTAGCTTTTAACAAAATCACATCATCTTCATTTTTTATGGATTCTAATAATGTATTGTGTAAACGTGAAAATCCAGTTCTAAACAATTTTCTTTTCTTTTTCAGAGCATCCATTATAAAATACTTACTAATGGATCATAGATTTTAACTGTAACCAAATTATTATCCTGTCACGGTCGCCATATGTTATTTCTATAAACTTTTGACACTGCCGCTACAGGCGGAACACTCGTCATATTTATATAATTATGCTGGTAATAAAACTTATTTCATATTTAAACACTATTTATTACTTCACATCTTTCTTAAAACAAAACTCTAAACAAAGAACTGAGAAAAACTAAAACAATTACAAATCATCTGTTAATTTATATAATGTTCTTTTTCTTTTTTTTTTCCATAGAGGATTGTCATAGAGTATTATATTATTGCATTCACAACAATACATAAGTGTTTATATGTTTTAATACTTCATCTATAAATAATCAATAAATCCTTTGTTTCAAGATACAGATAAACCTTCTTCTTTGTATCTGAATCAATGATGATTTTTAATATACATTTTAATAGATTCATTTATGTTGAGAATATTTGTTTATTAAGTATAAAATAATTCTAGTTTATAAAATGTTTAAGTTATATTGTTTTTTTTCCAAAAAGTAATATTTTGTTTAATTGTTGATTCCATTTTCAAGTGAGCAACTAGTTTTTATTAAAACACTTGTAAATATTATATAAATTGCCTATAGTAGCACTTACTTAAATTTATTGAGAATGCCTGCTCGGAAGCTGTGGCCCATCAGTTACTATCTGAGTTGACAATGGGACACATCTCCCGAAACGGCCGGCCTTAACAAACATAAGTAAGTGCTACTATAGGCAAGTTTATAAACATTTAAAAAGATTATTTTCCCTTAAAATGTTTTTTTAAATAGCGTATTATTGCCTCCAAATCAGACGGATTGGGATGTAACTATAATGGGACCACTGGAAAGGTTTACTCTTTCATTTACGAGCATAATACTTCCAAAATTATCGTTGAACAAATAGAAAAAAACAGACGGATCAAATACAGAACCTCCGGTTTTTTTAAGTTGGTTGTGGTTGTTTATTTTGCTTATTAATTATCTTATAATTCTTAATCCTTTAACAAATTTTTTTAAATTCTCCCTCCAAAAATTTTTTTAAAAATTTAAAATAGCGTATTATTGTCTCCAAATCAGACGGTTTGCCATGTAACTATAATGAGACCACCAGGGAGAAAAATTACGTCTGTTAAAAAGGAGGAGATTCTGTATTCGATCCATATGTTTTTTGTAATGTTTGTTCCATGATAATTTTAGAAGTATTTAAACGATAAAAGGGATTTGCTTGCTGTTTGTGTTTTCTCGTTACACCCAAATATTATGAGTTTCTTAACTCTTTCAGATGTTAAATTTTCCGTAACGTTTTTTTTTCAGAATTATTTTAACCTTCGCTGCAGCCTTGTATTTGCCAAAAGGTACCTAAGACTGATTTATAACTCTAACATTTACAATTAATTTTTATCCTCTCTTTGTCGGCTCTCTGCTTAAAATATCTATCTTGCTGTTTTGGAACATTAACCAGTTTTATTATATGCCTCAAATCTTTATGTCTTTATATATATATATATATATTATAACGTAAATTATTTAAAATAAGTTTTACCTTTAGGTTGTATTATAATTACCTTACGTTTCTATTATGGACGTGACTAACAGTGATTTCACAATAATAGGTCAAACTGTGATTGCAACTTTGAAATAACTGTGATTGTCAGTTGCTATTATTTATTGAGGTTATGTAATAATATGTGAGTTGACTGTCGGTGTGATTGCTTTATATTAATTAATAGTTGTGTGTGTGTGAGTGCACACATGTGCAAAATTCAATAACAATGATAGGTGAAACAAAACACTTCTACACAAGGGAATTAAACATTTACTACATGAAGATTCACTGAAAATATACAAATGTGTTTGATCTTAATAAGAGCTATTAGCAACTGCAATAAAATTAAATATATTAACAGCTTAAATAAAAAATTATAAAATTATTATATTCAGATAGGGTTATTAACCAATTAAAAAAAAACAAATATTTACAAACTTCATATCCTATTAGTGTAAAGTGGCTAGAGACTTCAATTAGAGTTGAGGAACATTAATTGTTAAGCCTTCTTTCCAGACAGTCTATTTCGTTCCCTGACAGAATCCCGCCTTAGAAAAACTCTTACAGAGGGGACAAACATGCACAAAACACAAAAGTTTTCTCACACAACTGTGCTTAAAAAAAGATAATCTTTCTTGTTTTTCCACCAATCTAGCAGATTATATTTTTCATGCAGTATATCCTCATCTAAATATCTATTGACTTCAATAATTCCCCTTGATTGTTTAGTGCTGCTCGTTTTGTGTTTTTTGTACACAGTTTGTGACATAACTGTATATCGATAAGCTATTGTTATCTTCATGTGTTTCATCAGTATTTTGGATGTTTATTGCCTGAGGCATATTGTGTTTGACAGTGATTTGTTCTATTTTCTTTGTTACCAAATCGATGACTCTTTTCTTAACCTCTTCACACGTAGTTTCTCCTAAAAACACACAGTTTTTGTACCTTGGATCTAAAAAAGTTGGCAAACACAGTGTTTCTTGTCGCACATAGTTTTTAAGCCTATCTGTAACTCCCTCAGCCAGGGGTGAGTTAACGGCATAAACCTTTGGTGAGTGTTGGAATTGTTCTTTTGCATCAAGAAGGCCTAAAACTATAGGTATGACTAAAGATGCCAAAGCATATTCCTCACTACTAACATGTTTTTCAATGAAGGCAGTTCTAATGGAATATAGAGAGAGCTAGAAATTCACAATAAAAAATATGATTTTTTTTGAAAGGATATGTGAAAACAATTGGTAAGTTGAGTGGTTAAGAGTATTAGATTTTTAAAATCAAAAAGACTTTATGTAATTAATTTATTATAAATGTTATTTTAATTTATTCCCTGAATAAATATTTTCAAATATAATATTCAAAATTCCGTATTCAATAGGAGTATGGCCCGATCGGCTTTCTGATATTGAATTATTATTTGAAAAACATCAATTGTCATACACTAAATTTTAAAAAAATGTATTTGAACTAGATTGAATGTATAGATTGAATGATGATCCGGATGGGATCATAACTACTAATGATAATGACATTGCTAATGTATTCAACAAATTATATGTCAAAAAGTCAGGTATTGAGGAAAATTGGCCGACTCATCTGAAGAATGAGAAAAAGAGCTTTCTTACAACTTTGAATGAAGCAATTTCCAAAACAGATGTCTGTGATAAACCTTTCACAGAAACTGAAATGAAGGCTGCAGTAGCACAATTGAAGTCATCTACGCCAGGAGAAGATAACATTCATAATTTAATGTTACAGCATTGTTCTGAGTCATTTATGGAAGAAATAAGATGCAATTTTACACAAATCTGGGAGACAGGTAACATACCACAAAAATGGAAACAGGCTATAATTATTCCACTTGTAAAACCAGGAAAATCTCCTGAACTTGCTTCTTCTTACAGGCCTATAGCCTTGACATCATGTCTCGGTAAACTTTTGGAGAGACTGGTTAATAACCGCTTAACTTGGAGGCTTGAAAATTATAATCTGCTGGGTTCATGTCTTTTCGGGTTCAGACCTAAACGAAGCACCTGTGATGCTTTACTAAACTTTACAGAAACTATATATACCGGATTCTCAAACAAAATGTGTACATCAGCGGTGTTCATCGATTTCGAAGCAGCCTTTGATAAGGTATCACGCATATCTATTATTTCGCAGTGTATGGAAATCGGTTTAAAAGGGAGGATATTGAAATACATTGTAGACTTCCTTAAGGATAGGAAAATTAAAACTAAGATCAATGATACATACTCTGAAGAAGAATGTACTCTAAACGGAATACCACAGGGGTCAGTCATTAGTCCTACTCTTTTTAACATAATGATGCAAGATTTAGGGAATATAGACCTTCCAGGCATCGGCATGGCTATTTTTGCAGATGATGTCACTATCTGGGTCACTGATAAAGACCCAACTGCTTCTACTCACCAACTGGAAGAGGCACTTAACAAAATCTCTGAGTGGTCTGAAAAATGGGGACTAACCATTTCAATGTCAAAAACTGAAGTATGCTTCTTCTCCAGGCGATACTTGCACACAAACTATAAACTTAAATGGAAACGTACTGCGGCATAACCCAAATCCTGTACTTCTGGGTATTAAACTGGATCCACAACTACTGTGGAAAGAACATGTCCATTTCATAGCGGACAAATGTGCAAATAGAATAAAAGCGTTGAAAGTTATAGCCAGCAGGGCATGGGGAGCAGATACATATATATTAAGGAATTTTTATTTGTCCTTTGTAAGATCAAAAATCATGTATTGTTGTGAAGTTTGGGGTGGAACAGCTGAAACTCATATTCGAAAATTACAAATATTACAGAACTCATCTCTGAGGATTTGTTTGGGTTGTCCAAAAACCACAAGTATACAGTCTATGGAAATTGAACTGTCAGTCATGCCCTTTGACTTATATATAAAAAACAGAATGTGGAAGAAACATTTTCAGATGAAGGCAATTTCACTTAACACTCTTTCTAACATTGCATTGGTAACTAACATCCGACAGTCACTGTTCTACCATCATAACAAACCCTGCGAATCATTAAACACAATGGAATCAGGAAAAATTCCAGTTGTTTTGGAACAACAACCCTGGCTTCGAATCCCAATAAAAACCAATCTTGAAATTCCTGGTTCACTCACAAAAGAAGATTCACCTCACCTACTAAAATCTGTCGCTATGGAATTGATAAACACCACATATAACAACTTTGTAAAAATCTACACAGATGGTTCCGTTGATAAAGAGAACCATAGGGGAGGTGCAGCTTTTCATTGTCCAGAATTAAACGAGGATTACTATGTGCCCTGCGATTCCTCTTCAAGTATGAATGCTGAATTGATGGCCTTAAATGCTGCTTTGGTTTTTAGCAATACTATGGATGCACAGAACATCTGCATTCTCACCGATTCCAGGTCGGCCCTTCAAGTACAGCACACTACAGACTACCATTTTCAAACATCTGAAATAACTAAATTGTTAAAAAACTTAGAACAGAAAAATATTGTATTTCAATGGATCCCCAGTCATTGTGGTGTTCCTGGGAATGAGGAAGCTGACAGATCTGCCAAGGCGTCTTGCAACTTGTTTCCATCTCCTGAAAGTTGTTACTCCTTAACTAATTGCAAAGAGGCAGTTGATAAAGAATCTCACATCTGTTGGAGAAAGAAATGGAGAGAATGCAATACTGGGCGCGAATATTATTCATTACAAAAACAACCTAATGATCCAAAGATCTTCAAGTCATTATCACGTTCAGTGGCATCTTTTGCGGCACGAGCTCGTATGGGACACATTGTCACCAATACATATTTGAAAAGGTTTCATATTACTAACGACTCTATCTGTGGAGTGTGCAAGCAAGAAGAGGAAACATTAGAGCACATACTTTTGAAGTGTCCTGTAACAGCAGCAACAAGGAGTCCCTTGATAAAGCAACTAGGACGGGAATGTACCCTGGACAGAATCTTGAAAGAAAGTTGTTTCTGGCCATTGGCAGAGTGTGTGTATAGGAGACATCGAGCCATCGAGGCCAACCTTGGAAGCTCGTAATAAGAAGTAAGAAGTAAGAATGTATAAAAGCGTATTTTATTAACGATTAAAATTTGTGTGTATATATATATATATATATATATTGTAACATTTATAGAATGGGCTATATAATATTATTTAAGAATTGGAAAATAAATTAGAAATAACTCACTCAAAATTTAAAAAAAAAAGAAATTCATTAAAAGATTGGTTAGGTTAAAATTGAAACTAAATTCTGGTAAAAGCCTAGGAATTGTAAACAAGGTATTTGAACTGTAAAATCCATTAGGAAATTTGTTATATCAAATAACCTAACACATAAATTAAAATAAGAAAATCTAATAATAGTTATGTGTAAACAAATTTGTAAACTGTAGTAACATAGGGCCTAAGTAATTACTTGAAGGAAAAAGTGAAAAAACTATTGTAAACAATGTAAGGTTATGTTTATGAAAGACCAAGCAAAACACACACAATTCGGAAATATCACAAAAGTAAAACACAAAGACACTTCACACACTAATAATATTAATAAAATAAACACTGGAAACTTTATTAAGGATCGGAAAATTAAAACAGTAAGTTTCAACCAAAGTTAACAAGATTAAAACTGGTGAAAATAGTTCGTTGACATTAACAGCTGTAAAAACATGTGTGAAAGTCTAGTGGAAAGAAATCGAACTAAATTATAACCCATATGTGTTTTTTGGAGAAGAAAGCCGCCATATTGGTAACATTTAAAAAGAAAAAAAGGACGCGTAGTTGGAGTTGAGTTGATTCTGGCGTGGGTGACGCTTTAAGATGGGACCTGCCAGGACCAGTCAAAATTCTATTTTTTTGGAAAGAGTTCGTCAAAATTATACAGTTTTGTGAGTAAACTTGGCCAGATTAAACAGGAATAAGAAAATTGAAAGAGTTAATACAGTGAAAATATAATTTGAAAGAACTAAAACGGATTTAAGTGTGTGAATTGTTTAATTGGAGAGAACGGGAATTTACGTAAGCGACCAGCAAAATTTTGATATTTATTAAGTTGAGTAATAGCGCTATAAAATAACTTTAGTGGACTTTTAAGATAATAGAGAAGTTTAAATTTGTATATTAGGATATCTTATAGTTAATTAATAGTTCGAAATAATCCAGTTCAAATAGTTTGGCCTTTTTGCATTTTCAAAATTTAATATTGTTTGTTCAAAATTTATTTAATTAACCTAAGAATTTCTAAAAATATAGCCCATACTATAACCCCGAGATATCAAGAGATCTTAAACTAGCCAAAGGTATTAAAATGTGGTAACTAAAAAATTAAAAGAAAATAAGAAATAGTATATTTTGTTAAAAACTTGTAAGTTGTAAAATTTTTGTTTTGTGTTAGATGTTGAAATAAAATTGTTCTAATAAAGTTTTGAATTGTTCCTGAGTGAGTAGTTTTATTTGTCTTAAATAAAAAAATTCAATTTATTAAATAGTAAAACATAATTATATTGAATTGTGTCTCTTTTATAATTATGTTATAATTGGCGCAACAACGTGAGGGCTCGATAAAATTTATTTAGAGAGATTTTGAATCAAAATTAATTTAGAACTTTTTATATGAAAAACATTTGAACTGGAAATAGATTTAGAAAAATTTTGTAAAACCAAACACTGAGTTGAATAGAATCAAGGCTAGGTTTATAGTATATATAAAAATTGTTTATGTTTGTATAATAAGTTACTTACAGCTAAAAAAAAAAAAAAAAGAAAATATTATAGGCGAGCTGGTAGTTGTAGGGGACTAGGAAAAAGGGACAATTTTGGAAATGAAAGAAATAAAAATGGAAGGCACAGATATGCCAATAGTTAACATTGAGGTAGAAGAAGCTAGGGGACTACCTATGCAAACCCAACAAAAAAAATGGGGAAATGATGAAAATGAAGATTTAAGGGAAATGATGAGATCTCTCATGGAAATGAGTATAAAAGGGAGAGAAGAGATGAACAGAGGATTTGCCTCAAGTAGGTTGGAAATGAGTAGGTTGGATAAGAAATTCGAAAGCCTAAAGGAAGAAAATAGGAGAATGATAGAGGATATGAGGGAACAGTGGAGAAAAAAGAATAATGCTGTAGTAGAGGATGAGAGAAGAGACTTAGAGGAGAAAGATGGAGAATTAGAGGAGATTAAGGAAAATTTTGAGAAAACAAATGAAATAATAGCTGATGAGATAGAAATTAATAAAAAAGAGATAGAGAAAGTCGAATATATAACAAAGAAAAACACAGAAGAGTTAGGAGAGTTAAAATTAAGAAATGAAGTAGGAAAGATGGAGGTACTGCCAATAAAAAATATAACAATTCAAACCGCAACTAAAAGGAAGACTGAACAGATTAATCAAATGAAAATGGTGATAGGAGAAATAGGAGGAGTTAAATATCCGTCTCAAGGCTTAGTGGTACAAGGCTTATGGAGAAAATTTATCAGAGGTACGAACATGTTAATGGATGTGGAGGCACAACTCGAGTTTGGAAAATGGGAATTGGAATTTAAATATGAGAGTAACACAGAAAATAGAACTTATGAAGCAGATGGGAGATACAATGGAGATGTAAACGGTGTTAAGGCAAGGACAGGCGTGGGGACAAGAAAAGAGCAGGTTGCCCACGGTCAATCGGAATACTAAGACAATAAGAAACCCAGAGATAGAAATGAAATAGAGGAAACAAGTTTACAGGCATTAATCAACACAGGCAGTAAAATGACATGTATCAAGGAGAAGTCGAGAGAAAGGAAAATAACAAAGGATAATAAGATGGAAACAACAGGAATGACTCAGGATATAAAAGTATTAGGAGAAGGAAGCGAATGTAGGAGGGATAGATAACAAATAAACCGGAAATGACAATGGACCAGAAATGACTTAATAATTAAACAAACACTTGAAAAAAAATAAAGAAAGAAAAAATATATAAATTTAAATAAAATAGGAAGGGAGATATTAAATATAGGTAAAGGAAGCAATATGAATAAACTCTAGGTGACTATGTGTATAAGAAAACGTTAGCAGGGGATAAGTTTTAAGAGATGGTAACTATATCTATGATAATTTATTAGAAACTTCGTCGAATAAAGATAAAATTATGTATATTTAAACTTCGTCGTATTGTAAGGAAGAATCTGCGTTGATAAATAATGGAACTTCGTCGTATATATTATATATTATAAAAGAAATATGAATCTATGATAATAAATATTAAAGCATCGTTGTAATAAAAATATGGTAATTGTGTATTTAAACTTCGTCGTATTGTAAGGGAGAATCTGCGTTAATAAATAAGTATTAAAACAAAATTTATATTCGTTGATATAGGGACAGTGTAATCGAAGGAGCTATAGATATGATCAAATAGAGGATATGAAATTGCAACCTTTAAAAATATTAGATGTTAAAACTTCATACAAAATAAACTGAAATGATATAAGAAAAGAATTGAACTGGATGTGAGATTGGAAGAAGAGATAAAATACTAACTTCGAACTGAGAGTTAGATGAGGCTAAAAGCAAAATAAATATGAGATAAATGATAAACAGAGTAGTGACAAGGGGAAATAAGTTAAAATATATTAAATAACCTAATTAAACAGAGATAGCAGGGATAAAAACGGAAGGAGTACAAGTAGGGTGCAATGTAAAGATAAAGATAGGTATATTCTGGATGAGCATAACAATATAAAAAGGGGAAATATAATTTGGAAAAAGGGGAATTTGAAAATAAAATGAAATATATAAATAACGTCGATAATATGTGAAATAAAATAAATGTATACATGAATAAGGGTGTTAATGATGTTGATGTCGTCGAAAATATGTTAAAATAAAATAAATGTCTACGTTAATAAGTGGAGGTAAGGTGAATTACCATCATATATATATGTAACAAAGTATATAGTATAATAAAGAGTTTAAAAAAAAATAATAATAATAATAATAAAATAATAGTAATATGAAATTGGTGTTAAATTTAATATAGTTGTGTTCAGATAGAGTGATAGATTTATAACTGAAGTGAGGTTGAGGCAAGGTTAAGACAAATTAATTTTAATTGAAAAAAAAAATTTATGATGAATAGTTGGGAGGATGCGAAAAAAGAGATAGTAAATAGAATAATAAATAACAACATATAAAATTAATGAAATAGTATTATGCGAGTTTTAAACTAGTATAAACCATGTAAGACAAGTAGCTTGAAGTTTTCAGCTCAGTATTTGATTGGTAAAGAGTTAAGATAAAATTGTATTATAGAATTAAGTATAAATGGACGAAAGTGGACAGATGAAGGTATAAATGACTTTTAAGTGGACAATTATAAAAGTGGTAAAGACAATGGACAATAAGTTAGCCAAAGTGTTGAGGTATAACGTACTCAATAAAAATGTGTTCAGGTAGTTATTAAATAAAATGTACAAGTAGGAAATAAATGTAAATTTAAATTTAATTTAAAAAAAAAAAAAAATATGTATATTTAAGCAAGCTTGTAAAATGTAAAAAAAATGTGTAATGTAGATATTAGGATTATTTTTTTTTGTTTAAATTAAATTAGGGGACATTGTAACATTTATAGAATGGGCTATATAATATTATTTAAGAATTGGAAAATAAATTAGAAATAACTCACTCAAAATTTAAAAAAAAAAGAAATTCATTAAAAGATTGGTTAGGTTAAAATTGAAACTAAATTCTGGTAAAAGCCTAGGAATTGTAAACAAGGTATTTGAACTGTAAAATCCATTAGGAAATTTGTTATATCAAATAACCTAACACATAAATTAAAATAAGAAAATCTAATAATAGTTATGTGTAAACAAATTTGTAAACTGTAGTAACATAGGGCCTAAGTAATTACTTGAAGGAAAAAGTGAAAAAACTATTGTAAACAATGTAAGGTTATGTTTATGAAAGACCAAGCAAAACACACACAATTCGGAAATATCACAAAAGTAAAACACAAAGACACTTCACACACTAATAATATTAATAAAATAAACACTGGAAACTTTATTAAGGATCGGAAAATTAAAACAGTAAGTTTCAACCAAAGTTAACAAGATTAAAACTGGTGAAAATAGTTCGTTGACATTAACAGCTGTAAAAACATGTGTGAAAGTCTAGTGGAAAGAAATCGAACTAAATTATAACCCATATGTGTTTTTTGGAGAAGAAAGCCGCCATATTGGTAACATTTAAAAAGAAAAAAAGGACGCGTAGTTGGAGTTGAGTTGATTCTGGCGTGGGTGACGCTTTAAGATGGGACCTGCCAGGACCAGTCAAAATTCTATTTTTTTGGAAAGAGTTCGTCAAAATTATACAGTTTTGTGAGTAAACTTGGCCAGATTAAACAGGAATAAGAAAATTGAAAGAGTTAATACAGTGAAAATATAATTTGAAAGAACTAAAACGGATTTAAGTGTGTGAATTGTTTAATTGGAGAGAACGGGAATTTACGTAAGCGACCAGCAAAATTTTGATATTTATTAAGTTGAGTAATAGCGCTATAAAATAACTTTAGTGGACTTTTAAGATAATAGAGAAGTTTAAATTTGTATATTAGGATATCTTATAGTTAATTAATAGTTCGAAATAATCCAGTTCAAATAGTTTGGCCTTTTTGCATTTTCAAAATTTGATATTGTTTGTTCAAAATTTATTTAATTAACCTAAGAATTTCTAAAAATATAGCCCATACTATAACCCCGAGATATCAAGAGATCTTAAACTAGCCAAAGGTATTAAAATGTGGTAACTAAAAAATTAAAAGAAAATAAGAAATAGTATATTTTGTTAAAAATTATTAAGTTGTAAAATTTTGTTTATTGTGTTATTGTTTTAAATGTTGTAAAAGAAATGTTATAATAAAGTTTTGAATTGTTCCTGAGTAGTTTTTTGGTTTTGGCTATTAAATAGAAATAATATATCTTCATAAAATAGTAAAACCCCGTTGTGTCTGTTTTATAATTATGTTATAATATATATATATATATATATATATATATATATATTATAATTTTTTTTAATAATTATATTTTTTTATACTATAATTTTCTTTTATAATTACAGTATATTTGGAACACAAAAAAACTCAGGAATAATTTAAAGTCTTTATTAAAACAATTTTTTTATTCACACAATAAACAGAACAAAAAAATAAAACTTAACAAGTTTTAACACAATAGGCTAAACTCAATTCTTTTAATTTTAGTTACAAGGTTTTATACCCTAGGCTATTTTCTAAGATCTCTTAATATCTCGGGGTTTTATGCATGGGCTATATCTTTTAACTCTTTGGTTAATTAAATAAATTTTGATAAACAAGATTAAATTTAGAAAATAGGTTTAATAATTAGCTTCCTGATATAAAATCTTAAATTTGGAATAAGCAAAAAGGTCCCTAAACTGTTTGAACTGGATTAGGTTTCTTACTACTAAACTATTATTTGATCTCAAGATATTCTAATAATGTACAATTTTAAATTTCCTTATAATTTTAAAAGTTCACTAAAGGTTAGTTTTATAGCGCTATGTACTTATCAATTTTCGGAGTTCGGCTGGTTGTTCATTTAGGATTCAGTTCTCTTTAAATTTTATATCTCACACAATTAAATTCCTTTTAGTTACTTCAATTATATTAATACTGTATTATAAATTTTAAATTCACTTATCCTCGTTTTAATTTGCCACGTTTCTTCACAAATTCGTATAATTTTGACGAGATTCTTCAAACGGGATTTTGGCTTCTAAGAATGCCTTCGCTTCGTTCGGCTGCCTAGGCTAGACTAACGCGTCGTTTTTACTTTTAAAATGTTTAAAACATGGCGGCGATTCCTTCTCTCAACCTTTTCTTGCATGTAATTAAGTTCGATTTTTTCCTACTAGAGTCGACTGTAACACTGACCTATTTCCTTGGCTTTAAATTTGATGCACCAACGAAATTGTTTTCACCCGTTTTAATTTGGTTAACATACTGCTTCATCTTTCCTATCCTCAACAAACCTTCCAGTGTTTATTTAATTACTATTATTTGTGTGTGCAGTGTCTTTGCTTTTTACTTTTCTAATAATTACGAAATGTGTGCGTTTGGCTTGGATTTATACAAACATAACCTCTCACTTCATTGTTTACAATCGTGTTTCACCTTCTCTCTCAAGTAATTACTTATGCCCTATGTTAACAAAGTTTACAATTTTTTAAAAATATAATTATTATTAGATTATCTTGTTCTAATTTTATTTGTTAGGTTATTTGATCCAATAAATTTCCTAATGTATTTTACAGTTCAAAATCTTGTTTATACGTTACAACCTTTTCTAGGCTTTCACCTAAAATTAGTTTTAATTTAATCTAACCAATTTCTTAATTAATTTCTCCGATTTCATATTTTGTGTGAGTTATTTCTAATCTATTCTTCCAATTCTTAAACAACATTATATAGCCCATTCTATAAATGTTACAATAAATAAATAAATAAATATATATATATATATATATATATATATATATATGTGTGTGTGTGTGTGTGTGTGTGTGTGTGTGTGTGTGTGTGTGTGTGTGTGTGTGTGTGTGTGTGTGTGTGTGTGTGTGTGTGTGTGTGTGTGTGTGTGTGTGTGTGTGTGTGTGTGTGTGTGTGTGTGTGTGTGTGTGTGAGGAGAGTGTGAGCTAATAGGAGTTGAATAATGCAAATTTTTAAAATTTGTGTAAAAGTAGTAAGACTAAAAAAATTAACAAAAACTGTTTTGTGTTTTCATAAATATTACATAGAGATTTTATTTTGTAGTTTGTACTTTTATTCATTATTTGGTATAATATCATGAATATTAAAACTGTTACATCAAATAAATATAAGATTTTTAGTGATATTGTGCCTATTATATTTTTTTCATATTAACTGTTGTTGTAATAATTATATCAGTTAAGTACCATTGGTTCTTCTTGTTCATTCTAGACATTTCAGTTTCATGCACGGACTGTATTTATCATAATATATACTAAAAATATCACCTAAAAATAATCGACTTGATTGAAACAAATTATTTTTAAATGAATAAGGAACTACTTTAAGCAAAACTGTTTCACAACTATCTTTAGTAAACACAATACCACAGGTCACCGACACAAATCATATTCACAGTAAAAAACCATGTTCTTAATTCCTGCTCATTTCATTCCAACAGTTTGTCAAATCAGTGACTGACACACGCCCCACTCGTTCTAATTTGCTGCTCATTTCTTTCAGGACCATTTGTCAAATCAGTGACTGACACACTTCCCACTCTGACTCCAGGCCCCCCACATACTCACAAGATAGTTTACGTTCATATTCATTAACCCATTTCAGCTCAAATTAATTGTTTCCCAATTTTATTTATATCCTAATATATGGCGTCTTACTATCGGAGTAAATGCTATATAACATTTAATATGTTATTATCATAATATTATAAATAAATTTCAAGTATTTATTTTGTAATTACGTTGTGTCGACAGTGAGTGTCACCAGGATGGGCCTACGAAACCATAGATGCGTCGACATTTGTAGACAACACGGTTGAGGAGGGCAGTTATATTAGACTAAAATCTGAAAATGGTAATAATAAATAACAACACCAGTCATTTTAATGTTCTATATTGAATCATACAAAAATATGTTACAGTTAATGAAGCACTGTTTCAATGTCCACTTAGCGAGAATGATATTCTTCGTTGCAGTTAGTGTGTGTCACAACCTGACATACTTTATTATTCTTCCTTGTAGCTTTCTCACATTGTGCGCAGTGCACCGATTTTTCCACTATTTTCTATGCTTGTAGGTCTATTTTGGGTTTGCATTTACACTAAATGCAACACACACCTTAATAACTAATTAACTTTAATAAAGTAAATTGGATATAATAAAGAATACAGAATTGAATTAAGAACATTAGACTTTGAACAGGATATGATTTACAAGAAGTACAGTGATAAAGAATAATGTAAACAATATATAAATCATAATATATCTTATAAAACAACAGTAATACAAATTAAAAAATACATATTAGTTGATTCCATCTTCACGTGAGCTACTAGTTTTTAACTAAAAACACTTGTAAATATGTTACATTTCTCTATAGTAGCACTTACTTTTATGATTTTTTAGGACGGCTGTTTCGGAAGATGTGTCCCATTGCAACTCAGACCGATCTGAATTGACAATGAGACACATCTTCCAAAACAGCCGTCCTCAACAACCATAAAATTAAGTACTACTATAGACAAGTGTAATATATGTACACGGGTTTTTAGTTAGAAAATAAATATTTATATTAATGCTAAAAGCAAAACACAAATAAGATATGCAAAATGATACAATTCAAAGCTTTTAACAAAATCCATAGCAGAAAAAAAATGGAAGTTTATTGTAACAGAATTGAGTTCTATTAATCTAAAATTAAAACAAAACCAAATAAATTACTAAGGAATTTGCCTGTTTGTATTTTTTTTTTAAATCCCTATTTTCATTTTACTTGATTAAAACTCAAGAAGTTGATTATTTCTATATCACTAAATTTTATATTTTTAAAATTTATGCACTTTTGATTATGAAAAGGAATAAAATTTAAGATAAGACACGCCATTTAAAACATCTTAAATTTTTTATAATCTTGATTATATAAAAGTCGATTTATATAACAATTTAAACACTTTTTCACTTGAACATATATTCTATCAATATATAAACACTGGAGACTGTCAACATGGAACACATCTCCGAAAACAGCCATCCTCATTTTGGCAAAAAGTAAGTGGTACTTCAAGTAAGTGTTTATATATTAATATACAACATGTTGAAGTGTGTAAATATAAACTAGCTGTTCAAGTTGAAGATGAAACAAATAATTTAAATACGTTTTTACCCTGAACGTGTTCAAAGTTTCTACAACAATCATTAATATATCAGTCGTTTGCTTATTCTATGTAATTAGCTACTGTACTTTTACTAAGAAACAATATTTACAATCATCTTGCAATTCACTCCCTGCTATTAATGCAGTAATCACTATTATACAGTGTAAAATACCATCACCTATCTTGTGAAAATATATTAACTTTAACTAATAAAAAAACACTTATAAAACTAAAAAAATTAATAAAAACCTTCATCTAACTCAATAAAAATATATTAAAGTTGCTTTTTGTAATCATCTAGAATTCAATAATTACATTATGAGTAATTATTGCGTAACTGAGCGAATAGCTTTGAACTTACTGACAGTTTTTGAAAAAATTGTTTCATTGACAAAGCCGACCTGCTACAGAGAACGGGTAGGCTTCGTCTATGAAATGATTGTTTCAAAACGCATCAGCAAGTAACTTCAAAAATATTCACTCAGTTACACAATAATACTTATAAAAATATATTTTTCTACCATCTTTATTCTGCCTATGACTTTATTAAACATATTGTGACTCTAGTAGTATTAACTTTCTTCTATTTTTGTATTCCAGGGAAGATCCCTGTCTCAGGCTGGAACCTTACATATAGTTTTCCTTGGGACTGCTCAGAAGATAGGCTTCCAAAATATTTTATTTTATCTTATAACATGAAGCTTATTTTAGTAGTACTTGCAGTTTTTGTTTTTTACAATACAGTAGTACATCTTGAGGTTTTTAAAGTTACTACTTTTGGTATCACTTGGCAAAAAATACCAGTACTTACTGATATTTTTCAGCAGATGCATTCCACACTAGATCGGTGCATTGTTTAATGCCGTGAGTCATGGAGTCTTGTCCATAACTCACAGCATTGAACAATGCATTGATCTAGTTTGAAACGTGACTGCAGAAAAATATCGGTAAGTATTGGTTTTTTTGCCAAGTAATCCCAAAATTTAGTAGTATTGTTTAGCAACAAGACTAAATAAAACTTAACTCTGTAATACACACATCATAGTCTATTATATTTTAAAGATTTTATTTTACTAAATGCTCTGGACTATCAAGAACATTATAAAAGATCTAAAATTACAATCCATTTACAAAGTATCCATTAATAAAGTTGCTTGATATAATCATCTTGAATTTACTGATTAAACTATATTTAAAAAGTACTTAACTAAGTGAATACATAATAGCTTACTTGCTGGATTCGTAAAAGGAACAAATGTTTTGAAACGTGTCAGCAAGTAAGCCATTACGCATTCATTTGGTTAAGTACTTTTTAAATATAATCAATTAATAGTTTGCATAGTGTTTACTAAATAGATGAGACTTTATATTCAACAAGTACAATATAGTGTCTAAAAAATACCCATCTACAATGTTTTTTCTATAGATCTTTCAGTAAGAAAAAGAAAAATGTAACGACAGTATTAGGCTTTGGTAGAAATTAGAATAAAAATATATAAATATCTCAATTTTTCAATATATTAAATTCGTATCAATATTAAATTTAAAAAATTTGGCTGTAGCTGTAAAATTTGATTACTTTACTTTGAAAAAATCTACAATTCAAAATAATAATATGTAATAACATTTTTATTCCAGTAAAAACAATTTCTTAAAAATAATAAATAGTTATAATGTTTAAACCTTCAACCTTTGCAGGTAACTTGAAGGGTCAGAGGGAGAAGGTTAGACATCTCCATTCCATATTAATATGATTTCATTTCATCTTATGAAATAACCTAAAGATAATTATATGAAAACTTATACTAATTCTTAAAATTGGTTTACATAAATCATCCAATATTAATATCTGGTTAGAACTACTTTGAGCTAACCCATACTTACATGTATTAACACTTTTTAATATACTGGGCAATTTAGTGATACTCTTGATTTTTAGTTTCTCAGTATGTTTTCAAATATTTTACTTCTCATGTCTTATTTCTTCATATAATTAGTAAATTTGCTAAACTCATCCTTTTCTTTAATTTTGTGTCTGATTATATATTGAAAAATATTTCATTATTTCATTTCAACTTGTTACAATCATTATTTTCAGTTTGGACACTAAACTGTACAAAATTCCTTCCAAGAAGATATCCATTTTGTAAACACATAGTAATTTATACATTTAAGGTTATGTCAAATCATCTCCTACTGGTTTTTTGGTTGAGTTTTGACAACAATGTCTTACTAAGAATTCGGTACTCCACACAAAGACACATATTAAAACCATCGTAGACTGCATGTGAATGCATATAGGGTAACTGTTAGTGTAGTCTCTAATCCAACCTACAAAAATTAGTTTTCATTGTTAAACGTTATTATTACAATGTTACGTTCATGAGATATTTAAAGTTTTTATTAGTTCTAGTGAATTTTTTGTTGTCTGTGACGATTGTAAAATGTTTACATTGGAACTTATTAAAATAACGTTTGGGCAAACTTATAATTGTATTACATTTATATGAGACAATGTTTTTGGTCAAACTAAGTGATCTTCATCAGTGTTTAGGTTAGCTGTTGGAAAGCTTTGTAGAACTAGGCGGCAGTGGATTTAAAGGCAGGTGTTCAGTAATGTGATCAAAAGTATAATTGATTTGAATAGGGCAAGTGATTAAAAATTTTATTTTTGTAAGTTTCTCTTAAATTGTAAGCTCAGCAAATCATTATTTTATGAAGGTTGAATTTGGTGTTTTCTTAGGTAATAATGTTTATTGACATTTCATATAAGAAAATAGCTATAGTTCAAAGGATTTCCTATTAATAAAGAAACTGATAACTTTCCCTTTTTATCACCTTGTGCATCAACATATGTTATTTTGCATGACTGGAAAGTCGATTTCAAGACACTATTATGACGGATCATTCTACGCCTATTTCACTAGGGCAAAACATAATTTCTGAAAATTAAATTAAATCTTTCAGAATAGGAAGAAGTTCTAAGGCCACTCTAACAATAATTGAATAGCACCGTTAGTATGACAAAAAATTATTAGTTTGAACCAAATCTGAGAAACATTTGCTGATCCCTCATAAGTAGGAATTGTATTTAAATGTTGATAAGCATTGTATAATTGATATATGGAATGGTATTAAAGCACTATTAAATACATATTATGTTGTGTTAGAGATGAAAAAGTAGTTTTGGTTTCAACATAGATTTGGTCTGTAAATGGAGATTTTTTGAGTTTTGAACAAGTTTTCTGGAGTGAATAAATAGGTTGGACAGAAGAAACTCTAGCTCTTAATATACAATGGAGAACTGTCATATACAGAAATCAGAGCCTCAATGACAGAAGACGATAAACCCAAACAGGATATCAATGGCACCAAGAATGCTTGTTAGATTGTATTTACTAGGACAAAACACACTAAGCCATAGTATATATAAATTATTTTAAAATGAATTTTTTCATATTATACAATAAAAATTTATATATTCTAGTTCATATACTTATTTATTTTTCATGTGAAATAATTATGCTTGATTGGAATTTAAAAATTATTATTACCATTAAAAGGTCCAAAAGCGCATACAAAAATACCTCTTGTTACCATAGTCAGACCCAAAGCTGGAGCAAACTTGTCTACAGAGGCATACTCTGAGATAACCAAATGAAAGTTGATTAGAGTAACTCCTCGGAAAAATCCATGTATAATAAACATTATTATGAGTGGTGTCCATTCCTTCTGTTCAGCTAAAACTAAATAAAAATGACAGTACTTTTACTTATTTTTTACTCAAATTTTACTGCTTATAATTATATGTCATTCAAAATAATATGATTTTGCTGTAACAACGTATACTAGAAATAAAAATAAAATAACATGATGGCATTGACCTTAAATACAGTTTTTTTTTTTACTAGTGTTCAATATTTGGAAATGAATTTTTGCTAATTTTAACAATATGAAGAGTTTTGTCGTTATACAGAAAGCCTAAACTAATAAATAAAATAACAATAATAAACGGATTTTATAAAGGCCGAAAAACCGCTTATTTATTATCATAATTTTTAACAATTTACTTTTGTGTACAATGTTGAATTATACCTGAGAAGACACTGATGAAGATCGGCACATAGCGATCGAAAACGTTCTGTCTCAGTGAGTTTTAACAAATTTACTAAATTTAAAGTTCCGATAGTCATAAACTATTTAAGTGATTAATATATCTAAGTAATTAAAATTGTATGTTAAAGTCAAATAGAACCGTTATGATTTAGGTGACTATTCAAACGGTAAACATGCATTAACTTGCAAGGCTAAAATTTAACAAAAATGTTTTCTAAAATTAATTTATCCCCTGTTAACTTTTTAAAATAATTTTAATTATTTAAACCAATTAAAATCTAAGCTCTGTTTTTTCAAGTTATAACTCTGTCAAAAGCAGAATTTTTTATCTTTATAATAGACATTTCGAAATGAAACAAAAATATTCGTGGCCATTTACAACTATTACAGTTACAATGATTAAAAGTAGTTTTGAAATTTTCTAATTTACCTACAAGTTTTATTTTTGTAGTTAAAATTCTTTAATCGCCACTTCTTTGTGCAGGCGTCCAGCTTAATTATAGCCGATGGCCCGATGTCCATGATATATATATATATATATATATATATGTATATGATGCTATGGCCCACAGGTTCTTCTTAACTAGAATATCTTGCCACTTTGTCACAATTGGTCTGAGGATGTCTCTTGTAGGTAATGGGTAAGGGCAGTTCAGCAGGATGTGTTCAATTGTTTCGCTCTCCACACCGCAGAGTGCACACAACAGAGACTCTGTGAGATTAAAACGAAATAGGTACTCCTGTGTCACCAGATGGCCGGTTCTTGCTCTGGCAGCAAAAGATGCTGTTGATCGTGCTACTTCCCTATATTTGTCCTTGACTGGTGGTTCTGGTTGGAGCTGGTAAAGGTGTCGACCAGTAGACTCTTTTTCCCAATTTTCACACCAAAGTTTTCGGAAAACTTCCCTGCTTACACTTTTGCAATGTAGCAGGGAGTGTTTGTCTTCATCTGTAGGTCCCATGGTTGAGGCTATTTTCGCAATTTTGTCAGCCTTTTCGTTTCCGGGTACTCCGCAATGGGCAGGTACCCATTGAAGAGTTAATTCCTTCCCGCAGTCCACTAGTTCTAGGATGGTTTTTCTTATTTCTGATATTCGAAACGAGTATGAACTTGTAGAATTACTTAATAATGGACTGAAGGGCGGCTTTCGAATCCGATAGGATGCATATTTTTGAATTTCCCTTTAAATTCACACAGCTAGTCAGGGCTGCACTTATAGCCAAAAGCTCAGTGCTGGAATTGCTGGAATTGGAATTGGCTGGGATGTAAAAACTGTCTCCGGTCAGTTCATTATAGTAGCCTGCCCCCAATAAGCTCTTCTCCAGGTCGAGCGAGCCATCTGTGAATATTTTTATGTGACTTTTGTATTGAGATTGAATCATGTTTAATGTTATTGTTTTTAATATTTGTACATGATCTTTCTTGCTCACCTCTTGCTGCTACTTGGGGGCTCCTACTTGTAGTTAAAATACACACATTTAGATTATAGCCTGTAGTTGTTATGTTAAGCCAATCAGATAAACCTTATATAAATGAAATTACTGGTAAAGCAAGGTAAAATCTAGCAGTGGACACTGTCCATATTCATCAAGTATCCGTTGCTTGAAGATGTCCACTATTCTGAGAAATTAGTAAATACACCTTTCAATTCTTTGTTGAAATTGTATGAGCTAATGAATGAAATTCTAATCCTTTGAAATTAAAGACATTTAGCGTAAAGAAAAACACTTGGAACATTTATTTATGAAAAATCTATAAGTAAGTAGATATGTGAATTTTGAGCTTTGTGACTCTAAGAGTGGAACAATAAATTGACTGAGTTTGATACATGTTAGCTGAGAAATATCAGTAAATAGTGGTTTATACCAAGTACAGTACAGTTCTATTAACCTAGGATTTCAGAAAATTAGGTGTAAAAATAAAAATGAACAATCATCAGGGTGCAGGTTTGGTAGGCAGTGACAGGGGCGACACCTAATTTGTCTAATTTCAATGTCTACATAGTTTTTGTTATATAACGGTACCAGTTGTGTTGTTTTCTATTACGTCAGAATTTTCTTCTGAACATAATTACGCCCTAAAACTAAAATCAACACTTATTTACAAGTTTTGTATTAAAAACTAGACTTTATTTTTTAATCATTTGTATCATAAATGATACTATACCATCAATAGAAAAACATTCAAAAATGTCCCATGAAGTTTTTGGTGAGATTTCATCAAAGGAATTTCGTTACATTAATTTTGTATCTGAGTCACCCACTATATTTTGGGCAGGTATTTTCAGAAAAGAGGAACAATAGACAAATATTTAAGATTTATTTTTGAAGTTTAAAAACAAGTGACTGGTCATGAATCAAGGAATAAAAAAAAATTAGTCAATATCAACTGAGTCACTTAAAAGTTGCTCAATTTGTTGACTTTTGAAATACTTACTGAAATTTACAGTTTCTTTAGAAAATAAATATATTATAGCCGGTTGTTGTAATTACAATATAACAATGTTGTTATGTTTTAAAGAAATTTGATTTTCATTCAGTAAGGCTTAGATCCGATAGATAAACTACCATGGTAAAATTTGTGATCACTTGAAAATAATTGTACAAATTTGTAAGGAAATAATTTCATGATCTAACAGTCAAGACATATGTCAAGAGCACAAGGCTAAAACCATTCATTTGTGGGTATGTTGATTCTAGCAGAGACATACCTGGTCAGGGGCGTAGCCAGTGAGGGTCACGTACCCCCATCCAAACAAATAAATTTCAGGACAAAAATATTACCCTATTAAACAGCGCTAGGTTTTTAACGAAGCAGTTTCCGTGTAATTTTGACAACAAACAATTGTGTAATTTTAAGTGCCAAAAAAGCATAAAATATGATTTCTAAAGATAAAAATGTCAAAAATTTCTGCAGGTGGGCCCCCCCCCCTCCCTAACGGCCAGGTCGTGCTTCCCTCCAAACAATGTCCTAGCTATGCAACAGCACCTGGTAGTATGGCATTTTCAATAATTTAGTATGGTCAAAGTGTCGGATTAGTGGGATGTTACTGTAAATTGATAAATAAGAGTTTATTTAAAACCTCAAGATATACAGCCCACCAATTGCAAGTTTCAAATACAAAATTAAAGAAAGCAGATGATGACTTTTTCATTCTCAATTTCACAACAAAATAATTTTGTATTTATTTCCTGTTCCAACGTAATCGATTTTAGCAAAAAAAATTATACCAGGAGATGAAGAAAGTCATCAGGAATTAATAATTATTTTTTGCTGATATTTTCTTGAAAGTCTGGAGTAAGAAAAAAACATTAATGGCCTTATATTTATTGACATTGTTTACTACAATTTTAATTTATTCTTACCTGATCTAGCAAGTGCAACAAAAAAACAGCCTACTGCATAGGTAGTTCTGCGAGTGTATGGCAGTCTGTCACATAAA
Organism: Prosapia bicincta; assembly: GCA_036971475.1. Lineage (NCBI taxonomy): Eukaryota > Metazoa > Arthropoda > Insecta > Hemiptera > Cercopidae > Prosapia > Prosapia bicincta. The sequence continues at coordinate 253,037,010 of JBAIZL010000004.1, forward strand.
GGAGGGATTACCACTCTTGCAATGATGTCAGATATTGCCATGACCGATAAAGCAGTTGCAGTTTCTTGTTTTGTGTATCCTAAACTTGTCATAAAAAATGGAACAACCATCTTGAAGTTTAATTCAGCTACATGAGCTACTGATAATCCAAACAGTATGTTTAAGAAAATAAGATCTTTAAATAAATTCAAATCCATTAAAGCAGCAACTTTTTGACAACAACCTTTTCTCCCTTTCTTCTCTTGTTTTACCAATGGTTTATTATTATTGTTCATATTAATTTGTTCATCTGCATATTCGTGGTTGTAAATTATTTTGATTTCTTCACTTCCTGTATCCTGAAAAAATTAAAGAGATTGAGATATAACTGTTGCAAATAAAACAAATTATTGCTATAAGTAGCATATTTAGATGTGTTCACACATAACTCACATACTTATGTCCATATTTATTCATGGCAGTATTTAGATCCATTTGAGGCATACATCTTGAAATGCATAATTGTTCTTTCTAGAACAGTGATTTTAAAATTTTGATCTCTTAGGAATGATACAAAGCCATTAAATGTGTAACTAAACCATTAGAATAACTTCTTATTTTGATTTGTTTATTGAGATTTATTTTCAATTTACTATTTATAAAAACTTGATTTAAAATTATTAATATACCTTAAGACTCACAACCTTCTGGTCTCACTGTCAGTCCCACACAGGCATTTGACATGTGTTATTTGTTTTGAGGTTACATTACGTTTTCTTTGTGCAGTCATCTAAGAGACGAGTGTTTATGAATAGCTGGGAGTGAGTTTTTCCCTACAGTAGTCTGACAGACAAAACATTACTAATAGTGCAAGGTTTATTTTTGTGTATATTAATATTTTGATTATATTTTTTTCTTTTATAATTTATCATAATGAGTGATCTTTTGATACCTGACAGAACATTGTTGTAGTACTATATAATTAGAACAAAGCGTCTCTGAAGCTGACATTGGACATCAGTGCAATTTAAATTTGGACCTCAGCAGAAATTAAAAACTGTAACCAACTAGAAAATGTAAGTTTACACATTACAAATACATCTATAGAATTTTTTGACCCAAATGTATCAACCACTAGTAGAAATAATGTCAATATTGCCGTTCTAATGCCGTATCTAATGAACCATTACAAAGTAATGTTGCAGATATTTGTGCTGATTCTACATTAATTAAATTGGATATCTCTGTTTTAGAGCAAGGTGATGACCTATAATATAAACCTTCATCAGGCAATACCTTATCACAGCGGTTCTCAACCTGGGGGGCGCGCCCCCCCGGGGGGGCGTAGAAGAATTCCAGGGGAGGCGTCAACAAATTTTAAAAAAAATTGAATTTGATGTTGGACACAAACACACAATCATTGAAATGTTTTTATAGCTTAATAGAGCTATAAAGCTCTATTTCTTTACTCAACGAACTTTTCTTCCTTTCCAAAATCTCGTTGATGATACCCAAAGTCTTCCAAAAGACCTAGTAAATGAAATGAAGGACCTAATATCTGAGCATTTGTTGTCTCTGAAGAACAAAATCGGAGCCTATTTCCCAGATATAAGCTCGGAAAACTGGGAATTCAAGTTAACAAGAGACCCCTTTCAAATCAACATTGATATACCTCCTGATCACATTCAAGAACAAACAATTGACTTGCAATGTGATTCCAAAGCTAAATTGGATTTCCCAAACATGGATCTCGAAGATTTCTGGCTACTATATCTTCCTGTTTACCCAGAAGTACCAATGGAGGCAGTCAATTTGCTTGTACAATTTTCATCAACTTATCTATGCGAGACAGGATTTTCAGCCCTGGCAGATATAAAATCTAAATATCGAGCCAGAATAGATGTGGAAAGTGACCTGCGGTGTTCTTTGTCAAAATTTCATCCAAACATACAAAAAATAGTTAACGAGAAACAGTGCCAGCCCTCACACTAGCACTACAAAAGTAGCGAACATTTTTCTTATTATTACTTAAACATATTGTAAGTAAATTTATCATATATAAGTCTAAATTAACATAATCCGTGAGGGGAGGCGTGACCTCACACCAAAGTGTGAAGGGGGGCCCAGAGCCTAAAAGGTTGAGAACCCCTGCCTTATCAGATGAGTTTGGCTCAGACATGGAAACGAGTTTTAGAACTGGTGAAGCTCAAGTTTGCATTAATGTTCATAGGATAATGTTTATCTGTCTTCTTTAGTAGTCCTCAAAAACATTATTTTCCAAAAAGAAGAAGCTTGAAAAGAAACAATGGACATAAATGGTCATATAAGCCTAGACCCAGAAGTAATAGACCTAACAAATGAAAACATAGTTAAGATTCGCCAAAGACCCGTTAATGATATTCAGAGTGTTATAAAACCTCTAGACTGTTTTAAGCAGTTTACTTTGCCTAGTATTTTGATGGTATTGTAGTAAATCCTGATAAAGAAATATCCAAAAAATGCCAAACATACTCTAAGCAATCGGCAACTGTTTTACCAACTGATTCCGCCGAAGTGAATGCTCTGCTAGGACTTTTAGTATTGACAGTTACAATGAAGGACAACTATTTAACCTCAAAAGAATTGTTTGACCTCACTTTTAGCGAAACTAGATTTGTTTATGTGATGGGTAGAGGTAGATTTAGAATCTCAAACCTAGATATAGTTTCTAGGTTTGCAATTTTTTTTTATTTATGTACGCCTGATTTTTGCTTATTACTTAAAGATTTTGGTATTTTCAAACTATTTTTTTTCAATTCCTAGCACTTTCAAACTAAAAATTTGTGAATTATCACTTTTATGTAAGTTTTTGAAATTTAAGTAAATTTGTTAAAAAACTACTGAGAAAGATTATTATCCACTAAACTCACATGTGTGACAGGGTGCATTGGTAAACTAAATAGAACTGATTCTGTAGATCGATTTCCAATAATTTCAGTCAAACAGAATGACTTGTGCTATATTTGTTCATTTAGTATGTTTGTATTTTGTGACTGTTTGTAAATTACACATTGCTCCAATTTGTTGAAGAAGGGTGTTTTTGTATCTATTTCTCAGTTGATGTTGGTGTAACATGTTTCAACCAGGGAGTTAGATTAGTTTCTCTCACTTGTTTTCATACTTTAAAATTTAAAAAATATATATTTCAGTGTGACCTAAGACAATTTTTATAATTATACAGCAGTAATTTGTTGTAATAAATTATCGAGTTATTTTTGTTATACAGGGTCCATTCAATAACTATCGGGGCTGGTTCACTGTGTCCTCAATGGAGCGGTGGTGGGGGTCCGACTGGTCAGCCTTGGTAGAGGGATCTCCTACCACCCAGGCTCACTTTAATTCGGTCACCTGCAGGCATGCGTTGAGACAGGTGGTGGGTTTTTGTGATGTGTGATTTTTATGGTGTCATCGCTTCAGCATGGAGCGGACCATCGAGCGGCGCTACGCTGTGAAGTTTCGCTTTAAACTCGGAAAATCCGTGTCTGAGACACTTGAACTCATTAACCAGGCTTATGGAGATGATGCCTTGAGCCGCACAAGTGTTTTTGAGTGCACAAAATATTTAAGGAAGACAGGGAGCTCGTTGAAGAACCGATGCTTAGGTAACCGAAACTGTGCATCAGTTTTGGACACTGACAGGTGTTTAACCATCGCCCATATCAGTGAGGAGACCGGCCTTTCAGTCGGAACCGTCCACACCATTGTAACAGAGGATCTTGTGACTAAGAAAGTGTGCGCAAATCTGGTGCCGAATGTCTTGAGCGAGGAACAAAAACTGTGGCGGGAGGAAATTTAGCAAGATATTTTGGACTGCGTCCAGGAAGATGAAATTTTCTCAACAACGTTATTACCGACGATGAATTGTGGGTGTTCCAGTATGGCCCAGAAACAAAACGTCAAAGTTCAGAATGGCACACACAGGCATCAACATCGAAAATTAAAACCATGTTGATTGTTGTTTCGACTGACGTGGCATTGTTAACAAGGAAATTGTACCTACTGGAACGACCGTAAATGCTGCGTATTACGTGCAAGTATTGACACGCCTGCAAAATCGCGTAACGTGTGTGTGATCAGCCATTGTAAAGAATTGGAAAGTTAATAACACCCCGTGCCACAGTGCGATCGTTGTGCGGTATCTGCTGTGAAAATTCGGAAAGCAACGTTGACTCACCCCCCCCCCTACAGCCCACACTTGACTCCATCAGACTTTTTCTTGTTTCCGTGAATGAAAAAGGAGCCCAATAGACATCGGTTGGACTTCATCAAGGCGGTTTAAGAGGTGACGACAAAGGTTCTCAACAGTATTCCGGAAACAGAGTTCAAGCGGGCTTTTGACAAGTGGCAGACACGCTGAACTAAGAGTATCAATGCAGGAGGAATGTATTTTGAAGATTATTACGTAATTGTAGTTATACCTGCAATAAATTTTGATTTTTGGACTAGTCTCGATACTTATTAAATAGACTGTGTATATCTTTACTTTTTTAATTTACCTAACCTATTTCTTCAACAGGAAAAAGTTGATAAATTTTCCCATGGTTGGGTAAGGTTTTTCAGAACTGAGATTAAATTTCAGGAAAATATTAGTTTTTAACTTCTGGTGTTATCTATCTTAAAATTCATATATACAAAAAGTTATTCATTTAAAGCCGGTTAGTCATTATGTGATAAAATTATTGAGGCAAAATAGAAATCAAACTATCACAATCTTGAAGAGTTTATTATACTTTGAATAAATTTTCTACTTTTTACCTGTATTGCAAGCGTGTCTTTATCCTTATCAGGGGTTTCAATAGGAACTAGTTTCATGTGCCATTGGACAGGTTGTAAGAGCGATGCACCAACAGCTGCATTCAGTACTATTGCACTCAGTATGAGAACTGTGCTTCGAAAGTCATATTCTTCCATCAGTAAACTGATAGCTTGGGGCATTGCCATGAAGCCCAACCCTGTCCCCGTCATTGCCAACCCTACTGCCTGACCTTTACGATGGTTGAAATAACTGTTGATAGCTACCATCGATGACGCTGTAGCCAGTCCAAAACCAATGCCTGTTAGTTCAAAGATAATTAGTAAAATAAAATTCTCCAATAAATCTGTTATAATATACATGTTAAAATGAGCGGTTGGTAATATATTACAAAAATATTTTTCAAAAACGAAATTTTATTTAAACTATTATATTTGTGTAACAGATGTAGTTTTAAAAGTCTTCAACTGCATATTTCTGGGAAATGTGCTTTTAAGAAAGTGAAGTAATATTAGTGTATAAACATTAAATAAATTGTTAAAACTGAAGGGAATGAAGTTCCTTGTTTAAATTCTTTTTGTTAAATACTTTCAATCAAAAATACAACTAAAAGTGCAGAAGGTAAGGAATAATCAGCTTTCATATTTCTACTCAACTTTAGGGGTACTAATAATAAACTCCATTTTCCAATAAATACATAATTTTTCTCATTTGTTGATTCCATCTTCGCGTGAGCCACTAGTAATCACTTACAACTTTTTTAAAAAATGTTTTAACTTGCCTATAGTAGTACTTACTTTTTTTGTTGAGGACGGCCGTTTCGGGAGATGTGTCCCTTTGAGTTACGGTCTGAGTTGACAAAGGGACACATCTCCCGAAACGGCCGTCCTCAACAAAAAAAGTAAGTGCTACTATAGGCAAGTTAAAACATTTTTTAAAAAAGTTGTAAATAATTTTTCTATTTTACGATAAAAAATGTCTCCACAACAGGTCTAAAAACCTGTTCCAAATTTACATTAATCTTTATTTGCTTGTAAATTTTGTATTTGTTCCAAAACAATTTTAAAATAAACAATTCTTTATATTCGTTACATTAGTGTTAGGGCAATGCATCCTAATTTCCCTAGATTTATTAGTTCTATATCTTCGGCTCCAAACTCTTTCCATTTCATCCTACTTACACAATAGCTAAGCTATTTCTTTATTCATCATTATCCTTTTAAATTTATTGATTCTGCCTCAACTTTTCCTAAAATTATCTTTTTTTGTAATGTCATCTTATTAATTTCCTTATGCCCACATATTAAATACTTCAAATTGGTTGTCTTTGATATAGCATAGTTCCAAAATTTTTTATTTAATTATTTTTAATTAGTTGCATATATAGAATGTAGTACAACCAATTGTACTTTTTTATTTTAATTTTCTTCCTCCTTTCTTCTTTACACTATTTTCAGATTTGGGGTTTGAAGTAAATATACAAGTAGAAATAATGGCAACTTTTACTGCAGTTATTATATATGTAATTAATTAATGAAAGGTCGTTCTTTAATCATTATCGTTATTCTAAAGTTATAAAAATGTAAACAAAATACATCACATTACAAGTGGGAGAATTAAAATCTACATTTTATAAAGTTGAGAGGTTGTATTAGATAAATTATAAGTACTGTGGAATTTCTATGAAATTTGTAAACTTTACATTGTATGCTATTGATTCATATGTTGCTGCTGCAATTTAACAAAGAAAGATTTTTATTATGTATAACACAAACATATTCTACATACATTCTTGAAACTATTTAATTGCAACATCATACCCAATATGTAAACTTACAGGTCAAGCCAAATATGTTTCTTGGATCTAAGTATATATATTTTTCACTATTGACTTTTTTTAACTGTCATTTTGCCTTTTTTTACCATCTGCTGTGTGACTACAGTTTTGTTTAGCAGTAACACGTTTTCCTTGTTGTTTTTAAGTTTAGTAATTAAATATAATCATGCTTTGATTTCTTTTGTAAAATATACATATTGATGTAAATAATAGACAAAATTTTATATACCTTGAAAGTAGCTACTAGGAATTTAATTTGAATAAGATTTTACTTTACTTAAGCAGTATTTGAAACCCTTCCCTCTTACACACACACACACACACACACACATTAAATATATATAAAACCTACCTCCAATAATACTGTAAGTGATGATGATATGAAACATACTGGCTGCAAACGACGTTAGAAATAAAGCTGTTGCACTCATAAAGGCTCCTAGTAATCCTATTCTGCGATAAGAGAATTTCTTTATCAAAGGGCCGACAAATAAACCTATAATAGAAGACATAAATAAATTATATTTAGAGAATTATATTCACTTTGACTTATCAAAACCTAAGTTTCAGTCAATCGTTTCTTATGGAGTGGTATGACGTCAAAATTACAACAATTAAGATATTTTCTATTATCCCATCTTTTTGCACTTAATGGCTCTTTATTGCCTAGATGGCTCTCCACATCATGTGTTAAACATTTTATAACAAGAATTTTCAGTTGTATAACAAGGGCGGCTCAGGGGAGGGCAGTAGGAGCAATTGCCCCTCCTCCCGAGAATTTGGGTTACAATTTTTTCTTTTAGAAATATATTTTTCATATTCAGAATACATTTAAATTTATCCCAGTTTATTTATAAAAATGTGTTTTTCATTTAAAAGCAATGTATATTGTTTTTACATTTATGTAATGTTAGGTGTATTCATCTGATAACATTGGTAGTTCCACCCAGAATAAACCACACAATTATGTTACAAGTCACACACACTATTTCTGTGCCGTCTCGGCTATACCAAGAGTCTGTGAACTACGATTCTGCATCGTCCTTGTCAGACCAAAGCATTTGTTGAAACGATAAAAGTTAAACAGTACTTTGAATTATGTACAAAATAATAATTTTGGTATCCATGTAAATTCAGGTAAAATCCTTGTTTTTATGAAAAAATGCCAAAGTTTCTGTGATTTTAAGTACAAGAATAGCTTAAAATTTCATTTCTAGGCCTTTATTTTTGCAAGTTTTCCACCTCATGTTTTCCTGCCATTGTGCCCCCACTGAAAGTTTATCCTGTAGCCGCCCTTAAATTATTACATATATACGTTCTAGGACTCTAACGAACTGCACAAGACTTTAAAAAACAGTATTTACCTACTTTATTCCTTTGTTGTTGACATTTTGACCATTCACAATAACTTATGGCCATTTCCAATGCATAAATACGATAGTCACATACGATAAAACATGTAATAGTTAATTTTTACCCTATTGAACAGATACATTGTCAGAAACGTTTAACCAATTTTCTGTTCAATAAGAATTAAAATTGACTATCACATTATTTATGTTGTGTTGAATGTATCTATTGTTTCAATTTAAGTCTTGAAAATGACTATAAGATAATGTGAATGGCCGAAACAATGGAAATAAAAGGAATAAATTCAATAAATCTTATATAAGTTAATAATATTTACAAGACATCAAATTCTTTTCATTACTGTTGTAATTATTAGATCTGGTCCATTCTTGATGTTAACACCAAACTTCATAAAATCCATCCTGAAAATATGTTAAACAATCTCTCCAAATGTCAATAAAATGTTCAATGGTTTTGATGTTCATAAGATACACACATACTTACATCGGTTTTTGAACCATCCTAAGCCTCTGGGGTAGAGCCCTGTGGATGGATCTACACCAGACTCCACATGAACTGTCCTGGGAATATGTTCAAAAAATCTCTCCAAATATCATTAACTTCTGTTCAACTGTTTAGACATCCACAAGATAAATACATACACACATACATATATATATTGGTTTTTGAGCCATGCTAAGCTTCTGGGGCAGAGCCTTGTTAATGGATCCACGCCAAACCTCACACAAACAATTTTGGGAATATGTCAAACAATCCCTCTAAATTTCAATAACTTCTGTTCAGCGGTTTAGGTGTCCATAAGATATATAAATACATACATAGGTTTTTTGAACCATCCTAAGAATCTGGGGCGGTGCCCTATGGATGGATCTACACCAAACTTTACAGGAACTCACCCTGGAAATATGTTAAACAAACCCTCCAAATTTTATATCTCTTCTATTCAGCGGTTTAGGCATCTATAACATACATATATACACACAAACATTCATTTTTATAGATACAGATTATTTTGCATTACTTACTAAGGAATGCATCTTATAGAAATAAAATGAAAAGTTTTTCCACTATGTTGACAAAATAATTATTTTAATTTTTCTATCTATTGTATTTTTAAATGTCTCAGTACAAAATGTCAACCCCATCAAACAATAATTGGTATCAATTTACTAAGCACAAGAAAAGATAGATACCATTTTTGTTGGCAGAAACTTGTCTGCCTGACTTCACTTCGAACTTGAAGAGGCATTTAATGTTAAAGCAACCAACAGTACCTGTAAAAAGGTGTGCATTGGGAATTTAATCAGGAAGTAGATCAATATCTCCATCAAATGATATGGAACAAAAATTGCAGGAAATAATTTTACTCATCTACGCCTACAAATCAAAGTTAGTCTCGATCAATGTAAAGCTCATCAATTTCATCTAGATCCAGACATTATGGACTTTCTCCAAAAGTTATTCATATACCAGTTTTTTTCTTTAGAACAAAACATATCATAAACAACAACAAACACGCACACAAAATAATATATTGGTACAAATTCGTAGATGACATTCTAATCCTATACAACATAAGACAGCTAAACACTTTTCACAATTACATAAACAAATTAGACAATAACATAAATTTCACACTGGAAACAGAAAAACAAAAAATCAACTTTCTAGACATAACAATAACAAAACAAAACAACAAACACAGATTCAAAATATACAGGAAAACCACCACCACAGACAGAGTTATACACAACACGTCCAATCACCCCACACAACACAAACATGCTGCCTTCCACTAATGATACACAGACTAATCAACATACCCATTAGCAATGAAGGCAAAATAAACGAACTAAACACAATAAAACACATAGTCCAAAAAAAGGATATAAACGCCGATTGATAGACAATATAATGTACAAAAAACAAAGGTACACATGACACAACAAAAAAACAATAACACACAAACACAAAAATATATAGCACTTACATATCACGACAACACATAAAAAAAATAGCTTCCACGTTCTGCAAATTTAAATACAAACTACCATGCACAACATCCAACACAATTAAAAAACGCCTACACAGTTAAAAAACACCCAGGATAAACACGACAGGGCAGGCGTATACAAGATTACATGCAACAACTGTCCCAACTTTTACATTGGATAAACAGTGAGAACATTTACCACAAGATACGAAGAACACGTAAAACAGATAAAAAAGACAAAACCCACATCAAATTTTGCCATACACATACAAAACACACTACATTCACAGACTGACATAGACACCAATCTAAAAGTCCTACATTACATCAATAAAAGCAAAAAACTTAACACAGTAGAAAACTATGAGATATATAAACACCATAAATACTATCCACAACACATTCTAAATGACAAAACACAATCCCAATCAAACACTATGCTTGAGCACATAATTAACAACTACTCAATGAACAATAACACACCACAGAACACAAATACACCACAGACTCACATCAACACAACACAACTGAGCAACATTCTTGTCAGTATTTCACAGCATTGAAAAATGTGCTGACCTAGTGCAAAACGCATCTGCTGAATAAATCAGTAAGAACGCAGTAAGTATGAATAATGGTTTTTTTGCTAAGATAATACAAACAAATGTAAGTTTTTTCTTTTTTTTAGCTCCATCACTTCCAGCTGCTTTTTAACAAAGATAAGTAGATTTGAAGCCATTCCTATTAAACAGAAGTTTGGCACTCAGCCATTAAAAATTATTTGCAAGGAATATCACTGTATATTTGTTGTTAAAGACCTATAATTCCAAAAATTTGTTAACGCGTTTCCCCTCTATTATTATTTGTAAGTAGAAAAACATTACCTAGCTCATTAAACCTATTTTAATGACATATGTATAAACATGAATTAACTGGTGCCATGGTAGTTTGCCTTACATCAGATGGGTTAAAGTTACTTTGTTATGTTACTACAAAGGTATCCCATTCCCATAACATGAGAACGGACTCAAGATTGTACTATATCAACAGTTACAGAAGCTGTTTAAGAGTTCTAACTGAAGTATAATATATACAATTAAACGTTATAGAAGGTGATTGTACCTGAGAAGTTGATCATGGCGTCCAGTGTGCTCATGATAACGGCTGCGCCTGTTGTCTCGACTCTGAGTTGCTTTAAGAGAACACCAAAAAGGAGGCCAAATGATGGTTCCATTGATCTTGTAGACAGCTGAGGAGAAACAAAAATTTAGCTACGAATATTATAAGGAATGGTAGAAAATATAAATGAAAATACTTTGTTTTCTGTCTGAAAAGCACACACAGGCTGTTTTGTAGCTGAAATACACCTGCTGCCCTATTTACCTTCATTTTGTTGTTTATACTCAGAACAATGGTGGTATAATGTATGAGTAATAATGGTCCCTTAAATCTTTTATAGGGTAATTCAATTGTGTACAAATTTATAAGTCTCATGAGTTTCCTAAAACACTTTTTCAGGGGACAAGATTGTGTAAAATTTGTTTGGTTATTGTAAATATTATTAAAAGACGTTTAAAATTTCAGTAAAAACATTTGATTGGAGAGACTTCAAAAGCAATATTAGTCTTCTTGTTTATTCTATTAAATTAGAGGCTTGTGAAGAATATTAAACTGTCCATTACTTATCTTCAAGTTTTTGAATTCCTAAAGCAGACAACAAAACTGACAGCTGAAAACCTTTAACTATAACTTCCACTTCGATAGTCAATTTTAATATATTAAATTGTTGAAAGTCTCTGAGTTATTAATTTTTTAAGTATTTGTGTTTCGTGTTTATGATATTTATATCCATTGATCAATAAATAACTAAGAAGAAAAGCAACTATATATATATATATATATATATATATATATATATATATATATATATATATATATATATATATATATATATATATATATATATATATATATATATGTATATACTTACTTGGCCTTATGTATTCATTTAGTTAATTATCATTTAATTATAATTTATGTTGGTCTATAATTAAAAAAGCCTAATATAATTCAAACACAATTATTATTTATAATTAATTAAACATAAATGTTAATAACATTAATAATGATTTGTAAACATAAAAATTAATTTAATGAGATGATTGCGTTGGGAACTTAGACATCAACGTTTCAAAATGGACCTAGTTGGTAGTTTATACATGTTGTTAAAATTGTATATAAATGTTCATCTGTTAATCTTGATCAAGAGATTGAGTTAACATTCTTAATGTGTGAAAAGCTTTTCTCTCATATGTATGAACTACCAAAAACTGAGAGCTTTCTGCAAACTACTCGCTTCTCCCTACTGCAAAATTTCACATTTCTGGGACTCACTATGGAAGACTGGCTTTTCAATGAATCATTGGCTCATATACTTCCATCTAATTTTTAGTGTAATTCAATGGTAGGTTGTTGACCCCTGATGTAGAATAAAACTACCATCTTAATATAGAAAATATTTTTTATTGATTCATTACTGTTATAAATGTTTCCATAACAATATCAACATTTTCAAAGAGTTACGTGAACTACAGGACTATTCTGCAATTGTTAAGACCCAATGAAAGATGTTAGTTAAAGTTTTTAATTAAATTGGCATAGACAAATATTAGTTGTTATATTAGCATAGTTTTTTATTTCCTATATTATTAATTCATTACTGTTTTATCCTGACAGTAAAATAGTTTCATAATTATATGATCTAAGTACTTACATGTATAAGACTAGAGCCAAGGACGATTAACCACCCATAACCACCATCCGGAGCCACCAGTTTCATTCCTAAGGGCGCATTAACTTTCATCTTAATAATTCTGGAAGGTTATAAGCTTATTACACTCAAGACAAACTAACATTTGTCATATTAGCAATAAATAATTTTCTTAGTCGTTTTGCCCTTAATTTTACACACCATCTATTAGTAGAATTTTAAAGTTATAGTATTTTTAAACAGTAAAAATACAAAATGTGTATGGGGTGAAAAAAGCAAAAGTTTTGTTAATCTAAAAATATTATAATGCTATAATATTGTGAAAATTGTACAATGGCATCTACAAGTCAAAATGTTTTTATAATAGCAGGGACAAGGTTTTTGAAGTCTACGAGTTTCAAGACAAAAAAGGCTCAGAAATTAAACAAATATTAAATGATTTACAAATTTTCAGTATAAAAATCTACTTTAACCCTAGATTACTTATACCTCGTCAAAATGACGACGCTCCGTTACACAAATTTCTGTATCTGACAAATGAGCGGTTCGCGCGCATCCTTCTTCCCAGTACCTTCCTACCTACAGTTCCCGATGTCAGATGCGCAGTTTTGCTGCTAAAGTTTGCTTGCGTCTTAGTGAAACAGAGCTTACATCGTCATTTTGACAATACATAAGTGATCATGTGAGTTTTTTATGTTTGTGTTTTCGTTACATTTTTTAATTATTTACTCACATAGGCTTAGGTTTTGCCACAGACGACATACACCATGTGATTCTCTGCGTAACGCTGAATCTCCTCGTATCTTCGACATTCCTCGTGACACCAATTCTCCATTTTGTGTCGTTTCTTCTAACAGCAATCCTCTAACTAACGTCTACTCTTCACCTCATACGAGTATAACTCTGTATATAGTGTAAATGTCACACCTAGTTGTGAACCTAATCATAACCTATTTATCTCACAATCTGGATTCATTGGAGCTAAATAAAATTATCTATGAAGCACTTGTCCTGATCCACTCAATATTGTCCTGATCAGAACCACATATTGTCAATACTTGTCCTGATCCTCCAATACCAACCATTGTGGGCGGTTTCAAAACGGGATGTTGCGGGGACTGTACTAGAAACCCTTATACCCACAACGTTATAACCATATCAAGTTTCATTCAGATCTTTGACGTAGCAATGGAGGTAACTGAACAGCAAATGTGATTCCGTCTTGAAATGCCTAAGATCTGGGAAAATACAAAATCACAGATTTCTGAGTTACTTGAAATCCCAGCCACCCAGTAGCTCCAAAGCAAGCTGGAGTTAGAAAGACTTGTTATTTTTATCCAGCAGCCATCAGAAGACTGATCAATAGCTAATGTGCACACTCTAACCCCACAGTATGTGCACAACACCGAGCAACATGTTATCTACAATGTGGCAGCAAGTAAAACTACTTGTTTGAGCTGTAAACAATGTCGATTTTCATTTATCTACCAAGAACATAAGCAAATTGAAAAACTCTTTCATTTTATTGAAAACATGTTCTATAACTCACTCATTTGTTACATTCTGTGGTTTTTTGTACAAAAAAATATGTTCAATATTATTTTAAAAAGACTCTCTTAAACTTTGGCATTTCACTATTTGATTAAAATGCAGTCATGTTAATTATTATTTGTCTTTCTAATAGTAGGACTCTTAGCTACAATAATATTTTTTCCAAACGGTAAAGAAGTATGGGATATTACTATGTTTAAGAAATTAACAAAAATACTATATTTGTCAAATGAAAAAAAAAAGAAATTGGAGTAGTCAAATTGGCGATACATAAGTAATCGTGGGACAAAATTTAGACATAAGTAATATAGGGTTGAAGAATCAAGAAATTTTGAGTATGTAATTGGGGGTAGATAATGAAAGATATCTAAAAAACCAATTCACAGTTATTATAAGCCTTAGCTTTTTCTAGAGATAACCAAACTCAAAATAAATGGTTTTGTAAAACACATCACTTGCAATAATTGACACTGTAAAACCATCAGGTAAGATAGAAAGGACAAGATAGAAACACACACTAAAGATTTTAAAACTAGTGACTGAAGACATTTGTCCACATACTACTGGAAAAAAAATGTTAGTGTGTCTGAATGAGATTCCTCAGATCTATGTCAGTGCCCTAGTGATATTTTTAAAATGTACAGGAAAATTTGTATATATTGCATTTAAGCCAATTGCTTTTGTACTTTTGAAAAAAAAGAAAAAAAAAAGAAAAAAAAAACTTTGTTGACTATAAAGATATAAAGTTGCTGGAGTATGATTATCTGTTGTACTCAATTTGTTCTGACAAAATATTTTAATAGGAATTTTTAGTCTTTAGTTACAGATCAAAATCAAAACTAGCTTCAAGTGAAGGGGTTGACTAGACAATAACAGATTGGAGAAATCTGTATAAATATTTGCCTCCACTTGAATTAAGTGTTCACGAGTAGAAGCTAAGGTAACAAAATATTAGGAATTCGTGTTACCAGTTTTAAAACAAATTTTGGATGAAAAAGCAAATATCAAAGACCTTCTTAAAAGAGTAGAAGATCTAATTTTATTTCTTGCTAGTTATAATTTACCTTTTAGAGGAAATAATGTTACCTTCGGTGATAAGAGTAATGGTAAATTTCTGAGTATAATAGAAGTTGTAGCTAACAATGCTTCTTTCTAGATGGACTATACAAAGTCTATTAAGCGATGCTAGGTTTAAAAACAATAAAAGTATTCTCTATCTATCCTGGAGAAATCCAGATTAGTTTCTGACACGGTGCAATCAAGTATTTTTGACAAATGTTGTGAAGAAAGAGAAGAATCAATGTATTTCCCTTTATTTTTGATCTCACATCAGATAACTTAAAAAGAACAATACACTCTTGTTCTGAGTTATGTATATTACTTTTAAGAAATCAATGAATGGAGCACAGGAAAATTATTTTGTTAACTTTTAAGAAACACAGAAGGAAAACAAATGCCATAATTTTAGATATCGAAATCTTGTTGCTGTTCATGACGAGCTGGTTGTTAATTACTTATTAAACTTTTGCCAGACTTTTTGTTAACTAAAGGTTGTTAACTTGTTAACTTAAACTCTTACGACTTCTTCAGCCTCGTATTTTTGCCGCTAGGAATGCTGCAGGTGTGCTTCCTCGATACCATTTTTTGAAAGTTAGAAGTGATGTGATCAAAGAGTATGTGGGATCTGTGCCACAGTATTAATAACAATACCAACACATATAATAACCCAGGAGTATACAAACTAAAATGCAACAGCTGCAATAAGTTCTATATTGGACAAAAAGACAGATCTTTCGCTAAATGATATAAAAAACACAAAAGCTCACTGCACACTACTAATGAATCCACCGTCGCAAATTACCTCATGGACATTAAACACTCATGCAAAAGTATGGAAAATAACATGAGCATCCCGGCAAGCTGGCCTGAGCAACCGGGTGGGTCCACAGGTGGCGAATAGTGGGACGGCCTACAGAAATGTAGGTTACCTGTGAATAAGGATTCCGGAAAGTTTCTGAATATGCAGGCCTGGACCAAGGCTATGGTTCAAAGGTGAGGAATTATCCCTCCTCGTCAGCTACCGGTTGGGGGCGGTAGAAATAACTGCTCTAACTGGGGAGATAGTGTAGTTGGGAATTAAGTCCTCACAATGCTACTCTCACCTCCCGGGTAAACCAAGGGCAATGCGACAGTGAAGTATGGGCGGGAAACTACCATAACGACACAGTTGTAAAAAAGAGAGTAAAGCAGGCTGTTCGCTTCATGAGCAACAGTTAATAATGTCCTGAACTTGGGGTGTGCTTCAAGGTCAGTGACTGAATACCCAATCTAAGGTGGAAGGCATCGTGCCGAAGGATGAATGGCTGCAGGGTATAAAATGCAGTTGCACACGATCCCCTTGAGGAACCAGACAAAACCTCATTGTATGTTGTCTTGCCAGGGCAGTGGGGGCTCTGCTCTGGTCGACCGTTATTTTCCCCATTCTCGTGGGACTTTAATGGACCAAGTAAGTAAAAGAATTGATTTCGAGACTGCACAGACAGTGGGAGCCAATGAGACGGCAAACCGTGAGTCTGTAGCAGATGTGTCAACGGCAGCCATCACTGGGGGTGCGGGGGCGGCTGTCAAGCTGCCGACTGCAGAAACCGGTGAAGTGGCTGTAGAGTTGAGCACGCTGTCTAGTCCTGGGGCTGCTCTGCGGACCCAGGCCACTGCAAATTAAGCAGAACAATGATCAAGATCCTCCAAGTGAACCTACAGCATAGCAGGGCGGCGAGTGCTGTCGTGTGTAGGATGCTGGACAGGTGAGAGGTGGACTTGGTTCTCATCCAGGAGCCATGGATTTCTGGAGGACGAATATGCGGGCTGGCGACATCTGGAGGTAAGTTGTTGTACGATAAGGACTCCGGTGTTCCCAGGACGTGTATCCTGGTTAGGAGGGGGTTGAGTGCTTTTGTACTAACGGACTTCTGCTGCAGGGACTTAATAGCAGTGACGGTGGAGCTGCAGGCGGAGGGGAGGATTAAGAGGCTGAACCTGGCCACGGCATATCTCCCCTTTGACTACGCGGGGGCTCTACCAACACAAGAGCTGAGGAGGCTGGTCGAGCACTGCGGGGCTGTGGATGAGGAGCTGCTGGTGGGAATGTATGCTAACTCCCATCACACTTCGTGGGGAAGTACAGGTACCAACACTAGAGGTGAGGAACTTTTAGTTTATCTTAGCTCTAAGAATTTACTAGTCTTAAATCAGGGGGAAGAGCCGACGTTTGTCACTAGGGCCAGACAGGAGGTCCTGGACATTACGGTGGCATCGAACCAGACGGCTAGGTATGTACTAAACTGGCATGTGTCGGATGAACCATCTTCTTCTGACCACAGACATATTAGGTATGATATCTCTCTAAATCCAGCCATGCTTCGGCCAACCAGGGATCCAAGAAGAACAGACTGGGACTCCTACAGGAGGGACCTGGGAGTTCGGATTGAGGAGGCTGGATTGGAGTATGGTGGGAGGAGAGAGCTAGAAGACTCTGCCGCATTGGTTGGCGAGGCTATAGTAGAATCCTTTACTGATAACTGCCCTCTTAGTGAGGGGAGAAAAGTAGGGGATCCGTCATGGTGGAGCAAGAAGCTAGCCAAACTTCGGAAGACCACCAGGAGACTCTTTAATAGAGCAAAAAAGAACGGGGAGTGGGACCAGTATAGGAAAACACTAACCGAATACAACAGGGCAATTAGAGAAGCACGCAGGAAGTCCTGGAAGGAGTTTTGTCAAGAGATTGACAAAACTCGGGAAGGGGCACGACTGCATAAAGTGCTATCTAAGGACCCAGTTAACCCGGTGGGGATGCTAAGAACCCCACTGGGAAATATAACAAAAACTGCAGGGGAAACTGTGGAAGAATTAATCAGAACACATTTCCCTTCCAGTACCCTGAGGAAACTTGGGGGAGCAGACACTGAACCAGTTGCCAAACTCTCCACAAGACGTGGTAAGAGGGAGGACTGGGAAGTGGCAAGGAGGATAGTAACTCCACAAAGGGTAAGATGGGCTATTGGCACATTTAAACCCTACAAATCTCCAGGTCCAGATGGGATCTATCCTGTGCTGCTGCAGCAGGGAATGGATTTGCTGGTACTGGTACTTACTAAATTATACAGGCTAAGCATTGCTTTAGGGCATGTGCCGGCAGCCTGGAAAGCTAGTAAGGTGGTCTTTATACCTAAGCCCACCGGTAACCAATCGGAAGGGAAAGGATACAGACCTATTACACTCATGTCCTTTGTTCTTAAGGGACTTGAAAAACTGGTTGATAGGCATATTAGGGGGGGGGTGCTTTGGCCATAAAACCACTGCATTGGAACCAGTATGCTTATCAACCGGGGAAATCCTGCGAGGGAGCTCTCCATCAAGTGGTTGGTAGGATTGAGCAAATGATCGCCAAGAAAGGTTGTGCCATAGGTGCCTTCCTCGACATTGAAGGGGCTTTCAATAACCCCTCAGTGGAGACGATGGTAAGTGGTGCAAGACGTCATGGAGTGGATGCAACCACTTGTGGTTGGATAAGTTCCATGTTAACAAACAGAAGCATTTCTGTAGAGGTGGCAGGGGAGGTCAGAAGGGCGGAGACAAGTCTGGGCTGTGCACAGGGGGGGGGGGGGTTCTCTCTCCTCTGTTGTGGTGCCTAGTGGTTGACGACCTTATTGAACTCCTGAATGAACAGGGGTACTTCTGTCTAGGATATGCGGACGACATAGTTCTTTTGATCCTGTGCAGATTCCCTGATACAGTCCTTGAGGTAATCAGAAATCCTCTACGACTGATTGAAGAGTGGTGTAAAAAGGAGAACCTTAGGGTAAATCCAAAAAAGACTGCTCTCAATAACTTCACCAGACAGCGAAAAGATCTGACGACCAGGATGCCCCGCTTATTTGGTGAATACCTTGAGTTTGTGGGGGAGGTGAAGTACCTGGGAGTTACTCTGGACAGGAAACTCACCTGGAACCCACATCTTGAGAGGACAGTTAACAGGGCCAAAAGGGCACTGATGACTGTGAGAAGAATGGTGGGTAAGAAATGGGGACTGAAGCCATCAATGATGCACTGGATGTATCTGAGGGTGATAAGACCTATGATTACCTATGGAGCTCTGGTGTGGTGGACAAAGGCCAACCAGGCACAGACAAGAGCTAAACTGAGCTCTATCCAGAGATTGGCCTGTCTGTGCACACTGGGAGCGATGTCAACTACAACAGGTGCAGCAATGGAAGTAATGCTTAACCTCCCTCCCCTTGAGCTTGTCCTTAGGGGAGAGGCGAGGCTGGCGGCATGGAGATTGCGCAACTCGAGCAACTGGGCTAACCTCCCAGATGTCTCGGGACATATGAGTATCGAGTGCGTGGTCAAAGAACCCGTCTTGGAAATGGGCAGCGACCACATTACTCGAATGTTTGCACCTGACCAGGTCCACCAAACTATGATGGAATGGTCAGGGACATTAACATCGGGAGCTCAGATCTGGTACACAAATGGCTCCAGGATGGACTTCGGCACTGGAGCGGGGGTGTATTGTAAAAACCCAAGGGTAGAACTAGTTTTTTCCTTGGGGAGGCATACCTCTGTCTTTCAGGCCGAAGTATATGCTATAAATGCCTGTCTGGGAGAGATAGCGAGAAGGGAAACACACGGGACCCGGATTGCTATTTTCTCCGACAGTCAGGCAGCAATTAAGGCACTAAACGGACACGTGGTCACATCGGCCATAGTCAGGGAGTGCCTAATTAACCTACAAGCTCTGGCAAGGCACAATCAAATCATGATAGGTTGGGTGCCAGGGCATAGGGGAATACTTGGAAATGAAGCCGCAGATGCGCTGGCCAGGGAGGGGTCTTCGACTCCCCTGATTGGATCGGAGCCTGCGGTAGGTATTTCCAAATCCATGGTCAAGATGGCAGTGCGAAGGTGGATGACTGAAAGACACTGTGAGCACTGGATCAGGGCCGAAGGGATGAGACACAGTAAGCTAACCCTTAGGAAACCTTCCTTGGGACTGCAGAAGAGTCTCATCTATCTGTCTAGGCAGGAATTGAGGATAGCCACAGGTCTACTCACGGAACACTGTGGACTAAGGAAACATTTGCATAAAATGGGTATCTACAAAGATGAACCAGTGTGCAGATTATGCGGGCAGGAACTGGAGACTGCCACACACATTATTTACAGATGTGAAGTACTTGCTGAGAGGCGCTTCAACCTCTTTGGTGATGGAACGGCTTTGGTGGATGCTGAAGGTAAAACTCTAGTCAGGAAACTCCTAAACCTGGTAAGAGGGAAGGGGTTATTTGACTAGATCAGGGAGGTAAGTACAATATACCTTAAGGTAGCAGTGCTTTGGGCAATTCAAACCCGCTCCCAAGTTAAAAAAACAAAAAAAAAAACATGAGCATCCTCCACACATGCAACAAAGGCCATAAATTAAACACACTAGAGCAGTATGAAATATATAGACATAGCAACACACATAAAAATGACATCCCAAATGAACGAACACAGCACAGATCACACATTCTCTTCGATCACATCACTTCTAACTTTCAAAAAATGGTTCTGAGGAAGCACAACTGCAGCATTCCTAGCGGCAAAAATACAAGGCTGAAGAAGTCGTAAGACAAAAACGTTTCCTCCAAGTGTAAGTTAACAATTTAACAACCTTTAGTTAACAAAAAGTCTGGTCGCAAGTAATAGCAAAAGTGTAATAAATAATTTTAGAGTTGAATAAATAAAAATTATTCATCCTGTGTTGTCATAGTTAGGGTTTTGAAAACTGCTCAAATATATCTGGTGAGTTTTGACAACTGCTCAAATATATCTAGTGTATTCAGAAGTTAAGAATCAACAAGCTGAATCCAGCTGCAATATATTCACAATGACTACTTGTACTCTGACCTTGGTTGACCTTCATACAATTACTAATTATAAGTTGTAACCTTTTCCAACTGTATGTTCAAACCTTGCCCCAAATTATTTCAGCTTTACAAACAGTTGAAAAAACTGCAGTTTAAGAAAAGAGTAAAGTGTGATACAGAAGATTTCATGTTATTTTTGCACATTTTTTGTAATCTGCCATATAATTGATTTTGAACAGATCTGTTGGATAAAGGATATGCATTCATTTAATTATCAACATGCTCAATGAATTGTATTCTAAAACAAAGTAACAAAATTGTCTTTAGAATTGTGATATGCATGAGATGTTCTTCACCTTGTCCAGATTTCTTCTTCAATACATTGAATTCAGATTATAGAACTTGATTATGTGACCTTGTTCACAAGACCAATGTTTTTTATTTTTGTTTCAATTAAGGCTTTGTTATGAGTAAAAAGTTACTTATAGGGCAGTCCTTGTCGTAACAAGAACCAGACAAGCTAGCTGCTGGTTTTAATCTCTTGCTTTCAAACAGTTTGTCAGGTTTTATAAAGTCGCTCTTGAATTTTGTTAGCTTAAAATATATTATAAAATACATCTAAAATAATTGTTTAATTAGAGAACTAATGAATATTATTTAAAAAAAATACTGGACATAAACGTTAAATATAAAATTGAAAAATAAAAAAAATGCTTACTTATAATTAATATTATTTATTATTAAGAATTAATATAAAAAATAACCTAGCTAACAAATATCAAATATAAAATATTTACAGCTATTACATTTATTTTTGATGTGTCCTTGGACCCCAACAATCTAATTCTTTGCTACCCCATACAGGAAAGTCTGATGGATCATTCTATCATGTGTGTGTTTGTGTGTGTGTGTGTGTGTGTAAGCGCACGCAAGCTTGTATTACGATCCAGCAGGATAACCAATGTTATCAGTAGGTTTTTTGGGAGTTTGACATTCATTTAATGATATTTTTGCACTCAGGATGGATTATTCTTCACCAAAGATTTATCGTAATTTATATAGTTAATATTATAGTCATAATAATAACTGTAACATCCAGACACTGTAAATATAGACTTCCAATTGTTTACAATCTTCCATAGCAATATCCATATAAATATTTTGGGATAAATACACAATATTAGGTTTATATATTATTTTCTTTAAAACAAGTAATATAAAAAAAACTTTTAAAGTCAATTCCTAGTGAGGTCAACAAAGAAAAATTTTATTTATTTTTTTAATTTTATAATTACAATTAATATAAATGTGTGTATACATATATTAGAATAACAATATTAAGTAGCAAAATAGAGAATGAATTTCCTTGGAATTTTCCAATTAACTTTCCATGTATGGTGTTGCACTATTAGTTTTGTTTGTTACTATTTATACACTTTCTTTTTTTCATCACTTGCATTGTGTTGTAGTTTCTTTTCGCTTTCCTTTAATATCGTACATTTGAGAAGCAAGGTTCGATACCGTTAATCCAGTTTGTTTATTTATTTTATTGTTTTCATTCATTTCTAATCCTATAGCATTATTTACAGTATTGTGTGTGGTAGCCGTGGCAACTATTTAAGGTTGTACAATGGAGGTTTCAATTACAACCAGTCGGAGGCAAAAAAAATTCATATACATCTTTGACAAATGCATTTCTAGCTATGAGAAAGTTGACTCGGTGCCAAAGTTATTTAGCTCAAATCCGACCTAGACCGCCCTAACTTTTTAAAATTTAGTTATTGAATAGATATTTGAAAAACAGTATTAACATCAATTGCCATCCGCTACAGGTTTAAATAAATGTATTTAAACTAAAGTAGATGAATTAAAAAGTATTTTATTAACAATTGAAAATTTGTACAAGGAAAATATAATAAATAAATAAATAAATAAATATATATATATATATATATATATATATATATATATATATATATATATATATATATATATATAAGGAGTGTAGTAATAGAAGAAACTGAAAAAAGACATGCAGTAATGTATTTGTATAAAAAGTAACTTTTTTTAAAAGCAATAATAAATAGTGTTATTAAATTAATTATTATGTAATTAAAATAAAATTATATATGTATTAATATATATATGTATATATATATATATATATATATATATATATATATATATATATATACACACACAAATACAATTAATAAAATAAACATTTACCTCAAACACAGATGGCTGAATCACAACAAGCAGATTTAACACAAAAGATACCAGATATGAAATCAGCCAGATAGTCTTAATTTTGGAATGTTAAAAATAAAAAAATATTCAATTTATATGCGAAGATATTGTTCTCTTTTTTTATTTAAAAGAAACATTAATACAAATATGATAGTTTATCTTGATAGAACAACAAATCAACCATTTACGTCGATAATCGTTTAAAGTCACATAAATCTTTTGAAAAACTATTTTTAGAAACAGAGCATTGCCCATACTATATGCTACACTAGAACTGAAGCATATATGGAACTCTAGCAGCAAAATAACTTGAAAATATATTTTACAAAATTACAATAGAGTTTCGAAAATTCGAGTAGATTGGACAGAGACTCCCTCGAATTACAGAAAACACGGAATACAGGGAAATACGTTTCTGTGCATTAGAAAAAATAGGAGTTTTAATAAACCATAACACTATAGTTACAAATTCGCTAAATACGTTTATAGAATTTTATTAGAACATTTCTTTGAAGCCCGATTCATTTCCTTTGCATACTTTATTGATATAACTTAAACATTTATTGGAAGCCGACTCATTTCCTTTGCATACCTTATGGCTATAAATATTACTTGGAAGCCCGACTCATTTCCTTTGCATACAGTATGGCTATAAACATCTATTGGAAGTCCGGCTCATTTCCTTTGCATACCGTATTGATATAAATATTTCTATGAAGCCCGACCTATCATTTTCATTCAAATAGATAAAATAGGGTTAAAAGAAATAGACTCGAATTTAACGGAAGCTCGAAATATCAGGACTCGGAGTTTCGAAACTCTACTGTACTTTGTCCTACAAGTTTCGACAGCCTTATTGTAATTTTCAATGATCAATGTACACTATTGTTGATGAGTTATTGCTTATGTTACTCTTGCAAGTCCAGCTCAAAAGTGAATTATTGATGCAAATTGTACCTGCTTTCTTCAAAGCTGACAGTACTGCAACTGAAAAATGCATAGGCTTTCATGGCAACCCCAAACATTATCGTTTGTTTTTTAATTAGATAGGGCTATAGTTTAATGCTTAAACGTTAAAAATACATTGTTATAGCAAACCGTGAACTATTTACTTAAGTAAGTTTAGTCACTGTTTTAGTGTTCGCTTTTGTTAGCCTCTTCTTGTTGGGCATTTTCACAAAAGACTTAATCACCGCATCCTCAGAACAAACTTTCATCGGCAATAACGGCCCCAATGGTGAGAGGAACTCACATTCATAGGTTTTGACCATGCGATTAGTGGAAGCCCTAAACAAAGACAAAAAGTAATTTTTTGTAAAGAGAACTCTAAAACAGCGTATAACAGCCTAGTTGTATCAGAACAAAATATTTCTTTTTTCGTCAGTTATCTTAAACTGAAAAATACATAAAAGGAAAAAATAAATAAAAGTAAAAGATGAAATATGCTTTTGTTGACATTAGTTTTTCCTTGACATTATTCAAAATGGAGTCGAATGTAGAAAGAGTCATGCGGGTATATTCGAAGAACTTTTCGTCATCTCATCTAAGCTCATCATATGATCTTGCAAAATCCCCATTCTCAGCTCTTAATTATTAAAATTTTTGAAGTCACTCACGTCTTTTGAATTTTCCCACCAAATCATATTTTAGTGCAGGAGAGTTCAAAATATAGTTATCACGTTCAGCGTGCGTCATCTTTCACAAGTGATCGTACGATTTCGCAAATGTTGAATTCCACGCCATTCGTACCAAGTCTCACAATTCTACACTTACGAACTCGTACGACCATTTTTCCTTACGAATTCTGATGCAATGTAGCCTCAACCTAATGCGGAATAATGCGGGCGAGAAGAATGTCAGCTATATAAATACGTGCTTGTGATTGTTTTATTGCACCAAAATTATACATGTTTTATAGAAATAAAACGACTGGTTTGCCAGGGGCGGCTTCAGGGTTTATTTTTTAGGTAGACACCGGGGATGCATGTTTAAAGGAGTCGTGACTACAGGGGGGGCACTAGGGGGTATTAGCCAGCGCCCTCCCCCAGAAATGTTTAAAAATTTAAATGGTTACATTTTTTTGCATTAACGTGGCAAAAAACCGATACTTAATGATTTATTCAGCAGATGCGTTTCGCACTAGGTCAGCGCATTAGTTAATGCTGTGCCTGTAGTGGTTTTTTTGCCACGTTAATACAAGAAAGTGTAATTCATACAAAAACCTCAAGATGTACAACACAAAAACTGCAAGATATCTAAATGGTGTTAGTTGATTCCATCTTTAGGTGAGCTACTAGTTTTTAACTGAAAACAGTTGTACAGTGTTACACTTGCCTGTAGTAGCACTTAGGTTTATGATTGTTGAGAACGGTTATTTCGGGAGATTTGTCACATTGTCAACTCAGATGGATGTGTAAAAGTGTTTTTAGTTTAAATGGTGTGTATGAGAGCATTTTTACTTTCGGGGTAAATAGATATAATAAGCTAAACAAAGGGTGATTATGTGCTATTTTATGCTTGGTGTATTCTAAATTTCGCTATAATAATATAAACATTTCTTATATATATATGTATATGTATATATATATATCATTATAAATTATTGACAGTTTAAAAGATTTTAACAAATAAACATAAAAAAGTTGGGCTACCCGCTGTTTGCGTCACCGCGTTTCCGTGACTGCGGTTTGGGAGTCAAGTATGTCAATTATATTTAGCGGCAACAATTCGGTAACAGATCGTTACTATCTTCAGGTCTGTACATATGAATAGACCTCATAATTAATGTTTGTAGAAATAGAATTAATTTATGGCAATAAATTATTTTAAACAGCATAATACAATTTAACTTCAACAAATGACAAGGTCATACACGCAATGTAGAAATAAATACTCAATTCTAGTTTTTACAATTTAAGTTCTTAAATAATAACTTTACAATAAACAATACGTTTCATTTTTACTTGTATATTAAATGTCGTGTAATAGTATCCTGAATGAAAAGAAGAAAACTCGAGTATTTTATTATATTTTGTCTATTACCTTGTCATTTGTTGAAGATAAATTGTATTATATTTTTTAATATAGTTTATAGATATTGATTGTACTTATGACAACATTAATTATTATTCGTATGAACAGGAACAGGCCTAAAAGTTGTAACGAATTTTACCGAAACATCACCGATAAACCAATAAATAACAATAATTGACTCACAAACCAGTCGTTTTTTTTCTACAAAATCTAAACCTAGCGAGTGTAATATGAAAAATCTAGGCCTAAATATTTTAAATTTTGTGGATTTGTGCGCTTTATGCACTTATCAGTTACAAACTTGCAAATTAATAAAACTTTTTATGAAATACTCTTGGTGTGACGTCACCGATTCATTATCTGTTAATGTAATCGTATTGTGGAATTTTAACATTATCTATATTTAATAATTAGCATGTTTCTTGATTTATGGCTACTTTGCATAATCTCTCTTCAGATAAGAATGTGTACGTGTGGTAGTGCAGCGGTTACGTCGCTGTGACGTCACTGGCCGCGTCACGACCAGAACTTGATCAGTGGAGAATGGTGTCGCACGGGTGGCTCACGGAATTTCCGAGATCAGGTAGAGGCTATATAACTGTGCATTGGCAAACCCCAGCTGTCAATACGAAGTAAGTCGTTGCTAGGTTATTGTGTTTCATCCTAAACATGGATGTTTTGACTGCTGCAAGTAATGTGAATGAGAAATGTAAATTATTAAAATTATATTGTACAATAATTTATTACATCCCAGATTATTAGTAATTCTTAGATAAATTAAAATATTTTTGAACGAAATAATCTATTCTGTAAGATATTATTGCAGGGTATAAAACTGAAAGACTTTAACTGAATTTTGCTAATTTATTTGCTCAGTTTATTTACATGCCAAAAGCAACGAAGGAATTTATATTTGAATAACTGTGGTGAGGTGAATAGAGTGACGTCACCAGTGGCTGTGAGTAAAGGCTAAACAAATTCCTTCAACAACCATCCCTCTGCGATTATTTGGTGGTGCCACTAGAGGCTGTGGATAGAGGTTAAAGATAAGTTTGGTTTAAGAACCGCCCATCTGCATTTATTTGGTGGCATTTTACCCACCAGTGGCTGTGCATAAAAACTAAACGAATGACCTCAACAAACGCCCCTCTCTGTATTTCTTTAGTGGTGTCACCAGTTGCTGTGGATAAAGGCTAAACATATGCCTGTTTTAAAAACCATCTATCTGCATTTATTTGGTGGTGCCACTAGAGGCTATGGATAGGAGATAAACAACAATTCCCCTTCATTTATTTGGTGGCATTACCAGTGGTTGTGAGTAAATGTTATACAAATGCCAGGTTTAACAACTGTCCATCTGCATTGGTGATACCACTAGTGGATGTGGATAAAGGCTAAACAAATGCCTTCAAAAACCATCCCTCTGTATTTCTTTGGCGGTGTCACTAGTGGCTGTGGATGAAGGGTAAGCAAATTGATTCAACAACCACCCTCTGTATTTCTTTGGTGGTGTCATTAGTGGCTGTAGATGAAGGATAAGCAAATGGCTTCAACAATCATCCCTCTGAATTCATTTGTTGGCATCACCATTGGCTGTGGATAAAGTCTTTACAAATGCCTTCAATATCGGTTCTTCTGGATAAATTTAGTGGTGTCACCAGTTGCTGTGGATAACAGCTAAACAAATGCCTGATTCTGCAACCGTCCCTCTGCATTTAATCAGTGGAGTCACAAGTGGCTTTGGATAAAGGCTAAACAATTGCCTGTTCCTACAACCATTCCTCTGCATTTATTTTTAACACACCAGTGGCTATTGATAAAGGCTTAACAAATTCCAGGTTCAACCACCATCCCTCTGCATTTAACTAAGAGCATCATTTAGTAGGGACAAGAAAGGTATAACCATGGAGAGTAACAGAGGTTTCTAGTTCCGATTAGAGCAGAATAACGACTGTTATGAGTAGGCAACCTGTTCTCTAGCGGGCGGAACTTATTAGGGACAGGAGAGGTAGAACCATGGAGAGAAAAGGAGGTTCCTAGTTCTGGTTAGAGCAGACTAACGGCTGTTAGGAGTTGGCGACCTGCTCTCTAGCAGGCAACACTTAGTAGGGACAGAAAAGGTAGAACCATGGAGAGTAAAGGAGAACCCTAGTTCTGATTAGAGGAGATTAACTGTTGTTATGAGAAAGCAACCTTCCCTTTAGCAGGCGTAACTTATTAGGGACAGGATAGATAGAACAATAAAGAGAAAAGAAGGTTCATAGTTCTGATTAGAGCAGACTCTCGGCTGTTATGAGTAGGCTACCTCCTCTCCAGGGGGAAGTGCTTAGTAGGGGCAGAAAAGGTAGAAGAACCACGGAGAGAAAATTAGATTCCGAGTTCTGGTAAGAGCAAACGAATGCCTGTTATGAGTAGGAGACCTCCTCTGTAGGGGAAAGGGCTCTAGGGAACCATGGAGATAAAAAGAGAATCGTAGTTTTGATTAGAGGAGACTAATGGCTGTTATGAGTATGTGACCTGCTCCTTAGCAGGCAGCACTTAGTAGAAACAAGAAAGTAAAACCATGGAAAGGAAAAGAAGGTTTTTTTTCTGATTAGAGCACACTAACGGCTGTTATGAGTTGGCGACTTGGTCTCTAGCGAGCAGCACTTAGTGGGTAAAGGTAAGGTAGAATCATGAGGACAATAAAGAAGGTTTCTACTTCTGATTTGAGCAGACTAATGGCGTTTATTAGTAGGTGACCTGCTCTCTCTATTGGCAGTATAAAAATGGAACTCTCACTTCACGGAACTAGAAATTTAACTTTTGTCAAAAAAGATGGGACAAAATGGTTGATTGTTGCCAGTTGTGTAAGTACTGTGTAATGTTAAATTGGTGTGACAGGAAAGTAAGTGCTAGATTTGGAGTGTTAAATGCTCCTAAAGAGGGGAAATTGTGACTGTTCTTTGCTGTACAAGTACTAGAGAATAATGGTTACAGCGTAATGACAAACTCGTGTGTGCTAGAATATAAACCCTAGGTTGGGGCATTAAGTGCTGTCTGAAGATGGTATCATTTGGTCTTTGCTGTGTGTGTGTTTGGAGGAGGAGTGGTGACAGTATAAAATCAAACCTTTGGGACTGAAAGGTAAGTGCTGAAAGAAATAAGCTCGAATTTAATGGAAGCTCGAAATATTGGGACTCAGAATTTTCATTCTACTATACTTTCAGTAGATGCTATCTTCTTAGCTGTATGAGTATTGGGGCTGGGTAGTGGTGAGAGTGTAATAATAAAGGCATAAAAAGAACTAGCTAAGGGGAGTTTTATGAACTGGTGAAAAAAGGTACCTTGTGACTTTTGCCTGTTGTATGAGTGCTTGAGGGAAATGGTTAGAAAGTAATGACAGCCTGGTGAACCTGAAAAATAATTGCTAGGCTAGGGGAATCACTGAGATTTTTAGTCAGAACTTGCCATGAAACATTATCTCTTTAGATTTGGCATTGGCTCTTTTTGCAGACTGTTTAAGAAAGAAGGGAGGCCAATTGCACACTCTAAAAGTATTTTAGCTGTCTGAATATATTCACTGCTGGCACTGGGACAGCCATTACCCCATATGGCTATTCATACTGGATTATAAATTTAAGGAAGAACTTACAGGAACTCTACCAAAGTAATAAGCAAATCAACTTTCAGTGATTCCAGATCACTACAGAATTTTGGGAAATGAAGTAGCTGATGAGGTAGCTAGGTAGTATCTCAACTGCATTCGGCAGCCATATGGAAGTTTTCTTATGGGTAATGGAAGAAAGGAGCTAAAAAGATTGTTACAAAATTTGGACAAATCAGTGGAGGAATAGTAAAACTAGGTGAGATTTGTGTACAATACAAAATATTCCTGGACCAGAACAAGTCATTTCTCACCAAAGTTTGGGCCAGAGTAAAGCATTTTAATCCCAAGAGACTATCAGACAAATCTTACTACTGTGCAAGAACATATTACCTGCAAATGATATATAGGGAAAGAAGGAAAGGATTTCTGCAAAACGAATTACAGTGGAGGAAGGCAGAAACTATTTACTTTGGACCATTAGCCATCAGCAATTTTTAAGCCGGAAGTTCATGTGAAAATGTAAGAAGAAATGACTAAGTAATGATAAAGAGTAGAAAAGTATTAATTGAAAGGTATTCCATGAGATACAAACAAAGGTTCTTACTTCAGCATATTTTATTTTTGCGAGTAAGTTACAAAATATTGTTTGATATTGTCATTTTGTATACATCATTTGTTTCTACTACTAACAATACATTTATTGTACGTAATTAACAATTCTGATGGGGGATGGGTCGATTTACAGTTTAGTGTTGTTTCAAATTTATTTCCTATATGTGTGAATTTTTAATGACGAAAATATATTACAAGCTAAAAATATACTTATAATTGATAAAATAATCTAAAACAAAAAACAACTTCAGCAGTATAAACTTTGCTCACTTTTCAAATCACTTTTATCATCTAGATCTCTGATGCTTTTTTTACAAAAGCGTTACTCTTAGGTAACTGATTTGACAAATTTTTGGTAAAAATCAATAATATTTCAAATTCTATTTAAAATTAACTATTTGTTTTAATGTCTTTTGCACTTGCAGGTATATTCTAAGGCCATATAGGAATACAAGGTTCATCGAATTAATATATAGGCCCGCATATCTTTCATAGTACTAGTGTATAAACTCTGAGGCAAGACTAGTATTTTCAACCTAATATATTTGTTTCAAAACTTGAAACAATTGAAATAGTTCTGAGAATGATAGAAAACTAAAGTATTTTTTAATTTTATCTGAGGATAAGAATTAACTGTCAGAATACAAGGTCAGTTTAATGGCATGTATAACAATAGTAACCTTAGATATATTTGAAGTTAAAGATGTTAAACTTCAGTAAACACAAAATGGAAATGTGATCGAGCTATTAATTGTAATTTATTATAGACTAGTACTATTATATTGTTATATCGGTATTACATTAATTATTATCTGAAAATAATTTTTAGCAATGTTATTTTTACTAGAATTTATTAAAAATCTAAATTGTTTGCCAAAAAATATATAAATTTTGTATCCTTCCTATAAACTATTTACTTTGTTTCATCTGTACTTGGCACAAAGTTTAATCTCAATTCATTGACAATCGATCCATCCCATAAAATAAATACATTGATTTAATAGTATACAATTGTTAAGAAGTAATACTTATTCTGTTACGATTTCATTAAGAAAATATAACATATATATTAAACACACATAAACACAATCTCTTCAGTCTATACATTGAGGTAGTAGGTACCATAAATGCATAATATTTTAAGTACCAACAAGAAAATAGAATGGTTTACAAGTACATACACATATTTTCAGATGGTAATTTTCACAAAGTATTTAAATGTTGATGACACACATCCCATAAAGGGAATTGTACCGTACCTGACTTTAGACACCCAATAAATATTATAATGATGGTTATATGTCTTTTCTTCAGTTCTACCTACTTCCACGTACTCTATATAATCATTCTCCTTACAAAGGTGTGTAATGATGTCATAACTCCCTTATATCTTCTACCAAGGGGTTTTATGCCCCTAACTTAATCCTATCTATGTTCACAACCTTTCCCCACCTTTGTAGGTGATCAGGGGCATAGTCAGGATGATGGTATGGAGGGGACATGACCCGCAGAGTCAAGGTACAAAACCTTCCTGAGGAAATTTTGAACATTTTTATCTCTAGAAATAATATTTTATGATTTTTTGGCACTTAAAATTACACCATTGTTGAGTCATCGGATAGATATTTTGCTAAAAACCTAGCGCTGTTTTATAGGTTAATATTTTTTTCTAACACTACTTGGTTTGGGGGGAGGCACATGCCCCCTGTTCCCCTCCTTGGCTACGCCACTGTAGGTGATAATAGTTATACTGGGTAATCTCTTTAAAACTGCAAGAGAATAAAAATATTAACGGAGATTTTTATTACATATATGTAATTAAATTGGTATTAAGATATGTCAAAAATCAAAAGCTCTTAGTAAAATTTAAAACTATTACAATTTACTAATTTATTCAGAATAATAAGTGTGTGATAATCTAACATAGAAAACAATTTCAAAGCATAGAAAAAAACCCCTAAAATTGTATTCGATTTTAAAATAAAGAATAATTCATTAAATTTATGTAACAATGTTATTTCATTGAAATTATTCCCCTTGTTTGATTTTTAATAAAACCAAATCATTTTTGTTATTAAAACAAAAATCATATTATTTGAAACAGTTTCTTTTTCCTGAAACCAAATTTTTACCTGTTTCGTCTTATGTATTAAAATGTCTCTAACATACTTGCTTTACTTGCATACATATAGAAAAATGAGAATATTTTAAGAGTATTTGTTAGTAAACACTGGTATAAGATTTCTTCCAAGTCACAAGATCCTTAACCAATTGTTAAATCTAATTTAGCTAAATGCCGTCCTCGAAAAGCTGCATTTTTTTTCAGTAAGTCATCTTCACACTACTCTTTGTTACTCAATGTCTTTCAGTAATTCCTCCTGCCAAACACAGTAGTTTCCTACACTTAATATTCACATCTGGATTTACCCTACTCGATTTAACATACTTTTATATTCTTACATTTTTGTTTAGGGTCCTAGTAATGGATAGATAGCTTTCTAAGCAGCCCTGGATGTATTAGCTGTTTCCACTTTTTCCCCATGTCAAAGGAGCCTCATGCCCCTTTTGTTAGTTCTACCTTTATCTCTTGTTTTTACACAAGTGTATAATGAGGTTACACCTTCCTCTGAACAATTGTGCCATGATCATCCCTATTACTTATAACTCTTTCCATATTCTTCTTAGGTTTTATTAGTCTATTCGAGAATAAATAAGAATTACCTTCAACTCTCTGCTGATCTATTTTAGGTAAGCAATTCTGGTATTATAAACCACCATTCACTACTACTTCCAAGACCAGGTGATCATTACATTAAGCCATTCTGGTATTATAAACCACCATTTACTACTACTTCCAAAACCAGGTGATCATTACATTAAGCCATTCTGGTATTATAAACCACCATTTACTACTACTTCCAAGACCAGGTGATCATTACATTAAGCCATTCTGGTATTATAAACCATCATTTACTACTACTTCCAAGACCAGGGGATCATTACATCTTTTACTTTGTCCTACTTCCCTATCTCTTCTCTGTATTTATTGGCTATACACCTCCCTTTGACCACAAGAGAAGCGTGTAAACCTACACATAAGAACCATAGGCCTTCCCTATCTTGCAGGTTGCAGGCATAAAACTTATGGGTGTGGGATAGGCAAGTTGCACACTATGTATTAGAAAAGGTGATAGATTCTAACTGTGTGTCGCAAAACTAACAATAAATATATCTATATCACATATTACAACAAACACACCCAAAATTGCTACCACCTTCAGAAAACTCAGATATTCTTTAAAACACATACATTCCTTTCAACAACAAACAGACAAATTCAATCTAACCAGTATATACAAAGTGACATGTAATGACTACCTCAGCTGCTACATTGGCCAAACTGAGAGCTCATTTAAAACATCAATTACATAAGAGACATAAACAGAAAATCCAGCCTATCCAACACATACATGAAACACCCAACACACAAATAAAAACATTCAGACTAACTTAAACATTCTCCATGTTCTAAACCATAGTAAAAATTAACCACTACAGGAAATTTTGAAATATACAAATATCACATAACACAAAAAACATATTTTAAATGTCTATACACACTTTGAATCTAATCCCTTTTCCAATAAATAATACACAACCTGCGTATCCCACACCTCTCTCCACACCAATAAATCACACGCCTGCAACCTTGAGTAAAAAGCTGCCAGTATCAAGTTAGGTATCATCAATGAAACGGCATTTCGAAACATGTCACCACAGTGAAATTAATAGTTCTCACTTACACTTTTAAAATGTTCTAATCTTGCCTATAGTAGCACTTACTTTACTTGTTGAGGACGGCCGTTTCAGGGGATGTGTCCCTTTGTCAACTCAGACCGTAACTACGTGCTACTATAGGCAAGTTTAAAACATTTTAAAAGTGTAATTGGTTACTAGTAGCTCACATGAAGATGGAATCAACAAATGTTAATAGTTCTCACTTATTTCTTTAAACAGTTACCTATGATAATGATTAAATTTTCCCTAATTAAAAAAAAACTGTTCCCTTTAATCTGAAATTCTGTTAATTTTTTACTCGTAAGTTAAAACAAATGTTTGAAAAATAAGAGAAAAAATCTCCAAAGAAATGAAAAAGTTATTTTTTTTAGCCAATGAATTCAAGACTTATAAGGCTTCATATTAGCAAGGACTGTCATGTTCTGAAACAAATTTATGTACATGCAAACTAGGTACAATGAAAGTGTTCATTGTACTATATTAAAACAGATAAAATTAATACTATTTTCCTTAATATATTTTATCAGCTCAAATAGACATAGTAGAAGAAAACTATACCATTTTATGGATCTGTGAATCACATATAATCAGGAGGAGAACTATTTAACCATAATATATGCATAAAGGCTTGTTATAAAATAAATTTCAACTTAGTATAATATTATTTTACTTTGTGTACAAAATTACCATCTGATAGTTCCCTTACTTTAACTAGTCATTCCCCTAATACATTATTTGCTACAAAATTATATTTATAACATGTACCATATTTAAACTTATGTAGGCACATAATATCACATAAGTCACATCACTACTAACTATTAAAACTACAATTTCACAGTACCTTTTATAATCAATAAAACTTTCTTATAAATCATCAAATATCACAATGTTTATACCTTAAAGCCATCATTAATTAATCCAGGTGTTGTTTGGAATCAAGATCTTGGCCATTCTACATGTTTTCTTCCTTCATTGCATTATTTTCTATACTATAATTTACATTATCTTTTAGCATTAGATGAATAATTATGATAGGAAGGTTTCAGCTAATGTACAAGGAGGAGTCAATTATTATCCACAATTTAGTTATATTTTTTTATGTTGGTTAGTACTGTCGTTTTACGTTGATAATGCAAGCTTTGTTTAATTGTTTTTATGTATGTGTATGTTTTAAGCTGGTAGGTTAGTTTCATTATCGCTGTCGTGCTGTTAATTCTATTTGCACCAAAGAAGAGCAACGTTCAGTGATACATTTTTTGTGGTTGGAAGGTGTATCAGGGGCCGAAATTCAGCAAAGATGAACCATTTTGGTACAGTACAGAACGGTGTTTTGCCACCAAAAGGGTTTGAAAAATCAAAAATGGTTACATTGAGATGCTTACTGTCAAGCTAAAGCCTGCGATTCAAAGAAAAAGGTGTTTTCCTTCTTTTATGAAGGGATTAGGAAGCTTGTACAACGATGGGCCAAGTGTGTTGAAAAGCAAGGAGACTATGTCAAAAAATGATCTACATATAAGTTTTCTATTTGATTACAATAAAATTTTATAACTACAGTGCAGATAATAATTGACTTATCCTCTTACATGTGGTCCACTGATTTTTCAAACATCGTCAGTAGATATAACAATGTTACAGACAATTGCTGCCCTATCACTGCTCAACATACCAGACATTAAACTTTTCCTTCATATTTTTAATAATGAAATTAAAGTTTAATAATATTGTTTTCACACTCTAGAATAAATAAGAGATCTTGGAGGCACTAATTTCGATTAGTCTAGAGGTTGCAGAACCAGTTTTCATTTTATTGATATACAATGCAATTATAGCAATAAAATTTACCTAAAATTTTATTTTGTTATTTAATAAAATTTGTATTACTTTTCTAAAATAAAAATCAGAAGCATTTTACAAATGTTTATTTTCAAGGGGCAAATGTTATTCTTTAAAACAAGTGATAACTGTGAAATGTTGACTATGTTGGGTTTTTATAAACTTTCACGAAATATCAAATATTAAACTAAAGTTAATTTGAAAAACTTGAGTTTTGCAAGTATAAAGGGAAAGATACATAGACTTGTTTAAAAAATTTTGTGGTCACCAACACAGCAACGTTTTAGTTTTGGACTAACAGAACTTGATTAAACTAAAGGTTACTATTCAATAACATGAGTACCTTATAATGTAGTGTGATCAGACTACACTTTGCAGGTAAGGGTGCTTTTAGAACACATCAAACACTACTTTCCATATCTGTGAACTCAACATTGATCCCTGAGGGCAGCCTCTGTTCACTCTTTTATACTCTCACAATAGTTTCAAACGTTTTTACACATCCTCTCATGGTCGGCTAGGGATGGCTCCTCTCAGGTGCCTCCAGGATGACTCCTGGAAGGTCCACTCTTTACATAAAGCCTTTGCATGTTAGCACATACAATAATAATCCCTGTTAATAAAAACATCTTAGAACTTCCTCATATACCTTAATCTTGCATGCCCTTCAAACCCACATATACCCTACCCATACCTGTTAAAACTGTTAAAACATTTTTTCCGATATCCTCAATACTTAATTCAACTGATGAACTATCTTCCTAATTATCATACTAAATAACGCTTTTTGCCAATTCCCCCCAATCCCCTCAACTTCTCTAAATTATGCTTTTTGATCAACTAAATCAGTTCCTCCTTCCATATTCTCTATTCAATATCATATATTATAATCGTTTTACCATCCCCATCAACCTTTAACCCCTTTTCCCTAAATTTATCCATATACTCCTTCTCATGTGTCTCCTCAACTATATCCCTACCCTAATACTTCTTACCTTTATACCAACCTTCAAGTCAAAACGATCCTCCAGTATCCCATTTGCTTTCATCCTCTTTACATTTTTTGGCACCTTTTCATTAAATTAACCACTTCTTTTATCTCCTTAAATCCCCACCAAGTTCTCTTCCAACACCATCCTTACTGATTCTTTAACCCTTCTAACTACTTCCTCCCCATTCATTATATACTGTCTTTATAAATTCCACCATTCTATTCCCCCTTCATTGATCCCTACTCTCATTTATGCCCCTTTGCAGTTCTGAACGTGCCTGCTTACATGGCTCTTCCAGTTACCTCTCTTCCTCTTAAGCTTCCAAACCCTCCTCTATCTTCCCATTCAAACCTCCTATCCTCTCTTCTAACCCTTTCTCAATCCTACCATATCTTTTAGCCTCATCAACCTAGGCTCCACCCGCCTCCAATGTCTTTATTTTCCCCACTACTTCACGTAATAATGTCAAAAATTTCTTCGAATATTAGAGATACTTTAGGCTGTAACTATACTTCAGAATACAAAGTTTCATTTACAAAGATATCTTGGAGTAGCCATTTTTTAAAAGGACTCACAATTCAGTGTCTACAATCATGTCCTGAGAATCAAAACATGAGCAGAAAGCAGACAGAATAGTCTAAAATTAAAACAAAAATACTTAGGACATCCAGAAAGTAAAACACATTTGATTTATAAGTTTACACACTACAAGTCACACAAATCTCCAATCGCCATGATAGACAGAGTGGCAGCTAGTTCAACTCCTTGCCTCAGTTTGTACCAAGTTTCATTACAGTGTGGTCATGCTTGTGGGTTCTGAGCATATTCAAACATGTGAGTGCCAATTGAAAACCTTGAAGTAACGGAAAATGTGAAGTACATAGTGTAATTTGCTTTTTGAGTGCACAAAATGTTTGTCCTAACAATATTTATAGGCAAATTAAACAAATGTATAGTGATAGTGCAATGAATGAGCCTTCTGCGAGGAAATGCTGTATTATGTTTAACCTAGAAAGGACCAGTGTACACGATGAAGACCAGGGTGGAAAACGATTGTCATAAGAGACAATTAGAGAGGGAATGTTGGTAAAAAGTGAAGGAAAAAGTGTTTCACTTTTAATGTATTAAACACATCATTTCTCCAAACCTCAAGGTCTCTACTACCTGAAATTGTGATAATCCACCTTTGATTCAAGAAAAGGAGTGTTTGTTGGGTGTCTAAGATGTTGGTATATTTTCACTAGATGGAACGAATGGGCATAGTTCTTGAATTGGTGACTGAATATGATAATTATTGCTACAAATTTCTCAACCACATTATAACAGGAGATGAAACTTTAGATTCATAAAAATGCTAGAAATAAAGCACAAATCTATGGAATGATCTCATTTATATGCCCTCTCAAAACTCTGGAAAGAAAAATCAAATCTGAACAAGAGGAAAGTGATGGTGTCTGTTTTTTGGGACCAAAAGGGTTTAATCAAGAAGGAGTTTATGCCAAAAGGAGAATCAATAAACTCAGCTGCCTACACTGAAATTCTACAATGGTTACAACACGCTATCAAAACAAATAACACAGTTTTAAAAGTTGGCAACTGAAAAGTATAGCATAGACATCAAAAACTGGTTACAAGGTACAACAAGTGGCATGACATCTACAGCTACTATACCAAAAAATATATTAAGATACTTTAATTCTTCAAATAAAGTTTTGTGTTGATATCTTTGTATTTATTCAGTTACAGCAATACGCTCTTATATATATATATATATATATATATATATATATATATATATATATATATATATATATATATATATATACTTATGTAGATGGATAGAGATCGAGTGAGAGAGAATCCACCTAGTTTGACATGTTTGTAATTTCTTATTTTCTGTTACCTTTATACGTGATTAGTACTGGGAATTTGGTTACTTGTACATCTCCAAATTTCACTTTTAGGAGAGCAAGGTATTTAAGATGGGAGAATTGTTAAACAAACAAAGAAATTTAAATTATTCAAAACTTTAAATACTAAGAAATTTTATATAACAATTTAAATATTATTCTACCCTGAACATCTTCAAAGTTTTATCAACAATCAGCAGGTATCCATCAATATCTTATTTATATTTTATTCAATTAGTTCTTATAACCAACAAACATAATTAGGGTCTAGAACTATTTTGAAAACCCTGTAAATTAAATTCAACTCCCCCTCACTGATGCACATAATCACTATTATATAAACTACCAACATTTAACTAGTAAGTATATTATTTATACAGTTTATCTTTAAATATAACAAACCTTTTTTTAGATCTTCCTAGTGTTTTGGTTTAAAGATAGAGAATATATAAATATTATAGACATGTTGGTTTTGGTTTCCATTGTAGCTATATGTCCTGTTTGTTTTTAATATCCTACATTTAACAAACAACAACGTTAGGGAGTGAAATAATTATACACTGAGTGCATTAATTCCTAGTATCCTTTTAAGAATGACAATACTATGTTTTCACAAAACTAATACTAAGGGCATTAAAGTTAGAAACAATACTAATTATTAATTTGGTTTTGATAAATAATCCAAGATCTGGTTTTTGACACCAGGAGCTAACTTGAATGTACCAACAATGTTTTCATTATACTGTGCAGTTAATTGACACTCTTGAATTTTAGAATTTTCTGGCACAATATGTAGTCAAATATTACTTGTAATGTTTCATTTGTTCATGTAATTAGTAGATTTACTTAAATCGTCCTTTTGTAAAATTTATTTGTTATCAATTCTTATTATGATTACATTCTGAAAAAAAAAACACTTCCTTAATTCATTCGAACTTGTAACATACACCATTAGTAGTTTTCACAATGTAACTATATGTCAGGTTTTTAACGCACTAATGTATACATCTGAGGCTATGTTAAATCATCTCCCACTGGTTTTTTCATTGTGTCTCGACGGCGATGCCTCACTAAGTATTCAATACTCCATATAAAAACACATGTTAAAACCATTGTAGACTGCATATGAATGCATATAGGGTAACTGTTAGTGTAGTCTCTAATCCAGCCTAAAACAGATAAGTTTTTATTGTTAGATTTAATTATTCTTAATCATTTAAACAATGTAATAAGATTCACAGAACATAATGGACTACAAAATTCAAGAATTCATTAGTCCTTCTATTGATATATTTATAAGATATATAGTAAACTCACTATAATCCACCCCTTTATCTATCCAAGCGATTTATTCAATGGC
This sequence comes from Prosapia bicincta, assembly GCA_036971475.1. Classification (NCBI taxonomy): domain Eukaryota; kingdom Metazoa; phylum Arthropoda; class Insecta; order Hemiptera; family Cercopidae; genus Prosapia; species Prosapia bicincta. Next base: position 253,077,588 of record JBAIZL010000004.1, read on the forward strand.
GGAAGATGTAAACATAATCAATATGTAAACATAACTTGTATATTTTTCTATATCAGTGACCAAGTGACCTTCATGCCACATGATTCTTGGTTCTGTTTGTGTAACTTGTTATATACAAACGATTTCAAACCATATGTTGTTGCAGTAGCTATGTACAGTACATGTGTATGACTGTTATTGAGGTGCAAGTGAAAAATGTCATTGCAGTGTAAACGGATGGTATTTAAATTTTTGTTATTATGGCTAAAGATAAGGTGACCTTTTAAAGTACAAATCAGCGCATTCATTCTCATTTATCATTTCAAGGATAGTACAGGACTATTTTCCTATGTTTTCTTTATTTATAGACAATACACATAAATATATGTTCGATATAGACCTACATTGTGCTTTTAGTGAACCCTCCAGTAATCCGGCAAATTCAGAAATCCGGCAGTATACCACCCCCATATCTGCCAGATCAGGGAGAGTTTAATGTATGTACATAGTTTTTTAGTTGAATTTGGTATTATCTTACGTAAACAGCAATAGCTTTTTCTAATATTACATTCTAAAGAAATACTTATCAGTTCCCCAGAGTTTGTTACTAAATAGAAAATAAATATTTGGTCAACCTCATTGTTGTCATCTTGTGCATTAACAACAAGATGACCAAACGTTCCATTTTATGTTACTCTGTTTATTACTTTCTGCTATTTTATTTCTATTTATGGCACAGAAAAAATACAGCACTTCCTAAATTTAAATTAGTACAATCTGAGTTGGCAATCATACATATGTCCCAAAACAGCCAACCTCACTTAGACAAAGAAGTAAGCGCTACTTACAAGAGGGTTTAAAAATAACCTTAAAAATAAAAAAAAAATAAAAGGTTTCCCATGAAATATAAAAGATTTTTATTTATTTATGAAATAGTGATCATTTGACCCAACTCTGATCCTGCTTCAAAATGCTATAAAAATGTTCTTTAGTGTTATTAAACTCTAATTGCCATAACTCCAAAATTTAGCATAAATTAGAACTTTATTGCCACCAACCTTCTCTATATCAAGAAAAAAAATTAGTATTTGAGATACCCCTGAAAAATCTGACTCACATTAAAAGAGTTAATATAATAACTAGGTAAAAACGCATTTCAGGTTAAAAGTGTCAAATTTCATCACAGATTTTCAAAGGTAAAATATTGTTTATAGGTGTTGAATTTTTAAACAATTTTGGGCCATTTTCACAGGATTTGGGTTAGGCCCCTTTGAAATAATTTTCTAGCTACATTACTGGTTGCACACAATTCTAAAATAGTTGCATGTGAATCTTCTTTCATTGTTTTTCCAGATGATGTAGACGACACATTCACCCTGTACAATTGAGCTTCATAGCCCAATTATTCCGTTGAAATCAGCAGTTTCTGCAGTGGCAGTAAGGTGCGATCAGACACTGGAGTTTAACAATTTTTGCACAAACAACCATCATCTATTGACCATTCCAGAATAATACATTTGATTATTACTACCCCAACTCTAAGCATTGATTCTGACCGATATATTACAGACAGCAAATATCATGCAATAGGAGTTTAAAGTCTGAAACAATATGGTTGCTTCTGTGTGGATAAGATCATTATTTTGTTTCATATTTGATACCCGCCCTCCATCCACCTTATCATAAACATCTGTCTGTCTCTCTCGCAGCAAGACCCAATTTGTATACAGTTTTAAGTGACCATTAAATTACTAAAAATTTGAATATCACATTAGAAAGCTATGTTAATATATTTATAAATACCATCTATTTTTATCTGGTGATGTCCACTGATAGTTGAATCCAGTACAACTGTTCAAATTATATTTTAACAGGACCTATCTTGAGGGTATTCCTTAAAACTTTTTTATTATATGCCTAAAGAACAAATTATAAGAATTTAGTTGACATTTTTATTATAAGATTTAAAGTTGCTTGTTGTAATGATCTTGAAATTACTTATTACACTTTTGATTTTACTTGCGACCAGACTTTTTGTTACCTAAAGGTTGTTAAATTTTTAACTTAAACTTGGAGGAAACATTTTCGTCTTACAACCTTTAGTTAACAAAAAGTCTGATCGCAAGTAATATCAAAGTCTAATAAGTAATTAACAACCAACCAGCTCGCCATGAACAGCAACAAGATTTCGATCTTGAAATCAGTGAATAATTCATAAGTAATAATTAAATAACTGAGTGGAAACTATTAACTTACATGCTACTGAGTTTTGAAACAATCGTTTCATTGACAAAGTCAACCCCCTGCTCAATATTAGAGTAATATTTCAAAAGAATTATATGTTTGCTCAGGTGAAACACTTTCAACTAGATTAAGTAATGTTTCAAAAGAATTATATGTTTGCTCAGGTGAAACACTTTCAACTAGACTAAGTAATGTTTCAAAAGAATTATATGTTTGCTCAGGTGAAACACTTTCAACTAGACTAAGTAATGTTTCAAAAGAATTATATGTTTGCTCAGGTGAAACACTTTCAACTAGATTAAGTAATGTTTCAAAAGAATTATATGTTTGCTCAGGTGAAACACTTTCAACTAGACTAAGTAATGTTTCAAAAGAATTATATGTTTGCTCAGGTGAAACACTTTCAACTAGACTAAGTAATGTTTCAAAAGAATTATATGTTTGCTCAGGTGAAACACTTTCAACTAGATTAAGTAATGTTTCAAAAGAATTATATGTTTGCTCAGGTGAAACACTTTCAACTAGACTAAGTAATGTTTCAAGAGAATTATATTCCCTTTAGTAAGGAACTTGTAATTAGATACTTATGTGAAAATAATCAATTTAAATACAATTTAAAATGTATTATTACCATTAAGAGGTCCAAAAGCGCAAATAAAAATACCTCTTGATACCATAGACAGTCCCAAAGCTGGAGCAAACTTGTCTACTGAGGCATATTCTGAGATTACCAAAGGAAAGTTGATTAGAGTAACTCCTCGGAAAAATCCATGTATAATAAACATTACAATGAGTGGTGTCCATGCCTTCTGTTCAGCTAGAACTAAATAATAATATATTGACACTTTTAAATATTTGTTTACAAAAATGTTATTGATTTTAACTATATGACTTTTAGAATATGATTCCTATTTAACAAAATCTGAACTAGAAGCAAAAATTAATTGCTGGGTTGGACATATAAATGTTTTTTTCAATAATTATCTAATTGACAATTTATCTAGGCAAAACCACTGTTTAGTGATATTTCTCAGATGATGTTTCCAATTGTACTGACCAAGTGTGAAACACTTCTGCTGAGAAATATTACTATATAGTGGTTTTGTCAAATGTATCTAAATTGATAAATAACTTATTAAAATTTAAAAGTCAGACAAATATTAATTGAAGATAGTTTTTAAATTTTCTACTTGTATTACTATAACTTTGATTTTTTACAAAAAATGTATGCCTAATAGTTCATAACGCACTAGTTATATTACTTGTAACAAGTTGAAGCTATGATTGCAATTGTTTGGAAAGTTTTCACCCAGTGCAAGTCTTTACACTACCGGTTTTTATAAGTAACCTTAATTTAATTTTGATTGATTCAACTTTAATTTATCTGCTTTTAATTAGCTATAGCAGTGGCTCCCAACAGGGCAATGTCTTAGGAGTCCGTGAGATGAGACTGAAATGAAAATATTTTTATTTAACATGTTTGCTGCGACCGCATCCGTAACTATGTGCTTCACGAAAAATAAATATAGGAATCAGCTTGATATACAGTATGATTTCAGAGTAAAAGTGTCAAGTATGGAACCTAAATTGTTTGAAATCATGAACTCAAAGGACAGATTCAACTTATATCACTGAAATTATTGTTATGACTTATTGATTATACGAGTATAATACGAATAATTTTGAACTAATAATATTATTATATTTTTATTCAATAGTTTTCCTCCATTTGTTGCAATTAAAATTGACTTGTGATGCTTGTTTTTACTTCATTAACTCTTTGTTCCAAACAGAATAATAATATATATAAGTTTAATGAATTTCGCCTGGACCTACAAACTTTAACATGTTGATAGTTTTACTTATTGTATCTTAAATACTTCTTGAATGTACTTGTAATAAACTTGCGTTAGCATCAAATATAATTTCAATATGTAAGAACAGTTACCACCTTAAAGTAAGTAGGTAGGCAAACCATAAATTACTTATTAATAACTAATATACCTCAAATTATTTTGTGTGTAATCTTAAATTTAAGTTATAGAATTTGAGAGGTCCTTGTCAATACAACCGAAAAAAAATTGACAGTTTCCTTGAAAAAGGTTTGTTGGGATCCACTGATCTAAAGTACATATATTGTTTTTAAAGTGGTATGATACAATACTGATTTTATAAATTGACATTTAGAAGAGACTAAGAACAATGCTTTTGGAGGTAAATCCTCTGATGAAGAAAGTGATAATATTGAGATAAGTATTTATATCTCTGAAGGGCTTATAGTGATGTTGATCAAGATAGTGTTATTGATAAAGTTGTAAATGGAAATGTGGAGAGCATAGCTAAATATTGGGACAATGTTGCAGAGATATGGATATCAATATTAAAAATCTAGGTAACTCTGATAATATAAGAAGAGGATAATCTACTTCTATGTTAAGCCTAAAACTGATAAAAGAGTACAATCATTGTGTCATTGACAAAATAGAATCAAAAACTGCACACTCAAAATATAAGCACTTCTTCGCAAAATTTAATTGCAACAAAAGTTCTTCTTTATATTGTATACATAAAATATAAAAAAGTGTTTTTATTCCAGGTTTGATTTTTGCCTAAGGAACTTGGAAAAAAACAAAATGCTGTGCTATTATGGGGAAAGTATTTCTAAAGGCCATATATTTGAAGTATCTGGAGAGAATTTTGACTTCTATGAGGGGAATGTAATTCCTGTTTTTGTTTACTTGATTTATAGTACAATAAGATGCGTTTTATTAAACTACTTTATGTATAACAATACTGTTTTACCGTAATACTAGAAGGGATACAAAATTACTTCAATCGAGCTCTGAAGTTACCACAAGTTCTTTTGGGGTTAACACACTCATTTAAACATTATTTGAATACCTTAAAAAACCAGATATATAATTTCTAAAATTATGATTTTTTTAACTCTATGAACTTGAAAAACTGGAATAAGAAAAATGTTAATTGCTTATATTTATTTGTATTATTAATTGGAAATTTGAATTATTTCTTACCTGATCTAGCAATAGCAACAAAAAAACAACCTACTGCAAATGTTGCTCTGCGCGTGTATGGCATTCTGTCATATAAAGGAGGCATTACCACTCTTGCAATGATGTCAGATATTGCCATGACCGATAAAGCAGTTGCAGTTTCTCGTTTTGTGTATCCTAAACTTGCCATGAAAAATGGAACAACCATCTTGAAGTTTAATTCGGCAACATAAGCGAGTGATATTCCAAACAATATGTTTAAGAAAATAGGGTCTTTCAATAAATCCAGATCCATTAAAGCCGCAAGTTTTCCACAACACCCTTTTGCTCCTTTCTTTTTTTGTTTCATCGATGGTTTCCTGTTGTTATGCATATTAGTTTGTCCATTTGCAACTTCATTATTGTAAATTGTTTTGATTTCTTCTGGTTTTGTATCATCTTCATCTTCACTGTCTGTATCCTGAACAAATTAAAGAGATTCAGATAATTTTATTAAATAAAACAAGCCTATGAATGACATACTTAGATGTGTGTATGCATATACACAAACATAAGCATGTACACATGCCATAAATAAATGACTTAGTAAAAGTATTTGAAACGATTTACAATAGTTTTACAAAAAAAATTTATACTTTAAATACTCTATTTATACAAAACCTAAACATTTTTCTTTTCCTAAAATATTGTAGATTTCTATCGTTGTTATCAAATGATCTACTTGGGATAATCAAATCAATCAGATCTCACAAGTATGTCTTGCAACATTATGAATGTTTTTCTCTTGAGCTCACAGTTACTTTACTACAGTGCAATGCTGTAAATCTACACATATCTCTTAAAAATAAACTGCAAACCTTTACCACCACATTTTGCATATTCAACATATTGCGTATTCACATTTTTATGTATTCAAAATGATATATTTCCAAGTTTTTATGGTTTTCATGATGAATACTATGAAAATATTCATAATGGGACGAAGAATAGTAGGTTGGGTATGTATAACTGGATCAATCCAAAAATCCTGTCAACAAAATGTCAGTGATGGAGCAATGTTTCGATATAACACCAAACTTTTTTTGTCAACAGTGTTCTGACCTCTTTGCACATAGATTTTTTTACAATTTACTCTATAAATCTATGATTTATGAACATTTTTAGCAAAAGAAAAAATTGACATCTCTTTCACATTAGCCTATTTATGGATATAAAAACCTAAAGACTTCTGAGGTTTTTTCTATGATGGAAAGTCACTGCAGATACCAACTATCTTTCCATAGTTATCACAGATGATGAGGACCTTAACTTGGAAGCTCAAGAAAAAACTTCTTGAAAACCCTGAATAAACATATTTCTTTATACACAATTTTATGTGTCAAGAGTTGCTACACATAATGGTATGATCATAGGAAAGGTCAGTATTTTCCCCAACAGTCCTCAAAAGTAAGTTAACTATAAAACATGTTTAACATACAAATAGCCTTTTTAGAAACAGGTAATTTTGTGTCTTTTACCTCTTCTGGAATAAGCTTTTTAAAAATATGTTTTCATCTTTACTTATGCACTATAATTTTATGACAATTTAATCAAATCTTGTAATAAAGTTAAATGGTTTTTCTTGAATTTGAATATTTTAAAATTCATTTTCAAAACTAAACACAAGTGTAAAATTTTTGTGAAAAAAATATGTGTTATGTCAATTTTAACACGTCTCATTTATGAAGCCCAAAATTAAAAATGTATACTACTATGGAACAAAAAATTAATATACAAGTTTATTTTTTATAGTTTTGAAAAATTGTCATTCTGTGATATTTTTCAAAGGAGTCCACACTACAGTTTTGCACATGTATAAATTCTTCTTTTGTAATTTGGTCTGTACATACATCTTGTTTAATTTTATTCAAATACACAAATGATATCAGTATAATATATTTACAACTAAATGAAATAGGAAGTAGTTGGTAGACTAGAGAAACACATGTATATAGCAGAAGGACATAAATACAGAAGTATAACTAAAACAACACAGATCCTTAGAGATCGCAGCCGATTATAAAGCACATATGAAATCAATCAAGTTATTATGGGCTTTCCCCAATAGTTTTAAATTTAAAAATGAGTATATTTCATGAGTATGTATATATATATACTCTTGGATATTCATGAGTATATTCAGGAAAATGTTAAAATAAAGTTATAAACATTTGAATGCCATCAAATGTTGACATACTTACAATATGTATATGGATAGTGCTGCCTGTCAAATCCACATGCGACACATTGGATATGATGGATGTTTTTCGCTTTCTTGGAAGGACAATACTAGCTCCTGAAGTGTTCCTTGGCATTTTAACAGAACCAATCTTTCTGCCAAAGTTGGAGTTGCTTCCCATTCGTTCACTGGCAGTTGAACTCAGTTGTCGATTCAATGCCATACAGCTGATGGTACTAGTATTACGAGGGAGACCTAGAAGTGACTTGGAAAGCTCGTTTTCCTCATCTTCTTTTTCTTCTTCTTCATGTAATGTGTTTAAATCCTAAAATAATATGAACAACTATAGGACGTTTGTAAGGTGTTTGGTAAAGTACTACATTAACATTTAAAAAGTTGGAACAAATTAAAAGTTTCTGAACAGAAATATTTTTTCAAAGGATTATTATTGTTGAGAACAAATTTAGCGATAACAATATGGTGAGTGATGATACTAATTAGCCTAATTTACTAGAGCCAACTAAAACGCACCATTGTTTTATTACTAAAAAAACTCTTGGTGTTATATTACGACATAAAATTATTTTAAAAATATTAAGTTAATTTAGTATAACTTGTTATTAATATTTATATTTATTAACTATTCTTAGTTTATTTAATATTAATATTAGATTTAATTGTTGTGTGCCAAATCTGTGTTTTGAATAGATTATAATACATTACTGTTCACTAAATTAATTTAGTGAAAAATTATCAGAGTATCTGGACTAAACAAATTTACTGATTACTTATTTAATTGAGCTTTAATGACGTTAGAAAAATTTACTAATAATTTACATATTTTATAATAGAAATTGGTGCCAGCTAGCCTAATTTCAGTGTTAAAACAACAGAAAAAAACTCATTACAATTATTAATTATTTTTACTTAAGTCTAATAATATTTTAACCAACAACATGTAGTTAATTGAACATATCTCTAGACATGAGGCATTTAGTTGTTATGGCTGTTTTCTGTATCTACTTTGTTAGCTTCAAAAGTTTACTTTTACAAAAATTTAAATTGTAATAATTAGGTAATTAGTTCTTAAGTAGAATTTGAGTAAGCTTGGTCAATCCTAAGAGCTTTTGTGTACTTGTTCTGCTCCACTGGGGTTCATTCGAATTCCAAGATGATGGAGGAACTTCTTCATTATCGCTTTAGAACCTTCATATTCAGTTCCCAGAGTTGGACTTCTCTACCTCCGACTTCCACAGTTGGACTCTCTGGGTCTCTAAAAGTAACTCCCTCCTTGCTCGACTCCTTCATCACTCATCCCTTGCATGGCTTGCCTTTCTCTTTGTCTTTTCTTCCAATAATCGTTGATTTCTTATTTCAGATAATCTTGGCCTGCCTTCATTCTGCTGTATTGATCAAACAAAAAACCTTTGTAATTTCCCTGATTTTAGAAATTCAGGCCCAGTCCTTTATTCCATATGCATGTAATTTTTTTTGCCTTCAAAAAAAACATGTATACACATTTTTAAACAGCTTTTTAAACCAACTTACTAATATTAATTTAATAAGTTATTTTTACAAACATTACGATTTGTATTTCACACAGCCTAATTTTCTCAATACCTGTCGGAAAATGTTTCTCAGAACCATGGGATTACATTTCAGCAAGTTGTAGGAATACATTTTTTTTGTGACCTATTTTAAAATTTATGCATAAAAAACTTCGTCATTTAAAGTCTAGTTTGTGATAATGCTATCAAAAGAAAAAGAAATAAAACTTATAAAATCATCAAGAGTCTATTATAATTTGTACTAACTGTCTACATTTTACCTGTATTGCAAGTGCGTCCTTATTCTTATCACGAGGAACAATAGGAACTAGTTTCATGTGCCATTGAACAGGTTGTAAGAGCAATGCCCCAACAACTGCATTCAGTACTATTGCACTCAGTATGAGAACTGTGCCTCTGAAGTCATATTCTTCCATCAGTAAACTGATAGCTTGGGGCATTGCCATGAAGCCCAATGCTGTCCCTGTCATTGCCAATCCTACTGCCTGACCTTTACGATGGTTGAAGTAACTGTTGAGAGCTACTAGAGCTGATGCTGTGGCCAACCCAAAACCAATACCTGTAAATTAAAAGATGATTTTTAAAATATGATTCTCAAATAATTGTATTACAATACGCAGCTTTACATGAGACTTTGGTAATATTTTATTTAATAGATAGATTATCCTTGAATTTTGTAGTCCATTACGTTCAGTGAATCTTATTAATCACTTAAACAATAGTTTATGACTATCCGAACTTTAAATTTTGTAAATTTGTTAAAACTTACTGAGACAGAACGTTTTCGATTGCTATGTGGAGATCTTCATCAGTGTCTTCTCATGATGAATCATGAAGATCAAGATCGCCACATAGCGATCGAAAACGTTCTGTCTTAGTAAGTTTTAACAAATTTACAAAATTTAAAGTTCGGATAGTCATAAACTATTGTTTAAGTGACTAATAAGATATGTCATATTATTTATGTTTTTAATTATGCATACGCCAAATGAGGTTTCAAGAAAGGCTGCAACATTCTTACTTCACCCAATGCCCACTCTTGGCATTTCTGCCATCTAGTGTGCTTAGTCCAGTAGAGGATAGTGAGATCCTAAAGATTGGTCTTATCAGCTAAGTGGTGTCAGATATTCACAAAGTATGTTCAGCAGTGGAGGTGTTGAATGTTTAATCCAGAGTCCGCTTCCACAGAGCAAGAAATCCAATCATCATAAGATTCACTGTGCACTAGTGTTCTGTGAATATGAACTACTAAGCTTCTTCATTCTCCTTAATATCTGATTGTTGCAAGAGGTTAGGAAAGATGAAACCCAGCCCTGGCAATAAAATAGGTATTTTCATTTCCTGATATTCTCACATGGCGGGATCTATTATAGCACAAGTTTTCATCCATTCTCTATAATTTATGAATACCCAGAGAACATTTTTTAACATAAAATTTTTTTGTAATCTTCCAATTGATAATTTTAACAATGAATTAATTAAAAATATTGAAAATATTTTATATAAATATGATTTTTCAATAAATCTGATCTATTTGCTGAAAATCTACCTCCCACTTAGTATCTAAGAAAACAACTTTGCTTGACTCAAAGCCAGATTTTTATTATTAACTATCAAAAACAAACATCAAATATTAAAACTAATGCCACTATTTAGCCAGAGCCTGAAATTCACAATATTATTATAAATTTCTTCATATATTGTAAGTTTTCAAAATTCAACACATATGAAATAAGTTTCAAAAATTGAAAACATTTTCGAAAGATAGCAATACCTTGAGGAAAAATATATTTTATCTATTACATAGTCATGAAATTAGACAGTCCACTTTTAGCAATAGGCTGTTTAATATTAAACATTTCTTCTTCTGTAACAGCACAACATTAAACAACAAATCTCTACCATGCTAATTTTCATCTGCTTTTAGCAATATTACAAAACAATTACTTTAAACCCAATAATAGTTCAGTATATTTTAACATCTGGTAAATAATTTGTAAACTATTAGTAAAATTATTTTTTATAAGCCTTGGCGCCCACAGCCATTGTCGCATAACAGACCAGATCTGGGGGTCTACCAAACTACTTCCTACTTTTGATTGACTGACTGAAAAACAATTTTTAATTCCATAACATGCTGCTATTTATATACAGTAAATATAATGTTTTATAAAGTTTATATTTGGAGCAAAATGTCATTCAACAAAGAAAAGGAAAATATTTGACAAATATTATCACAAAGGAGCTAAAACATATAGTTTAAACTTTATACAATTTATACAACTTTATAAAATTATAAACAAATGGTGACATATAATTGGAGAATTTGGAAAATGTCTTTCTCTTAGCTAATATTTTCTTCAGAGCAAAATACTCAGCTTTCAATTTATCCAGGGTCTCAGATTTTAGCATTCTATTATACATATAATGTCTGACCTTATCATAAAGTCTTTTTCAATTCCTCTATAAAATTTTCTTACTGTCCCCCAGCTACCCCCATACTTGTTAGGTTAAGCTATTGTGTAATACTTAGCTCATTGTAGTTCTTAGTTCTAAAGATACTTTGTTAGTTTTTAAAGTAGTTTTGTATTTAGGTTTAGTTGTATTTAACTTATAGACTTTCACATACTTGTATTTTGATATATAAATACTTGGCTACAGTAGCACATACTTTAGTTAAATGAGAATGACTGTTTTGGGAAATGTGTCTCATTACCAATTCAGATCGTGACTGACCTCTTGGATTTTTAAGGATAGGGCTGGACAGGATGGGGTAGAGGTAGTACAACTATATTAGTTATTTCTTGGGAATTTTTGGTAAAATTTTAAAAAGTATATGTGAGTTATATTGTACATGTGTGTTGAATAAGTGTGTTGGGTTTATTATTTTTATTTAGTTTGTGTAGGATTTGTTAGTTTTATGTTTTACTTGTGTTGTTGTGATTTATGAATATAAAGTCTTCAGCAAAGTGAATGATGAAGTGTTGAGATTTGTGAGTGCTTCTATGAGTACTTGGTAACGTGTGTCAAACAACCTTCCTGTTAGGCCTATATAAAAACTGGAGCCAAAATATTTAATTAATCTTAAGTCACTTTTAAACTTTTACATTAAATTAGTCCTTCATCCACTTATGTACAGACACATATCCAGTTATGCAAAACACACATACATGCAGATTCATGTACACACCAATGTACACACACATGCATGCACACACACATACACCAGCCCGCATATACACACACAAGAAAAAGAAGTCTATCAGCTGATTTCCCTCTATTTAAAATAAAAACAGCATAAAACACCTTATATTCTGTCCCAACCAAATGAACATCCTTCCACATTTCCTAATGCCCCTTCATTAGCTGCAATCAGAATACCTAAATCCATGATGGTACAGCTATTGTGGTGCGACAGAAGCTCCATATGCATCAATGTTAACAAGCCTCCTTTTTATCTAATGATTTGTCAAAAATTACTAATTAAACTTCAAATAGTGTTAATTCATTATTTAGGAGCTGGCTGTGTAGGGTCGTTAATTAACCAAATAATAATTATTATTTTTAGTGAGATTAAAAAGTGTTTTAATTATAAATTCATAATAAAAGCTATGTATATTTCAGCTGTTCACGAGAGTTTAGTGAACTATGTTGTTTGGTTTTAATATTAAATTGTAGCATATTTAATTTTTTTGTAACATAATTTCTTTATAAAAATGATTGTAACTGAAATTAGGTTTAGGTGAATTAGATTAATAAACTTCCTGGAATTCAATATTTTTATATAAAACTTATTTAGACAATGTTTTTGATTGCACTTTCTTTACCGTCAAAGTTAAATTCTAGGAAGCATTCAGCTAGGCAGCAATGGTTTTAAATGCAAGTTTTTGTAATATGGTCAAAAAGTGTAATGGGTTTCTTCATTTACCTAGGCAAACATGAAAATTTCTTAGTGCTATTAAATGCGTTTTCTCTGTCAGTTTTTCATAAGTTTAATACTGTTTCACTGTTGTTTTTATTCTGTTGAAATCTATAAATATAGGTCAAAGGTAATTCGTAATATTCTTTTAAGATAATATTGTGATAATATCTATAGTTCTTTAAATTTGTAATTTCTTGAGCAGGAAACTCAAAAGTTATTTTTTTTAAATCGCTTATATGTAAGCTACATATTTTTATATAATCAAAATATGTGTAAGTACAAATTATACTATTGAAATATGAAATATTAAGCATGAAGACCCATAATTTTCAAATTACTGAGTTCTTTTTAAACTGAAAAGTATTAAAAACTTTTAATCAGTTACTTTGCAATTAACTTTAACTTTAATCAGTTACCTTTTTTGATTAACTTTCCCAATTATAGGTAATTGGAAACTAGGAATTTAATGTTAATAAGTTTTTACTTTGTATAAGAAGACTTTGTTTGAAGGATGTTTATTACTTACCTCCAATAATACTGTAAGTGAGGATGATATGAAACATACTGGCTGCAAACGATGTTAGAAATAAGGCTGTTGCACTTGTAAAGGCACCAATCAACCCTACTCTGCGATAAGAGAATTTCTTTATTAAAGGCCCAACAAATAAACCTGTAATAGACAACATAAAAGATAATTACTCATTGTGGGTAATCTTTATTTGTTGAAGAGTAAATGTATTTGAGTAAGTTTTTGTTCTTGATCTCTTTATGTTCTGTATTTAGTTAGTTTTATATAATATTAGACAATATTAGATAATATTATCTGTAAATAATATTAGTTTTTGTTATTATTTATTTTTGGAAATATTTCTTTAGAACTTTACAGAAAATGTACAATGTTAGTTATCTATTACTTTATTTCCAGCAATAAAAGAACCAAAAGGGAGAGTTTAATGACCCAATCTACTACTTTTAATTCTTATTTGTATGTATAAAACTTTTGTCCTATGTTCCACTCTTCTTCCTGTGCAGAAATAACTCAGTCTCCTATAATTAAAATTTAAAAGCATTATACATTATTTTACCTGTATTTTTTTTAGTTATTTTTATGACTTGCAGTTTCTGTGTTGTACATCTTGAGGCTTTTCTATAATTACACTTTTGGTATTAACTTGGCAAAACAACCACTACTTACTGATATTTCTCAGCAGACGCGTTTCACACTAGGTCAGCACATTGTTCAATACTGTGAGTCACTAACAAGACTGCCCTATATGAAGATGAACAAAAATAAATTTCAAATGTTTATACTTGTTCGACCTTTTCTGTTCACTCTATATTTCATATCTTTTTGTAGTAGGATATTTTCATGAGGAGGTAAAATTTCCATTATTTCAGTACAAATGATGAAGTCCTAAGAATTATTAATAAATAAAGTTGTTCATTTTTTTAATAAAAAACAGTTTAATTTCTTAAATTTACCTACACAGTTACCTTCACATTGGTTTAAAAATTTTACCTTCTATAACTGTCAAATCTATATGAGTGATTCAAACCTGTGCAAAACCTCATCATTGTTGGACAAAAATAAAATGTTGTCTGAATTTTTAAAAAATATTGAATGAAATGAGTGGGAATAATTATGTTGAATATATTTCAAGTAGATGATGATAATCTTGGAATTTTAAATATAATTTTGAGTGAGATATGTTCCTAGTTAGATGAATTCCCTTACATTGTAATTTTATACATTTAATGTAAGTATGAGGTTTATTTTCTTACAGCTACATATATCTTACAAAATTTTGTACAAAGCAATTTGTATTTGTTAACAAATTTCAAACCCCCAGTAAATACGTGTATTCATTTATCTGGAGAAAGCTGAATTGATCTATCAGAATTAAGAGAGTGGATTAAACTGTTTAAACTGACAAACAAGTACAGTAACGCAATACGTTTATGTCGGTAACTTTGCTTTTATCAACTCTATAAGAAAAATATGTTATTAAAAGCAATTAATTCAATTAATCATCTCTTAAGTATAGATAAAAAAGTACAAAATAAAGTAAAAAATAAATATCAAAATCTTGTTGCTGTTCATGACAAGCTGGTTGTTAATTACTTATTACACTTTTGCTATTACTTGCGACCAGACTTTTTGTTAACTAAAGGTTGTTAAATTGTTAACTTACACTTGGAGGAAACGTTTTCATCCTACGACTTCTTCAGCCTCGTATATTTGTCGCTAGGAATGCTGCAGGTGTGCTCCCTCGGTACCATTTACTACACAAACTAAATAAAATACCTATATCCACAACTAACTACACAGAGGAACTAAACACAATCAAATATTTAGCTCACAAAAATGGATATTATAATTATTTAATAGACAAACTACACAGAAAAATACTCAACAAGAACAGTAACAACAACACAAACAAGAAAAACACAAACACAAAACAAATTCATCATCCTCACATACATAAACAAACTCACAAATGAAATAGCACACCAATTCAAAAAAGCAGGATACAATGTAGCTTACAGAACAACAAACAAAAGCCAACCGGCTATCAGAAACACCATTAATAACAATACCAACACTTACAATAACCCAGGAGTATACAAACTAAAATGCAACAACTGCAATAAGTTCTATATTGGACAAACAGGCAGAACTTTTGCCGAAAGATATAAAGAACACAAAAGCGCACTGCACACTACTATTGAATCCACCTTCGCAAATCACCTCATGGACACTAAACACTCATGCAAAAGTATGGAAAATAACATGAGCATCCTCCACACATGCAACAAAGGTCATAAATTAAACACACTAGAACAGTACGAAATATATAGACACTGTAATACACATAAAAATGACATCCTAAATGAACAAACAAGGCACAGATCACACATACTCTTCGATCACATCACTTCTAACTTTCAAAAAATGGTACCGAGGAAGCACAACTACAGCATTCCAAGCGGTAAAAATACAAGGCTGAAGAAGTCGTAAGACGAAAACGTTTCCTAAAAATTAAAATTGAAATACAACACTTTTACAACAATAAAATAATATCACAGTTAAAATATTGGAAAAACCCCCAATACCACAAAAATAACAAATAAAACAAGTTACTTAAGATTAAACTCTTGTTTATTGTTATTTATAATTAATTGTTAAAATAATCGAAAATAACAAATAAAACAAGTTACTTAAGATTGAACCCTTGTTCTAGTTGTTATTTTTGGTAATTTTTGTGGTATTGGGGTTTTTTCTAATATTTTCATTGTAGTATATTGTACCGCTGTGCTCTTGATATTGTACAATAAAATAATAGTAATAATAATAATAAATAATAAGTCATAGTAATTATAAAAGAATAAATAATATAATATAAAATTATAAGTTGCCACTTTGTATAGTAAGGTGTCTCAAAGGTAATCATGACTGCAAAATCATATCCTTAAGGTACTTTTAAGCAAGCGTCTATCTGCTTCATTACAATGTAAAAGTAAAGGGATGGGCCAAGTTTAAAGTAAATGACTTTGAGCATATTATACATGTGTTTAAATAATGTATGTATCAAAAACTGTCATAGTAGAATAAACAGAAAGTAGTAGATGTACTTGTGTTAGTCCATATGAAGGGTAAGTGGAAAGGGAAAAAAGTAATACAACATTAGACTATATTTAAATATTTATTCTTAATAATTTGTTTATATAGACTACTAATATAGAGCACTTGGCTATAGTATCACTTAGGTTTTCATTAAATGTGGGTAGCCATTTCGAGAGATGTCTCCCATTGTCAACTCAGACCATAACTGGTCTCTTGGTTGTTTTACAATGGGGGATATAGTGTTGAGATAGCATTATTAGGGGATTTTTGTGGGAATTTTGGGGATTAATATGTCAAAACATGTGTTGTTTTATAGTGTATTTGATTTTACAGTAAGGGTGTTGGGAGTAGTTCGGAATTTTTTTGTTTACTTTATAATGTTCATTTGTGTATAGTCAGATATTGTTTATTTAGTTTTTGTTGAATTTGTAGTTTAGTAGTTTCTGGTAATATGTATGAAATTACCTTATTTGGCTTATGGAGAAACTGGGACAAAACCCCAGTTTAGTTAACCGCACAAACTAAATAAAAATAGCCAATTCGACATAAATGAACAGTACAGAATATAGAAACATTTGAAACTATACACAACACCTATACTTAACACATACTTTTTGTCATCATAACCTCAGAAACCTCATAAAAAATCACCTAATATCAGTATTCTAACCTCACCTTAACACAAATCTAAAACAACCAAGAGGTCAATTGCAGTCTGAGTAATAAAAAACATCTCCCGATATGGCTGCCCTTATTAAACAAAAAAATTAGGTGTTACTATAATCACGTGTCCAAGTGATTAAGTGGTAACTAGTGATTTAAGTTGAGATGAAATCAAATAACATTAGATATTTACATTTGTTGATTCCATCTTCGCGTGAGCTACTAGTAATCACTTACACTTTTAAAATGTTTCAAACTTGCCTATAGTAGCACTTACTTTGCTTGTTGAGGACGGCCGTTTCGAGAGATGTGTCCCTTTGTCAACTCAGACCGTAACTGATCTCAAGGTTTACGTAGGTTAGGGTGGGGGTGGGATATTTTAGTGGTGTGGGTGTATTTTGTGTGTATTAGGAGTTATGATGTCAAAAAGTGCGTGTGAGTTGTAATGTAATTGTGTATTGAGTATGTGTGTAGGATGTAGTTTGAAGTGCCTATATATTTCGTATTGTTCGGTTGTGTAGCGTTGGTTATTTCTGTGTTGTTTATGAAGAATTTGTAGGTTAGATGTTATGTCTATGTAGTCATGTTTTGTGGAGTTGAGATGATCGGCGAAGTTTGATTGGTAGTTATTGTTTTTTAGTGCTTTTATATGTTCTTGGTAACATGTGTAGAATGACCTCCCTGTCTGGCCTATGTAAAAACTGGGGCATGAACTGCAAGTTAGTTTGTAAACTCCAGTGGTGTTGTAAATGTCGTTGATTTTGCTGTTGGGTTTTAATTGTTTGTTGAGAGTGTTGTGTGTGGAGTAAGCTATTTTGTAGTTGTATTTTCAAAATGTGTTGGTTAGATTGTGGGTTTTGGATGATCTGTATGGTATTGATAAGTATTTTATGGGATTGTCATCTTGTGTGTTTGTATTTGGGTTATTATGTTTATTTTTTAGGCGGTTGTATAATTTGTCAATCATTGTTGGGTTGTATCCGTTTGTTTGTGCTATATATTTTTTGGTGTTTAACTCCTGGTAGTGTTCATCTTTGTCTAGTGGTGTTTTAAGGAGGCGATATATCATGGTGTTGTAAGCAGCTAGTTTATGTTGTTGTGGGTGGTTTGAGGAACTGTGTATGGTCGTATTGGTGCTGGTGGTTTTTCGGTATATGTTGAATTTATGTGTTTGTTTGTCTGTTCGTTTAATTGTGAGGTCTAAGAAGTTGAGGGAGTTTTGTTGTTCTGTTTCGATGGTGTATGTTAGTTTAGGGTGTATGGAATTTAGGTGTTTTAGAAATATGTGTGCTCTGCGTGTGTTGCCTTTATATAATGTTATGATGTCGTCGACGTATCTGTACCAGTAATTACTTATACTGAGTTGACAAAGGGACACATCTCCCGAAACGGCCGTCCTCAACAAGCAAAGTAAGTGCTACTATAGGCAAGTTTGAAACATTTTAAAAGTGTAAGTGATTAGATATTTATTGTTGAACTTTTAGAACAAGTATCCAGATAACAGGGATCTCTTGGTATAACATTGTACCTGAAATCTGGACCTAATGACAAACTGGTAACTTATTGGAATCATTTGAAATTTATAAAACAAATTGGAGAAAGAGTATGTGAAGGATAAAAAATAGCGTAAATGTCGATTAAGGCCTTTAAAATGTCTAAACAACTGTGGTGAAAAATCAACTGTAATAAATTATAAACTGAGAAAAAACTTGAAGAAGAACATAGATTACGTTAAATACAAAAGATAAATGCCAAGTGTTGCTGCTAATAATAACAATGATGAAACTAGAAAACTATTAGTAAATAAATAACTGACCTAAAGATCAACTTAATGTAGTCAATTACTAAAATAAATGTAGGGTACTAATAATATAAAATACGTACATTAGGTTTTTAATGATTGAGATGGGTTTTGGAGAAACAGACTAGCCCTACAATATGTGGAGCCGTTTATATAGGATATATATATATATATATATATATATATATATATATATATATATATATATATATATATATATATGAGCCATTTATATGGTAATGGGAAGGTACTGTATATTTTATTATATGGAAGGTTATACTATGGAAGGTTATTATACTATGACCAGAACTTTGCTTTAACCCTCTTTATTACTCCAAGTTAATATATTCTAAAAATATCTTTGAATTTAGGGTTGCTTTCTTCATTTAAAAATCAAAAGCTTACTTCTTTTATTATTTTATTAAAATACTGAACAAATATTTCATGCTGTTTAAATTGAAATATGTTATTTTTGGGAATAGTTTTAAAAAAACTGTAGATAAAGTTTTAATAGCTATTTAAAAAAGTAGCTTTTGATTCCTAAAATCAGTTTTCTTATTCACACACTGTAATTTGTATTGCATTAAAAAAACACACAAAGTGGTTAACTGAAAATTTCAAGTAACCTTTAAATATTATAAAGGTAAAATACATTAAAAGAAGTCCTTACTTAAATACTTAAAGCACAAAAAATCGTTAGATTTTAAAAAAATGAATTATTTATTAAGTTCTAGAGGTTTTTAGAAATCCAGTAATAAAATTGTCACATATTTATAAAAAAATATCATAAAATATTGTAATACGAAGGTAAATTAAATTAGAAATCTTTTTTTTAAAATTCAAATGATCCTTTCAGGCTGATAAGTTAAATAAAATTAGTTAAATAATAAAAAATTAAATTTCAAGAAAAGTGTTTAAAATGTAATTTTAAATTTTATAGTTCTGTAAAATAACAACATTGTTTATTTAGTTTATTTATACATTTTATTTTACTAATTTAATTTTGTATGAAAGTATTCATCTCCTAAAATACAGTGAAGATATTAGATGCTACCTCATATGTCTTCCTGACATAAGGTCAGTGTGCAAATGTTTTTAGTTTTGAGGTGGCCATGCAATCTAGTGGATTTCTTATTAACTAAGTACCAATTGCATTAGATTGCCTGTAACATATCTGTTGTAAATGTGTTTGTAAGGGGGGGGGAGGTAAATAGACCTATTAGAAATTTACTAGTATCTAAAAAAGGCAACAACTTGAAAATTTTAATTAATTTAAACTATTATTATTATTTTTCCAAGCATAAAACTATAAGTTTTTCTTTTCATATTAGGTACTTTAAAAAAAAACTCATTTATAACACTCGCCTGTGATCATGTGATTCTTTATAAATTCACTAATTGGTCAGTAATCCCGCCACCCTCAATAGTAGTTAGCGGTTATTAATATTAAACAAATTGTTATAAGAAGCATTTTTTTAAATGTTTTTTTTCGAATTTCACGAGGGAAAGTGATGCAAAAAGTGTTGTACAGTGTAGTTTATTTAATATTTCTGTGCGATAGTGGCAAAAATCAGATAAAGAGGTTAATTTTGTGTACATAGGCATTGCTTGCAGGATTGTGGCGTTACCAAAGGTAAGACATATTTATTTAATTAGGTCTGGGAGATATCATTCTTGAAATATTAAGCTTAACAAGCTCTCAATTAATATTTACTATTTGCTAATTATTTTGTATAGCATTTACCATTTGTTTTTGCAGTTGATCCGATTTTAACTTTTATGATTTGTTTGTTATTTGTTTCGAAAAATTGTACATTTAAGGTATAGCCAAGATGTTAGTACGCCATTTTAGCGTTCACATATGTAATGGGAACATGGTTCTTTCTTTACATTTTCAAACACAGTAGAGATGTATCAATTTATGCAGTCTAGTCAGTTTTGAGTAGGCTATTTGTAGATGTTAATGTTTACACTTTTGTACGGTAGGGAGTAAACGGATCTCAGATGACTATCGATTATTTTTTGAGTTGTAAACATCTTTTACGATGATCATCTGTCTCGGAAGTACTCTCGTAGGCGGGGGCACCATAAGGCTTTTAACTCCCACCCGCGCGCACTTTTAACTCACACAATTACATTTTGAGGTTAGTGTCTACTTTGGTTGCGCAAGAAAAGTGCGCAAAAGTAACACTACACGTTATCTTCCTGGTAATACATTCGTGACAATTTTATAGTTTCAGAAAACGTAAAGTTATTTAAAGTGAAAGATAGCCTACAGATCTGTGATTGCTAATATAGTTAGGCTTAATTCTAAACATTTCTGCAAAGATTAATCTTTCTGCGTCCAAACAAATTACTTTAAATTGGGCAATTTTGTAACAAATTTTACATTATTTTCAAAATCTCTTGAGAAAATTTGGTATTTATAATCGATTTTAGCATAAAAATATATACCGGGCGATGCAGAAATCATCAGAAAATTTAAAAAAATGAAATATGAAAAAAATTATGAAAACTTTTTTAACACCCGAAAAACTAAAAATTAAAAAAAAAATAGAAATTTCCCACTCCACACGTAAAACGTTACTAATTTAACCTTTTGGCTTTATTTTGTGACGCAGTCACAAATAAATTATTGCAAATAATTATCACAAATAATTAAACTTGCTGTTGACTCTAAAAATTACAAATTAAAAAAAATATCAACTTTAACACACCACGTTTCACCCGGCACACAACCCTTACAGGATTATAAAATTCACACACACATATTATTATTTGCACTAATTGACATCATTGAAAAAGCACTGGAAGGTGAGGAGGTCTGCTCGATTGTCTTCCTGGATGTTTCACAAGCCTTCGATAAAGTTTGGCATGAAGGCTTGATTCACAAACTCAACATGTTTCTGCCAGCCACGAATCTACGTATTCTGACTTCAAGGAAATACAAGCTGGAGTCCCACAAGGCAGCGTATTGGGACCAATCCTGTACTTGCTGTACACCAGTGATCTTCCGCAAACAGCCAACGTCATCACGGCCACTTTCGCAGACGACACAGCAAACGCAGCGACAGCGAAAACCGTTCAAGAATCGACAACACGCTTACAAAGATCAAACGAGGCTTGGACCAAGAAATGGTGCATCAAACTCAACGACCAGAAGGCAGTCCATGTGAACTTTACAAACAAGAGGATCCCAAACCCTCAGAGGCTCGAAATGAATGGAAGTGTTATCCCATATCATGATTCAGCTAAATATCTCGGCATGAATCTTGATGCAAAAGCCAAATGGGTCGAGCATGTCAAAATAAAACTCACAGAACTCCAGACTCGCTACAGGCAAATGTATTGGCTACTCGGTCGAAATTCACGGGTATCAATATACAACAAGCTATTGGTATATAACCAAATCCTCAAACCGGTTTGGACGTATGGTATACAGCTTTGGGGCTGTGCCAGCAAATGTCACATACAAGGGATACAACGCTTCCAGAACAAAGTACTAAGAAACATCACCAACGCTCCTTGGTATGTGCGTAACAGTGACTTGCATTGCGATCTTGGTGTACCCATGGTCGAGGAAGTCATAAAACAGAACGCCATCAAACACGTAAATCGGCTCACTCAACACGAAAATCCTGAGGCACTGAGACTTCTCGACAACAACCACCTGACAAGACGACTCAAAAGGACAAAACCATTTGAACTCGTTGAACGACAAGAGTGACAACAATACTCTTCCTCACGCCGGTTGGCTTCCAACATCAAACAAGATACAATAGAAATCAATGGATTCTTTGTAATAAAAGCTAAAATCTAATTATCAAATGTAAATTAATGGTTGGTCAGAAATGACCAGTTTTAATAAAAAAAAAAAAAAAAAAAATATTATTTGCGATATTAAGTCGCAAAATAACTCAAAGAAAGAAACAAACACTTACAGACACTATTCCACGCACAAAACAGAAAATATTGCCTTGAACATTTACACACCTTTTATTTCTAACTTTGGCCTAGAAACGATAGAACTTACCGCGCAATGCAATGTTAAATTGAAGTGTTAAAGTTGACTTTTTTAAAGAATTTGTAATTTTTTGGAAGTCATCAGTAATTTTAATTACATTTTGAGGAATTTTCGAGCTAGTACGTTAAAAAAAATAGAGCCAAGACGTTGCATTTGTAACGTTTTAGTTGTTCAGCGAAATGGAGGAGAAATTGCTATTTTCCAAATTTTTAATTTTTAGGGCGTGAGCGAAAGATTTTATAATTTTTTTCGTATTCCTGGTGGCTTTCTACAACGCCCCGTATAAATGTTTTTGCTAAAATCGATTACGTGGGACATAGAAATAAATACAAAAAATTTAAGTATTATAAATTCAAGATAATTTTCATTTAAAGCGAGTTGATATTAAACTGCGAGCTGTTAACAAGCCGCGTGTGCAAGGTCTGTAAAAGGTGTCAATGTGCGAAAATTCTATTGTTTATCGCTGTATGTTTGAATAACAAAATTTAAATAAAAGAGAGCCTAAATGGACTAACTGTAACTTGTTTCTATGAGAGAATAGCTGTGGTAGAGGATGACGTTTTTAATGAACATCCAAATCGGTATAGTAGACTTTGTAGAATTGTAGTTTATAAAAGTGAAAATTTACAGTTTGCTTTTAAGGCATAGTCATTAGCTAAATTACAAGCCTTTGATTTTTTAAATAAATACAACCATGAACATTTTCTTCAATTTAATGTTTATTATGTAGGCCTACAGTAAAAATTTGAAATAATTTAAACTTAGATAAAATCTTGAATTTTGTAGTCCATTACGTTCGGTGAAATTTAATTAATCACTTTTACATTAGTAAAACTGAGACACAGTCTCAGTAAGTTTTTACAAATTTACAAAATATAAAGTTCGGTTAGTCATAAACTAATGTAAAAGTGATTAAATAAGATAAAATTTTAACAGTTTCTTATTGAAATAGTAGCTTATGTGCGCTTGCCTGCACGAGCGCGTATTTACATATGTTAATAGAGAGTTATTTGCAGGATAAACATTCCCTGACTGTTTTAATTGTCTTATTAAAATGACAACGTGTGGGTGGGGTGTGCGTACACATTCAATGTCGTTCAGATTTTCTCGAACAAAAACTACTGAATCTTTAGTAATAGTCCAAACTAACAGTCGTTAATAAATTTTAAATTGATCAAAAAATATTTAGCTATCCCACAATTTTGTTGAAAGATAATTTGTTTAAATAAAAACAGGATTTAAGTGTGAGTTTCCACTTTAAATAAGCTCACAAACTCGTGAATTGATACTACATTTCGGTGTCACAAGGTTTAGTACAAGTAAAACCTTGCTTTTAAATACGGTCTTCTAATTTTACAAAATATCATCATCAACAATTTTTCAACTTGTAATTGCTGCCTTTAAAATAAACTGGAGTATCCATCAAAACAAGGATAGAATAAAAAAAATATTTCACCTCGTGCGATTTTGATGATTTTTGTTGACAGTCCGCCACTTTAACACAAAATTACACAAGTTTCAAGAAAATAACTATTTTTTCAACCTGGTTACGTCAGATGAATGCTATCTCTGCCGTTGTATAGCCTAGTATTTTCTATGGCGTTTCCTAATGACGAGGTCTAGATAAATGGGTATCCAAAATGGAAATGTTTTGGAATTTTGAAACTTAGGCGCACTTTACAGTTTTTTTCTAGAACTCTAAACACTAAAATAACCAATACTAGACATAGTAATATTTTTCTTTATCAGTAGAACAAAGTAATTGTTTAAGTCTATACAAATTACCTAAATAATCTTTAAAAGTATACACTTAACGTTTAAAAGCGTTAGACCTTGGGTAAAACTTTATCTGGGAAAACAATAAAACCATAACATCAATTTTCATTAAATTAGAATTTCTTTGAATGACTCTGATCGTGAATATTGATATACGAGAGACCATGAATATAACATATATTTCTTGGGACTTACGTATTATACAGAGGCCAATATTGTACATGTGTTATTTAAATGTGGTAAAAATGGAGATTGCCCATCCCCAATGCAATACGTATAAAATGAATTAAAAACATGTCCTGAAGCTATATTGATATTAATTATTTTTTTTATTACCATGAAAGGTTAATTTTATATACATATATTGAAATATATCTATGAAGTATGCAGTCATGATAGATTTGGATGTAATTTTATACATTTAACCAAACAAATGAAACGTCATGCTAGAATAGAGGTCACGTGACGTCCCCTGGCAAACGGTAATACTCCGCTACATGACTGTAGTATCCAAACAAGTATTCCGTAACTGTGGAACAATAAACGGAAATTGGAAAAGCTTAAATGGAAAAAACAAACAGTCTGGCTCGACCGGATGTGACATAAACACCACTTCCGGCTGGAGCTTCCAGTTGAAAGAAAAAAACAAATGGAATAGGTCGATTTTTTGAACGGAAGTGTTTGTTGATATTCATTTCCAGGAATATTGACGAACGATAGCCAAGTAACTATGATTGTATTATTTCTTTGTAATTTGTTAAAATAAGAAAGTTTTCAAGACTCGTGAATGCCAATATAGTGGAGGGTTTTTGGGAGTCGGATGGCTGGGAGGTAGGACAGTGTGCCGGTTACATCTTTCGCACAAGAAGGCTGGAGAGTAAAACTAGTAAACTGACAAAGGTGGTAACCCTGACAATATAGTGAGGGGGGAGTCGGGAAAATGGGAGGTAGACCGAGTGCCGGTTATATCTCCCGCACAAGAAGCTGGAGATGGAGAATAAAGCAGGTGAACTACAAACGTGGCAACACTTTGTCGGTTGTCATGTCCTAATTACTGCAACGGTAAATAATCGTACCTGAGAAGTTGATCATGGCGTCCAGTGTGCTCATGATTATGGCTGCGCCTGTCGTCTCGACTCTGAGCTGTTTCAAGAGATCGCCGAAGAGGAGACCGAACGACGGTTCCATTGACCTCGTGGACAGCTGAAAAGAAACAAACATCTAGTTAGATATGTTACAATGAAGGGTACACAATATAAATTAGTTCAAAATATTTTGTTGTGTTTTAATGTGAAAAGAACGTGTAGATTACCTTGGGATATTCTTGGATTATATTGTATAACTAATTTCATTTACAAAAAACAAACAAACATTTGGTTACGCTTATATTAGCAGTGGCCTTGGAGCTCTCATAAAGTAAAAGAAGTTCTCGTAGCTGAAAGTTGCTACTAAGTGATACAAATAGGTTTTCATTTAATAAAATTTAAGAGGTATAAAGTTCATTATACGAAAAATTATAAAATATCATTTTTAACCGAGCCAAACCTTTTCCCGCTCATATTTTTATTGAGGGAAGGTAAACTGGGTCGTAGCTAGTAATTGGGAACAGGTTACCTGGACCAAAGCCAGTAATTGAGGGGATGTTATTCGAGCCGTAGCCAGTAATTGGGGGGAAGGTTATTTGGGCCGTAGCCAATAACGGGGGGAAGAAACGTTACCTGGGTTGTAGCAAGTAATTGGAAGGGGGATTTACCTGGGTTTAGCCGGTAACTGTGGAGAGGTTACTGGGGTCTTAGGGAGTCATTGGGGAAAGGTTACCTGGACCAAAGGCAGTAATTGGAGGGGGGGTGTTACCGAAGGCGTAGCCAGTAATTAGAGGGACGTTTCCTGAGCCGTAGCCAGTAATTGGGGGGTGGTTCCTCGGGCCGTAGCCTGTAATTGGGAGGAAGGTTACCTGGGCCGCAGCCAATATTTGAGGGGAGATTACCTGGGGCGTAACCAGTAATTAGGGGGAGGTTACCTGGCTCGTAGCCAGTAAATAGGGGAAGGTTAAATGGCTCGTACCCTGTAATTAAGGGGAGTTACCTGGGCCGTAGACAGTAATTGGGGGGGGGAGTTTACCTGGGCCGCAGCCAGTAATTGAGGGGAGATTACCTGAGCCGTAACCAGTAATTGGGGGGAGGTTACCTGGCCCGTAGCCAGTAAATATGGGAAGGTTAAACGGCCCGTGCCAGTAATTAGAGGGAGGTTTCCTGAGCCGTAGCCAGTAATTGGGGGATATGGTTACCTGGCCCGTAGCCAGAAATTGGGGAGAGGTTACCCGGACCCTAGCCAGTAAATAGGGGAAGGTTAAATGACCCGTAGCCTGTAGTTAGGGGAAACTTACCTGGGCCATAGCCTGTAATTGAAAGGAAGGTTACCTGGGCCGCAGCCAGTAAATGGGGGAAGGTTAAATGGCCCGTAGCCAGTAATTAGGTAGAAGTTACCTGGGCCGAAGACAGTAATTGGGGGAAAGGTTACCTGGGCCGCAGCCAGTAATACTGGAATACTTTTAAAGTTCAAGATAGAAACAAGATCCAGGATTGTCCAAATGATCACCTTACTCCGTACATTTCTTATTTGAACTTCAAAATCATTGAAATATCTAGCTTTCGTTCAAATTTTGGCTGATTATAACCCTTTAAACCCTAACTCCGTTTGATACTGCACAGATGTGGCATAAAATTATTTGTGTTTGCCTGCTAAATGCTCAATGTTATAGATTTTTAAAGTTTATGTTCTTTTCGCTAAAGTTCAGGTCGTCAGTCGAACCGGTTTGTTTGTCTAAAATACAGCTCACACTCTAATTCCGATATAATTGATTTGAAATGAAAAATTATCTATTATAATTCATCTTTTTACTTTCAAATCAATGCTGTTGCTTGCCCTAGTTCACATATTTATTATCACGTCCAGTGGGTTACATCCGTCATGCTACTTTACTTTTCTATCCTTCAGTTTATTTTTAACATCTAATACGACTGATTGTGACGTCGCACATTTTTCGTTAATTTCGTGTGTCAACACCGCATTCTACCCCAAATCTAGCAGCCGCATAATTTCCTCAAGAATTCGGAATGCAGCCAAACAACGTCCATCTGAGTTATTGAATACATTTCCCTCAGCGAACACACGTCGGTCGTAAGTCGTGATTAATTTTAGATTTCAAGAACACTCTTATCTGCATAATGTTTTCAAAGATTATGTCTGAAATGAAAAAGATTATTTAATTTGGCTCAGATATGAATTGTAAATCGCAATACTGAATTTTCAAATTCAAATAACCTTTTGTATCATAAGTTAGAGTCAGCTTGTAAACTAAATATATACGGAAACGTACACTGGGAGTTTAGTTCTCACAGGACAAATGTTTTAATCAAAACATGTTCCTCTCGCCAATGACTGATATACACTAATCAATTTATTTTGATACTTCCAGTGTAGGACTATATTTCTGGTATAAATAATGTGTTATCTGTTGCACGAATGTTTTATTATGGGGACATGAATATCAAATGAACTTATTTATGTATAAAACTATCAGGAATGGTTGCAGCATTTAGACAACTAATGTCCTGAGAAATAACCTCTCATGCTATTATATCCCGGGAAGTAAATTATTTGAAGACATCGCAGATTAATGACCAATGTTTAAAATTATTTAAGAAAATTGCAAGTTAGTAAAAATATTGTTTCCTATTTAATTCAATTTATTCAATTATTAGATACAAGACTTGACTTATTATTGAAATTTTGCAAAATTTTTAAAACATTAGCAAGTATTTTTTTTTTTTTAATAATTTTTAACTTTCCTATACAAACCGACTACTCTGTTCAGCTTTTTTTTAAATGCGTACATAATACAAACACTTTATTATTTTATAAAAACTTATATAAACAATATAAGTAAAGCATATCTATTAAACATAACCTGCAAAATATTTAAAATGAATCAAACAATACATATGAACTTCACACCATCAAAAATATTTTTGGGGTGCTACAATTTAAATAATTTAATTTTTGAAAAAATATTATAATTTCTAAAAACGTAATAATCACTTCCAATTACAAGTTCAAATTGATTTTAACCCTATGCTACCATCATACAGTTGCTTCATACAGTTATACGCTTCTCGGTCAAGAGAGCATAACAGATTCCAAAAGAGTTGTATTTTTCTAAATACCTCTGAAGATGATTGCCGGGCAATTGAAATGTACATAAGGTTTAAATAACTGTTATTTGTGGTTTAGAGGTTTTATTTATTTTTATAAAAAAATGCCTTTATATTTGTTTATACATTTTTTGTTGAAAATAACACAAAATTATTTTGAAATAAAATTTTAAAAAATTTATTAATATTCGGCTTCAAAGTCTATACCCTATAATTTATTCAAAATAAAACATTAAAAATATATAAAAGAAAAATATGATACATTTAACTAATGCATCTGACAAACATAAATTTATATTTTTTTATTTAAAAAATTAGTTCAAATTCCTAATTATTTTATAATGTCAATTTTCAATCAAAGTATGTATAAAACAAAATTCTATTTCTCAAAAATTTAATTGTATATGTATAAAAACAAATCCATGTACTTTTTATAATGCTATAAACATGTTTACATACAAGTATATCAAGTAACGTTACTTATGTACAATATTTATTGAACTCGAACTAACATGGATTTAACCATTTCAAAATAATTTCATAATATTTATTTTGAGATTATGTATCAAAAAAAATCCACTAAGTAAAATCAACAAATTGTAATAATATTTTAAACACCTTACTTAATTAATATAAATTATTTAATATTTTTCAATAATCTACATATTTACATCATTGGAACTCTGATAAGACACATCTGGGGATATTTTCGGATCGATACTCGTTTTTCAATTCCTTCTGTTAGCTCACACTCTCCTGATATATATATATATATATATATATATATATATATATATATATATATATATATATATATATCGCAATATGTATTCTTGTGTATTAATAAAGAACTAAGTCAAAATACAAATACAAGAATTATAATTGAATTTATTTATTATATTGTAAATTCAATTATAATTCTTGTATTTGTATTTTGACTTAGTACTTTGTGTGTATATATATATATATTAAAATAACATAGGTTATTCAAATACAAGAATATTTATTAATTTATATTCAAAGCTTTTCGTTGGTAAACAGTACCAACATCATCAGGATATATATATATATATATATATATATATATATATATATATATCTTGTACAAATTTTCATTCATTAATAACATAAATTTTTATTTATCCAATCAAGATGAAATACATTTCTTTAAACTTATAGGGGATAATTATTGATGTTAACACAGTATTTTCAAATATTTATTCAATAATTAAAATTTAGGTGGTCTGTCAGTTTCGAACTGGGTATCTTCATGTTGGAAGTCTAGGGCTTAGCCACTGATCCAACTTTCCCATATCTAGAAATGTACTTCTCAAAAATGTCTATGAATTTTTCTTTAATTCTTTTTTTGCCACCATCGGGTTGTTGTCAAAATATCCATTGCACAACTTTATTGTTGCCATGGGTACCACACAATATCATAAAAAATGATCCAGGATTAAAAATGAATGAAAAGAATAAGATAAACAAACAAACTGGATTAACGGTATCAAACCTTGGTTCACAAATGGACAATGCAAAAGAAAAGCGAAAAAACTACAACATAATGCAAGCGACGAAAAAAAGCGTATATATAATTACAAACAAAAATAATAGTCCAACACTATACACAGAAAGGAAAATGGAAAATTGCAAGGAAATTCGTTTTTTATATTTTGCCACCTAATATTGTTATTCTGACATACGTATATACATATTTATGTTAGTTGTAATTATAAAATAAAATAAAATACAATTTTTTCTCTATTGATTTAGGCCTAAGTAGGAATTGACTTTGAAAAAAAATTATTACTTGTTATGTTGTGTTGTTAAAGAGCATAAAATTAATGTACGATACGCTAATTGATATTTGCTATGGAAAACCCATAACAAATTATTATTATGTAACAAGGCCCCAGTGGCTATAGGTTTACCTACCTTGACTTATTAGAGAAGAGGAAGAAGTTAATTAATCTAAACACAATTTGATAAGGGTTCACAAGTATTATTATTAGTAAACTTATATTTGGCGATGTCTAATGTAACACATAAGTAACTATCGGACTAACTAATGACTGTAATATACATTCTTCACTCGTTTGCTTCATTATAAATTACACAGTATAACTTTTAAAATTAACTCACAGAATTTCACTAATCGTGGTTATCGTTTAATTAATTTAAAACATTTTCATATACTTTAGTAATCAACAAAATTAAAATTAAAACTATTTTTTATGTCAAAAATGAGAAAATATTATTATAAAAATTTTTTAAAAAAAATTAATTCATCTTCCTTAATTTTACAATAACCCAAAAATCTAGTATAATTTCCCCTTATTTCACTGATTCAACTCTTTAAATGCTAAATTTGAAATTAATATGAATTCTATATCACAAATTATTTGTTTTATCAATTCCTTCACACTCTCACTCTCTCTCTCTCTCTCTCTCTCTCTCTCTCTCTATATATATATATATATATATATATATATATATATATATATATATATATATATATATATATATATATATAGTTCAATCGTTGAAAATAGTTTTTTATTCATGACACTTTATGCTAATACAGTTTTTTTTCAAATATTTATTCATTTTTTAAATTAAAAAAAGTTGATGTCTTTAGTTGGATTCGAACTGAATGACTACATATTTGAAATCCAGTAATGTATTATTATCACCAAGTGTCATCTACTACAAGTTTAAAACAATATGTTTGAACTTGAGTGGATGAATAAAAATTATTTTACAGACACACGCCCGCACTCATGCACGCGCGTACTTTTTAAAATTTGTAAGTGAATTTGGTGTAATGAAGTTCTATTTTTAAATATGTTAAAGTATATGTGATGTTTCAAGAAAATATAATTAATTTAGTGAAATATTTTAAAAATATTAATCTGTAAATACTTACGTGTATAAAACTAGCACCCAAGACGACAAACCAACCCCAACCACCATCCGGAGCCACCAGTTTCATCCCTGCTGGGACGCTGGCTTTCAGTTTATTAATCCTGCAACGTAAAAAATAGTTACATTCAAGATAGACCAACTATTGCCAGAGGAAACATTTATTGTGTTATGAGACACACACACACACACACGCGCGCGCGCGCGCACACACACACACACACACACACACACACACAAACTTCGTTGAAACATATCCATTTTATTGAGTCTCCAATATCGTGTTCAGTCCCAATTTTACATCGGAACATATTTGTTCGAGATCCTTTGCTCATTGTCTTTGAAATATTCCAAACACTTGGGTCTGTTCTCTTCTACTAATGTTTTTCCTTACATGTGCTTTGGGGCCACAAATAAGAAGAGAAACACAGTATGTGCACGTACGTGGATGCCAGCGCTTAGAAATAAACATATGTCAAAGTTGTTATACTGATCACATTTTCTGTCTGCCATGCATTTGTGTATAGTTATAACTCGAGAATTGTTTGTGCGTTGGTGTTTTTTGGAAATACAATAGCGTTGTGAAACGTACAGTGAACATAATGCGCAATAACGAGTCGTAGAGAGGCTGAATGAGAAAAGCTTGCAGGTTGGGGTTACTCTGGAATAGCCATATACAATGAGTTAACAATGAAAGACGACAGAGGAAATGTAAAAATAAAGATAATGTGAAAGGAGATGATATCTACCACAATATAAAGACAGAGATTGTGAACGCAATGGAAAGGTTGGTACAATTCAGTGGTCTCCTGTTGGCCAACTAACGGTCAGTACCAGGTTCGTCATGAATGTTTTTGTGGTGTCTACTTACAAAGCGAAGGAGAAGGACCGTATCAACACAAGGGAGGTTGAGTATCAACACTTGTTTACTGCGGTTTATCGATGGCTTGTCAAGGTTAAATAAACAAAGATTTCCGCAGGTTTGATATCGTTTTAATTAGATATGACATCAACGCTAATCGCGTGTCAAATAACACGCAGAAAGAAGACAAAAATATTTTACAACTTTTAATATTTTAAATCAGTTTAAGGTCAAGATGGAAGAAATTATAAGCTTTATATCTTATGTTATAAGCTCCAAAAATTCTAGCAACTGCGTACCACCTGAAGGTTTTCGAAGATTTTGGCGTACCACCATTTTCCCGTGAATAAAGAGACAATTGCAGAAGTAATTGAACTTAATTTTATCCTAAATCCGCTTCACACTTGTTTGTTTCTTTATTTATGTTTTACAACAGTTCAGAAAACCACTCTCACACAAGTAACTAGTGACAAATGGGATAAAAAATAGCATAGCTTTCCGGAAGTGTATTAGATACTCGGATTTACATCCGATCCAGAAGTCTATTATTGATTTCTCTTTTTTTAAAAAATCTCTCAATGAACTGTCTATTAGTTTAATCGATAAATGTTTCCTGTAGCTCCAACTGTGGATCATAGGATTTCTGATCCAGTCAAGTTTGGAATAATCTTCAAAGAAATATTTATTGAAATTTTCTAGAAGAGCTTCCAAGTGCAGAATTATACCGACAATCAGATCTGGCTTTGAACATATGTAATTTTGTTCCGATAATGATGGCATTGTGGGAAATGCTCAGACATTATTCTCCTGTATTTCCACACATAAAAAGACCGATTTTTTTTTAAAGAGTTTACTTTGCCATTGGCTGTGAAGGGTGTTGTATTGCTCCCTAAAGACTCATGTTCAGCGTGTTGAGTCTTACATCAAAAAAGGCATCTAGCTATGACGATATTGACAACCATATTTCATCACAGAACAAGTTTTTCATACCACTGATTTTTTTCAGTTACATAAACTTCTAAACATCTAAGCTCAGTTTAAAAATCGGGTGAATATTTCCCATCTCACTTCAATACGCAAGAGAAGAGTTTTGAAGTTGCCACACATATCGTCTCTCATCAAGCAGAATAATCTTGAATTAGAAGCCATAGCCTTATTGAAGTTAATAACTTTCACAGCATCTGATAAAACGGAGGTCTGATTTTACGGCATATGCAGCTAATGCATTTTCTTTAGCAGCTAATGCTTTCTGGAGGATTACACAATATGTACTTCACAGCAATCAGGAGGAATTTTCTTTATTTTTTCTGCTAGTCCTGTCACTTTTCCTGGCATAGCTTTTGCTCCATCTGTGCATAAACCAATACACTTTGACCATGGAACAGAATGCCTATTTTGAGCAAATACTCATGCTGAAATAATTTCCACTTGTAGTGTTTAATTCAAGTGGTTTGGAGAACAAAAACCCTTCTATAACTTCTTCATGAGAAGTCCAAAATATGTGGATTCTTGAAGTTTTAAACACAGTTGTTGGTAAATATTGGAAGACATATTGGCATTCGCCTCTTCACTGTGTTGTTCGACAACGGTATTTTTTAAATTTCTTTGGCTGCCTTTTCTCCTAACAAAGCTTTTACCATATTAACAGCAACCGGTAGTAAAAGGGTCTCCCCTATTGTGTGAGGCTTTCCATCTTTTACAATCGTAAAACTAGCAAGGTAGGACGCCTTTATTAAGTTAGTATCAGTGTTTCCAAAGCTTATCATTCATTCATTTTCTTAATTGAAAGAAATAGATTTTCTTTTAAAAAAATTAATCCGGCTACAAGCCAAATCATAGTGTTTTGTGTTTTGGTGACGTATAAGCAGAGAAGGCTTCGTGTTGTCCTTCGAAAGGGTTTCGAAACAAGCAACCCATTAAGGAATGGGATTGTCAGCGTTTTCTGTGACGGACTTTACAATAAAACCATACTAAAAGTAGCTATCGTAGTATTTACTATTGTACTACGGTTTAGGATATTTAACACTATCCTTTGAAGTACCAGGGTTCACCAGAAAGGGCTTCATAGTTTATTATGGAAGCACAACAAAATCATACACAATAGTTAGTGATGATTAACATAACATTAAAACGTGATGTCTATCTCTCTAATCACCACCGTTCTTGACGTCCTCGTTGATGTCAAAGCACACAATGTTGGATTCAAACTGGCGGCCGAGGAGCCAATAGAGCGGAACAATAGGTGAAGGCAGAGGAGGGAATAGTCGTCACCCGGTTGGCTGGACGTGGGCACTTGGCCCATACTACCAGTGGTACGCGTACCACCGTTTGGGAACCCCTGTCTTAGGTCTTACACACACACACACACACACACACGTCAGGATTTTGTCGCACTTAGAGAGCCTGTTTAATAAAATGAGACAGCAGTATAGAGAGATTGAGTTCGTGTAAGAGTAAGTCCATTCATGTCGAAGGAGTAGGAACAATGAGAACATCAGGTAGACACCGCTCATCATCCCGTGTAACGGGTAGACACTCTTCCCTTCACCTCGTGCATCGGCTAGACAACTTTCACCCATGTTAACGGGTTGACACCGCCCTAACCCAAGGTAACAGTTAGATACCTCTCCTCAGCCAAGATAAGGGTAGACACCTCATTTAACCCAACTTAGCCGGTATTTACCTCTCCTCATCTATAGTAACAGGTAGACACTGCTCTAACCCAAAGTAATGGATAGACGCCTCTTCTCAGGCAGGGTTCGAGTATACACCTCATCTAACCGGAAGTAGCAGGTAGATACCTCTTCTCATCCATGATAACGAGTAGACACCACCCTAACCCAGGGTAATAGATAGACAAATCTCCTCAGTGACGGTACAGATAGACACGTCATCTAACCCAAAGTAGCAGGTACATACCTCTCCTCATCGATGGTAACGAATAGGCATCGCCCTAACCCAGGGTCATGGATAGACATCTCTCCTCAGGCAGAGTACGGGTAGACATCTCATCTAACCCTCGTTGAGGTAGCAGGTAGATACCTCTCCTCAACGATGGTAACGAGTAGATACACCCTAACCTAGTGAAATGGATAGACACATCTCCTTAGGCAGGGTACCTGATGACATTTCATCTAACCAAAGGTAGCATGTAGATCCTACCCCTCATCCATGGTAACGGGTAGACGCCGCCCAGGGGAAATGGATAGACAACTCTCCTCAACCTGGGTACGGGTGGACACCTCATCTAACCTAAGGTAGCAGGTAGATACCACTCTTCATCCATGGTAACGAATAAAAGCCACCCTAACCCAGGGTAATTGAGAGACACCTCTCCTCAGTCAGGGTATGGGTAGACACTTCATCTAACCCAACTTAGCAAGTAAATACCTCTCCTCGTCCATAGTAACGAGTAGACACCGTCGTATCCCAGGGTAATGGATAGGCAACTCTACTCAGGCAGGGTACAGCCATACCCTTCATTTAACTAAAGGTAGCAAGTAGATACATCTTCTCATTCATAGTAACGGGTAGATACCGATCTAATCCATGGTAACGGATGAACCCTATCTCTCCTCAGGAAGGTAGGGGTAGACACCTCATTTAACCCAAGGTACCAGATAGATACCTTTCCTCATCCGTAGTAACGGGTAGACACACCCTAACCTAGGGAAATGGATACCTCTCCTTAGGCAGAGTACCGAATGATACTTCATCTAACTAAAGGTAGCATGTAGATCCTACTCCTCATCCATGGTAACTGGTAGACACCGCCCTAACCCAGGGTACGGGATAAGCATCTCTACTTAGAAAGGGTACGGTTAGAAACCTCATCTAACTCAAGGTAGCAGGTAGATATATCCCCTCATACATAGTAACGAGTAGACACGGCTCCTCAGGAAGGGTATGGGTAGACACCGTTCCTCAGCAAGGATACGGATAGACATCTCATTTATCCTAAGGTAGCAGGTAGATACCTCTTGTCATTAATGGTAACAGGTAGACGCTGCCCTAACCAAGGGTAATGGATAGACACCTCTCCTTAGCCAGGGTAAATAACCCAAAATAGCAGGTAGATACCTATCCTCATCGATTTTAACGGCTAGACATCGACTTAACCCAGGGAAATGGATACGCATCTCTACTCAGGAAGGGTACTGGTAGAAACTTCATCTAACCCAAGGTAGCAGGTAGATACTTCTCCTCATCGATGTTAACGAGTAGACACCCCTCCTCAGGCATCGTACAGGTAGACACGTCCTAACCGAAGGTAGCAGGTAAATACATCTTTTCGTCCATAGTAACGGGTAGACACCATCCTAAACCAGGGTAATGGATAAACAACTCTCCTCAGGCAGGGTACGGGTAGACACTTCATCTAACTGAAGGTAGCAGGTATATGTCTCTTCTCGTCCACGGTAACAGGTAGAAGCCGCCTTAACATAAGGTAATAGATAGACACCTTCTCTCAGCCAGGGTACGGGTAGACACCTCATTTAACTTTAGGTAGCAGGAACAAGCCTCTCCTCATCCATAGTAACGGATAGATGCCGCACTAACCTAGGGTAACGAATAGACA
The DNA here is from genome assembly GCA_036971475.1 of Prosapia bicincta. NCBI lineage: Eukaryota > Metazoa > Arthropoda > Insecta > Hemiptera > Cercopidae > Prosapia > Prosapia bicincta. The sequence goes on from JBAIZL010000004.1 coordinate 253,114,999, forward strand.
CCTCTCCTGAGCCAGGGCACGGGTAGATACCTCATCACAACCCAAGGTAGCAGGTAGATACATATCCTCATCGACGTTAACGGCTAGACGCCGCCCTAACCAAGGGTAACGGATAGACACCTCTTCTCAGCCAGGGTACGGGTAGACACCTTATCTATCCCAAGGTAGCAAGTACCTCTCCTCATCGACGTTAACGGCTAGACGCCACCCTAACCTAGGGTAATGAGCATACCTTCTCTTCTCCCCGGTTGAAAACAGACCCGCTTCAACCAACCCCGCACTTGGGATACCATGATTTCCTTCTTTCTCTAGTACCAGGGTATCATATTGTCTTTCCTTTGTCATACGTAGTCCCCTCTACCTTTCCTTATCCTTCTTACAAGGGGATGTAATAGATATGCACATCTGTACTACAGCAATGTCACGCTCCCCTCTATACCCTCTACCTTGAGGTGTCATGTCTGTACCCTAATTCTGCCTATATTTGTTATCCAGGTGACATAACAGCTGATAGACTTGAGACTTTAAAGCATGAACAAATTGAGGCGACTAATCATATTACCATTAGAAAATATTGTGTAGCACACTCAACGTCTAAGGCACCTTTTTGTTACAAGAAAAGTCCTTACAAGAACTCTCTATGCCTTTTTTTAACCTCTTTCATTACGTCCTTTAATCCGAATATTTCGTACGATCCCTTTTTGCTATAAAGGTGAGTTACAATTAGACACCTCACTAAGAGCACGAAGAGGAGTAGACAGGCATCATCTGATCGCCAGAGTATGTCCCAGAGAAGAATGTTTTATATCCCTACCTATTGCACTCTGACCATTAGAACGCGTTATCCCTTTCATAGGCACCCATAACCGGCAGAAAGGGAGGCCGCGACCCTCTAGCTTACCCTCACATTAAAAAAAAAAATAAATATCCAGGCGACATTTGTAGATCAGTAAAATTTTAGAAAGTTATTTTAAAAATTAGTGAATTGTAGAACATGACTTGGTGAAGTTCCAAGGCTGTGTGTCTCTTTGGAACATGCGCAGCACGCTCTTTTCACCACCAGCAGACACGATACAATCTTAACTCGCACGCTGTAACTTCAGTGAAGTCAGGATTGCTGAAAACAACAGAAACTTTCAAGTTTAGTTGACTGTAAAAGTGAACGTAGGGGGAAGTGCATTGGGCAACTCGGACTACGGTTACCCCTTACGCGAAGGTATGTGGCGCGCACTATACCAGAGATGGTCGATATTTCTGTCCCGGTGACTTTGTCACTGATATTCGTTTATCGCTGGTGGTACCAGTGACAAAATATGGAAAATGCCAGTTACAGTGACAATGGATCGATCGGAGCCAAAACGTCGTCGTCATTGCCTGGAAAGTTACTGATATTTTACCGCGGCTGTGATTGGTTTATTTGTCGCTGTCACTGGATCTACTCTAACCGCTCGGTTCACGGCGCCGGCCATCGTAAAGTATCGTTGACTGAAGGGGTAGGGGTTTTCTCTGTCGTGATTTGGAAAAATGTCGCCGTCACAGAATTTATAGTTACTCATATTTTACCGAGGCTGTCATTGGTTTTTTTGTTGCTGTCACTGGTTCTAATAATTTACGTCCTGTGTGAATGGGCTATTTGTGTCAGATTTCAGGACAGTGACAGTGCTGTGTGCCGTAGATGCTATAGTTTGTTCTCAAATCTGTATGAGCTTATTTTTAAGTAAAATGAGCTTTCCGAACAAAAGAGCGAGGTGTGAACTCCTATAACTATCATAATTTATGCAAACAAGCGAAACAACATTTTTGTGGACTGGGCACATCCGTACCTTGCGAGCGACTATTCTATAAGGGAGGTTACATTTTAAATGACAGAAGATCTCGGTCAAGTCTTGATAAGGTCTGGAAATCCTTTTTGTTAATTCAAACATCCAATACTGTAAATAAACTGTATTTTGTAATTAAACCGCATGTTGTAAGTAAACTGTTATTTTGTAGTTTTATATAAGATTATATAATTTACTATGTCAGTATATGTGTTGCAGTAACCTCCTAATAATGACACCGGCACTGTCTTTCGTCCCCAGCGTGGTATGCCTGCCTGTTATTGGTACATACAGATCTGTCTCAGTAAAAGTTAGATTCCCTCCTCAGATTCCCTTGTCACCGGTAAAAGTTACTGATCCAAGCCTGGCGCTGTCACCAAAATCACCGATCCGTTAAAGTCACTGGATGGACTATCACTATACCAGAGCCCAAAGTTATAGCCTAGGGGGGGCTTCCCTCACTATACTCTAGTAGCACAATATAAGCATACAGGATTAGCCGTAAGACGCATACACAACACATACCTCACTATATTAAAGCAATCTCTGTTTTAGCACCTTTCTTAAACCTACTTTTATTTCATCTATTTTTTCATCCTTCATTCTTCCTTATTGTAACCGCAAGACACAACCCTACATACCCGATAGAGAGTAGGAAAGCGACCCTGAACACAAGATCACGATCCGCCCCTAAACATTACTTTTAAACCCCACCTATATTCAAAATGCTTTTCCTTTCATTTGTAAAATGCTTTTCCCTTCAATTTCATCCCGCAATTATAAGCAACTGAAATAAAAGCTATAGGACTCAAAAAAGTCTTTGAAAATTTTCCGACTATGTACAAACGTACATAAATTTTATAGCATTGTAACATTACAACAAATGTAAACTTCCATCTATTCAGAAGTTATTAAGTATTGTTTTACAGTGTATTTTGAGGTGAACTAATTAGGGTCAAGTTGTTTCAGAGCAAACCAAAGCTAGATGCCCTTGTAACTCTTCCCTCCGTCTGAGGAGGCTCCCTTCCCACTTCTTAGCGCTAACCCAAGCAAAATTATTCCCTCATTTGTCATCACCGACTTCGTTCTGTCTGTTTAAACACTGAAGTTCACCCAAACCTATAACAAGTATTAAGAGCTACATGTGTGATAGTTCAAGTGCTTTCAAACTCTTCTTTTAAACGGGGATTAATGGCTGTAGATTGAGATCATTCATTCCGTTTTGATAGTTTGATATGGCAAAAAAAAAGGTTTCTTGAAACGAGCAATGATAAATGTAGCCACTTCAGTTTAGGGAACGTAGTTCAAACATTCTCCTATCCATTGCTCTATCCATCGCCTTACTGTTCCCCTATCCATTGTCATATCCATGGTCTACCCATTGTCCTATCCATTGTCGTATTCTTTTCCATATATATTGCCCCTTCCAATGCCATATCCACTGGCCTACCTATTATCCTAACCATTGACGTGTTCATTGCCATATCCCAATGGACTACCAATTTTCCTATCCATTGTCGTGTTAATTTTCTTATCCATTAGCCTACCCATTATCCTATCCATTGTCGTGTTCATTTCCATACCATTGTCATATCCATTACCCTACCCATTGGCGATTCCATCGCCATATCCATTACCTAATCCATTGCAGATAACTTTAATTTCTACAGAAATAGGAGACTGACCAAACTTATAGTTGAGTTCAGTGTACTATATTAGTGTTATCAGTGAGGCTCTGTTGTAAAGCTTTACAATTACACTGGAAGTGTTAGAAACCGCGTATTTACTTTGCTGAAACATTTGGTTTGCTTAATATCGTAGACATAAGTTAGGTAGGGTCGGAGCGTTAGGTCGTTTCTTTAACATTACCGCGGTAATTTACAAACAATTGCGAAATATTTTATCTTTTTCAACTTTTTATGAATACATAAAAACAACCATCACAGACTGCTTTCAACGCTAATCTACAAGTGTAGACGCTTGTGGTGCACTAGCTCTTTGTCAGGGTGCACGCTAGCGTGTGTGCGAGCAAGCAATTAAACTAGGCTGCCGAATAGCTAGAACAGGAGCAGCAGGCGTAGGGTTGCCATATCTGTGTTGGGTGTGGTCTATACGATGCATACAGAAGGCCTGGAATCACGTGACTGAGTACCGCTGATATTTCTGAGACGACTTCGCTCATGTTATAAGCTTCTGTTGTACTTAATCCGCGTGCACTTGAATTTTAAGTTCTCTCATTTGTTGTCATGGTGTTGGTCTATTAAAACTGTAGTTGTACTCTTTAGGCCAAACAAATTCGTGAAACACTTGGGTGTTTTCTATTTGAGCCCAAACAGGTAGAGTACGGCGGTTAAGCATCACCACATGTTGAAGGGACTAGCTCTACTTATCCAGACAGCCACATCCAGTTTGAACAAAATTCCAGAAACTGTTACTTGTCGTTTGGTTTTTCTTTAGAAACAAATATTTGCTTGATATTAGATCAGATAAAGAGGATGTTCCTCGTTCTTTAAAATTGTCCTAAGTTACCTCTACGTTCCTCCCGTAAACTTTGTTTTTTATATTTACAACACTATGTTTTCAAAAAAAGGGAGATTTTAATGTCCCGAAAAGCTCCCTCGGGACATGAGAACATTAACGGCAAAACCGGGACGTACGGCAACCCTAGGGAAATATCTATGCCGGGATTGCGGGAGTTATTGTTTCAGCTAAAGTCATCCGAAAGTAGTCAGTACGAAAAGGTATCAGAAAAATTTTATGGTGCACGACGCACTTTACTGAAGAACGTTCACTTTATCCTGGGTATAGACGTCCTCCGTGCCTCAGCCACTTCTCAGTTTAGTGTAATTCCTGTCTGTAGACATCTTTAGTTGACTTGATTCCACTCGCTTTGCAACCGTCCTCCATAATATCTACTTTGCGTTTATTTCACACATTGAGACATTGAGATAGTTCATGCTTTCTTGTTGCTTGCTCCGTGACAAAGGGTAGTCTTGAAGAAAGTCCGAAATGCTACTCTCGTCCCACTTCATGTTCACAAAACCGACAACAAGAGGATTCTCAACGCCAACTAGATCGCTACTGATTACTGATCGAGACTAGACGTTATACAGGCCCAATCTTCCATCAACGCGCATGCGCGTGACGTCACAGCTGAAAAGCTTTGTAGGGCTTACAGCAGCAGTGGGGGAAGTAGTATACTTCGTAGGTATACTTTAATAAAAATAGATAGTAATGTTGAATAAAATTATTACCAAATCTATCCTGCGCACGTATATTTTAATAAAAATAGATAGTAATGTTGAATAAAATTATTACCAAATCTATCCTGACTAGATACTTCGTACGTATATTTTAATGTAGGTATAAAAGGAAGAAAACTCACTATGTAAAAATTAAATTTAACTTTGCCATTTTTATTCAAAAGACATTTATAAATTTTTTATAATATCTAACCTAACCTATCACAACAAATAAGATTCATTAAAACTAGAATGCTTTAAGAAAAAATTAGAATCGAAGTTCGGAATTTGAACCCGAAACTTACGATTAGTAAGCTTGTACCTTAACCATTAGGCCACGAGGTTCTACTGTTATCGCTGATACTGTTTCTCTTATTACATTGTGGCTCATCGCTCCCCCTACATTCTCTCCCCACTCAAGGAACCGAACTGAAGGTTGCGCATGCGCGTTGATGGAAGATTGGGCCTGTATAACGTCTAGTAAATCGAGTGGTCGGATAGTACACTCAGCACAATCAGCTGTTACAATACATCAGCTGTCATTACACAATAAGTTCTGCATGCAGATTATGTACCCAGATGTGATATGTATTAACAGCTGGCTGTGTTTTATTACTCTGTACAGCACAATATAGCATATTAAGCGCGTCTACTAGTGAATCCTAATTTTGGAGTTGGTGCTGTTAGGGAATAAAATACAAAATGTATTAAAAGACAATTTAACTGGAATATTTACCATTTACTGTAAAATTCATGTTTTAAGCATTAATGTGAAGCTTGAAAGATCTAATGTAATTATATAAAGGTTTTCTTTCGCCTAATTCGAAATAATGCTGAGCCTAACAATGCTACCTCAAGAAGTTCACATCATTGCATCGGTTTTTTCTTCTTTTGGAATATCGCTTTTAGCTACTGTTATAACCCGGAAGACAAACAGGTCAAAACGATTCGAGTTTTCTTTAGCGCTATACAAATACCTTATGTAGAGATATTACTAAACCTTCTTCAATGGTCTGCCGACATGATACGAATATAATTATAACCGCACCGGGGAGGGGGTGCAGTGAAGATGCTTTAAATATTCTCTGAAGTTGAGGTATATTTTTTTTAAGGTCTCTGGCGTTAAGGCCTGAAGTTAAGGTCTATTTTGTTTTAAGGTCTCTGACGTTAAGGTCTGAAGTTAAGGTCTATTTTGTTTTAAGGTCTCTGACGTTAAGGTCTGAAGTTAAGGTCTATTTTGTTTTAAGGTCTCTGACGTTAAGGTCTGAAGTTAAGGTCTATTTTGTTTTAAGGTCTCTGACGTTAAGGTCTGAAGTTAAGGTCTATTTTGTTTTAAGGTCTCTGACGTTAAGGTCTGAAGTTAAGGTCTATTTTGTTTTAAGGTCTCTGACGTTAAGGTCTGAAGTTAAGGTCTATTTTGTTTTAAGGTCTCTGACGTTAAGGTATGAAGTTAAGGTCTATTTTGTTTTAAGGTCTCTGACGTTAATGTCTATTTTGTTTTAAGGTCTCTGACGTTAAGGTCTGAAGTTAAGGTCTATTTTGTTTTAAGGACTCTGACGTTAAGGTCTGAAGTTAAGGAAATGCACGGTATTTTAGCTTCTGATGATACTTCTAGGTTAGGCAGTGAACCGTTTAGAAAAAATTAATTTTGAATGTAGTCGGTGATGGTCTAATGTTGTTTTAAACAGAAAAAGAATTTAAAGTTGTTCAAGTTTATAAAACTTACTGAATGCACTAAAAAACATACTCACGTCATGGTTCCAATGCTTCGGATAACGCTGGCCTTAGCACCTGCAAACAGAAAGAGAGTTTGGTGGGTCACTTATATAAATGTATACACAAACAGTAAACTACGCATACGTATATGTTGCAAGTTTCGGCAGGTAGGACATTTTCACCTGGCTTAACGCTCAAGTTTATGTGTTGATGTAAGGGTTAGAGTGGGATGGGTTATCCGGTGAGGAATGAAGGGGGTGAAAACAAATATTTAGGAAGTTTAATAGTCTAGTGAGGAAAGCACATGAATGCTAACTTAAATGGCATGGGTTCGGTCCTCGGTAGCGCCAAAGTATTTCTATGTGTTTTTCCAGCTACCAGATCGATTCAGTGTGAGAAATTAAATGCCTAGGCTCAAACCTAGACTTTGAAGGCTCACTGTCTTGATATGATATAACCAAAGTAAGTTACCACTACGCTGTGTCTAGTTATCTTAATAGTATAAAAAAAACAATTATTATTATTATTATTATATGGATACCATCCCATTGGTGACGATAAACAAAGATTTAAGCTTTCCAAAGTTACGATATACTATAAACTAACCTTGACGGCCATTAGCTAACTAACGTGACATCTGATGGCAATTTAACGAACTTCTCCATACAAATTTGACGGGTTTAAATCGCTTCCTATAACTCCAACACTTTATTAATACGCCTATTTGTCTGACCGTGAATCGTTGTTGGAGAAGCAGAATCTTTTGAGCGGTGACTTAATGTTATTGCTTTAGTAACTAGCCTTACCTAACAGATTTAATTAGTTTTTCTAGGTTAGTTTATTGAGCGTGTATAAACCTAACATAGTTTAGAAGTTTTCCTTAATGTAAGCAGCATTTTAGATTGGCAATTCAGAAAATAGCCCAAATTCTCAACCAAGCTAGGGTAGGTCTATCACTTTTACTCGTTTAGCAGGCTAAGGCCGCTAAGGGATCACAGTCACAGATTTCTTTTGGGCAGTAAGTCACGATTATGTCCAATAGCGTGTTTAAGTTATAATATAAGCATATTGGCGAATATATTTCCCGAATCTGGTATTATTTAGTTGTGTAAAATTCATTGTGTTTATGTAGCATTTGTTAAAATGATTTATATGTTGTGGTTCCTGTAGCTATTACGCCAAAATAAGACTGTGTGTAGCATAGAGTATAAACTTGTTCTTCTTCAATAAGTCTAAAAATTCTATAAGGAATGAGGTAATATACAGTGGACGAATTGATAAGTGGTTTCAAGTGTCGCAAACAGTACGCTAGCCAGTTTACACTTAGACGGAAGACATGTTGAGGCGTCCTTGACTTTAAAATAGTTAGCTTTGTTATCGTAATACGAGTACATGTGAGTCACGTCAGTTAATTGTTATATTGCTATCAACTCGATTATTGTTAGGGTCACTGTGTTGCGTAACGGGCTGTGGAAACCCAGCTGATAATGTCCCAAGCGAGTAAGTCTTCACGATGCACTGAAGGAATGAAAGAACGGATGAGCAGTAGAAAGTGTAAGATGATAGGAGGTAGAAGAGTGAGACTTTGTTAGGGTCACTGTGTTGCGTAACGGGCTGTGGAAATCCAGCTGATAATGTCCCAAGCGAGTAAGCCTTCACGATGTATTGAAGGAATACAAGAACGGGTGAGCAGTAGAAAGCGTAAGATGATAGGAGGTAGACGAGTGAGACTTTGGTTCAAGAAGCTCCAAGGAATAGGTTGTCGAACCAAGAGTCACTTCACGATAGTGATACATTTGTTGGCAAAATAAGTAAGAGAAATAAAATTTTCAGGTAGCGGAAAAAGGGACGCTTATGGCAAACCAGATGTAGGCCTACTTTACACCATTATCTAAGGTAGACATGTTGTGGGAAATTATCTCCCTTGTAAGGATAAGCATAGGGAACAAGGGTTTCCTCGAAGCAGGTAGAAAAACAAATAAAGAGTGTCTCATCAACTCAAACAGACCCAAGCTCTACTGGTGATATAGCGCGGTGTCGACCCGCCATCTGGGCTACTACAATGTGGTTAAATGTTATGTTTAATTTTCCAAACAATGGCAATTTGTGTCAGCTGACTCGTTGTGAATGTATGGTATTCTTAATACCGCATTTAAAGTACGCAAATGCTATTGAATTTAGTGAGTTTACCGTGACGTGTGGAAGTGATGTTTGGAATTAGCACGTCCACACAAATGATTCAGCGGAAAGTTGTCGAACATGTTAAGCCTTCCTCTGTAACAATCGATATCACCCAGAGCTGGCAACTAATCGTATATTGTCCCACGAGAGCAAACCTATTACCTGTTTAATAGCGCTCTAAGATACTTACATGGCAATGGACAAACCAATAATAAAGCTTCTACACATACAATAATTGAAAGATGAACTGCATGGATTTCTAAATTTAAATGATGCTCAATGAAATTGTTATTGGGTCTGCACCGCTGTAGATGTTGTCTTGTCACACAGTTGACCTTCACGAATCGTACACATAACTGTACACAAACTAATAACTGTACAATTTCAGCTGGCTTTGTGAGTTAAATTGATTACTAATAACTGTAAACAAACTCACAATTATATAATTTCAGTTGTCTTGTGAGTTAAATTGATTAATAAATAACTTTACACAAATTCACGATTATATAATTTGAGCTGTTTTGTGAGTTAAAAGGATTAATGAATACCTGTACAAATACTCACAACTATATAATTTTAGGTGGTTTGTGAGTTAAGTAGATTAATAAATAACTGTACACAAACTCACAATGATATAATTTGCAGTTGTATTAGCATAAAGATTGTACTGTATTTGTGATTGTGTAGTAGTTTTACTGAAAGTGATGATGATGACATGAGTCATTGAATAGCGTTTGACAGTAAAGTTTTTATAGTTGTGAGTTTGGGCATAATTATTTATTAATTACGTCAAATTATAAATACGTTATAATTCAAGTTAAATAGCAGATATTTGCGTGATTGATTGAGAACATCCGTCTAGATCGAAACGCGTCGGCTGCGGTGGGAAGCAAGGGGGTCAGCCAGTATGAACATTGTCACCTATGAAAAGGGAAAATACATTAATTCTTCTGGTAGAGGATATAGATGGGATCACGTGGCTAAGGTCGCTTAGGCCTTGTACACATGAGAGAGTTGCAACGCGCGTTTTGAAGTACTACAGAACATATGTCTATGTACACATGCTATGGGCACTTTCAACTTTAGGCGCGTCGTAACGCACGCCTCAGAGTTTAATCGTGGTACGCGCGACTGCAGCGCGCTTCGAGTTCCCAATTAAACCGTTCACAAGATTCAGTCTAGCGCGCGCTTTAGTGCAGTTTACACCTTCAATTGAAACCTTCAGTTCTTGGAATAAATTATCGTTTGACACTGAGTTTTTCATTGAAGAAGTAAACAATCGCCGTACTATAGATAACTAAAGTTGCAACATTTATTTCAGGCTTATACATATAGTTAAATCCATTTTAAGATTTTTTTTTACTTATTAATTACAACGTATTGTACTCACGGGGTATTTTACCACTATATAATTAACACACTTTTTTCACTCATCAGTTTTCGGAATTGTACTACTGTTTCCCCCATTGTATCATGCCGTGGTAGTTTGCCTTCTTTGATGAAGTAACGAGCAAATCGGTCCTTCACTCCTTTTACATACATGTTTGGTCACGACATGTTTACAATTGACCATGTTTGGTACAGTCTCTACAGACAAGTCAATTAATGGTGCTTTATAAAGCAAATCTTCAGATTTGTACCCATCTCGTTGTCGTACATAGTTATGCAATAAACATCATCCCAATATGATACTGTTTGCAAGTTCTAAACTGACATCTAGAGCTCGTCCAATAACTCGTCAAACGATGAGATCGACATTCATAAGTAATTAAACAGCTTGGGCTCATACTTTCTAAGATTGGGGTAAAGTGTTACAAGAGAGCCATGAGTCAATCAGTCACATACTATCGAATGTACCCACATCTTCCTTCGTCTTCGTGATGTATACCCACAGTATAAAATCCAAATACATGCTGCCTCTTCGACTTCCTTAGCTGATCTGGCGTTAAACCGCGGCGTCAACGCTGTGTGTGTACGGTAATGGGTTATTGACGCGCGTTGCAACGCTGTGTGTGTACGGTAATGGGTTATTGACGCGCGTTGCAACGCTGTGTGTGTACGGTAATGGGTTATTGATGCGCGTTGCAACGCTGTGTGTGTACGGTAATGGGTTATTGACGCGCGTTGCAACGCTGTGTGTGTACGGTAATGGGTTATTGACGCGCGTTGCAACGCTGTGTGTGTACGGTAATGGGTTATTGACGCGCGTTGCAACGCTGTGTGTGTACGGTAATGGGTTATTGACGCGCGTTGCAACGCTGTGTGTGTACGGTAATGGGTTATTGACGCGCGTTGCAACGCTGTGTGTGTACGGTAATGGGTTATTGACGCGCGTTGCAACGCTGTGTGTGTACGGTAATGGGTTATTGACGCGTGTTGCAACGCTGTGTGTGTACGGTAATGGGTTATTGACGCGCGTTGCAACGCTGTGTGTGTACGGTAATGGGTTATTGACGCGCGTTGCAACGCTGTGTGTGTACGGTAATGGGTTATTGACGCGCGTTGCAACGCTGTGTGTGTACGGTAATGGGTTATTGACGCGCGTTGCAACGCTGTGTGTGTACGGTAATGGGTTATTGACGCGCGTTGCAACGCTGTGTGTGTACGGTAATGGGTTATTGACGCGCGTTGCAACGCTGTGTGTGTACGGTAATGGGTTATTGACGCGCGTTGCAACGCTGTGTGTGTACGGTAATGGGTTATTGACGCGCGTTGCAACGCTGTGTGTGTACGGTAATGGGTTATTGACGCGCGTTGCAACGCTGTGTGTGTACGGTAATGGGTTATTGACGCGCGTTGCAACGCTGTGTGTGTACGGTAATGGGTTATTGACGCGCGTTGCAACGCTGTGTGTGTACGGTAATGGGTTATTGACGCGCGTTGCAACGCTGTGTGTGTACGGTAATGGGTTATTGACGCGCGTTGCAACGCTGTGTGTGTACGGTAATGGGTTATTGACGCGCATTGCAACGCTGTGTGTTTACGGTAATGGGTTATTGACGCGCGTTGTAACGCTGTGTGTGTACGTAGCCGTAGGTCTACCTCGAGTAAGCCTAATGCTTATCGAGGCCATAAACAAGTAACTACTCGTTAATCAACATCCACCCTCAAAGGCAGATCTACACTCAACGCTTTTAACATGAAAATATGTTCAATAGGTAGATATTTTGAGATGCAATAGAAAGATAAGTAGTTAAGAATTTTATGGTCAAGTCAAGTGATTAAAACTTTATTCCTTGAGCTCGTTTTACTGCTTTGTCTTGACGTAGATTTTGTTTCTGATTCTTCTTTGTGTTTAGAGTGACGTCAAAGAAAGAAGAGTGACGGGTTGGGCTTAGCTGATGTTTGCGAACAACTTATGATGGGTTTACAGAAAATTGTGTTTTCATTTCTTAGTTGCACAGAATAATTTATTCAATTTTAAAACACAATTATTACGAAGAATCCATTCAAATAAACTCACTCGGTCGATAAATCCATCGACTTTAATTACTGCCAATTTCCTTTCACTTAATGTAATCGAACGCCTCTGCACTTTATAATCATGTTAAATCGAACGCAAAATACGATTCGTTACCATGGCAATAAAAAAAATCAATTAAGACCAATAACCCTGCAAAAAAGCTTTTTGCGCAAATGTAACTTTATTTAGCATTACCGACGTGTCTGTACTGATGATCGATATTTGGGCGCTGGCGACCGAGAAAGTAAACGTAATTTAGAAGGCATGTTTGTCAGCTCATAATGTACGATTAGTATTATTGGGAACAGCTAAAGGTGTGGTTGTGTTTTATAGATAACACATTAAATATTTATGGAAGAGCTTTACACTTAAAGGTGACTTGTTAGAGCGTGATGTGACGCAATTTTTTCGTATTCTAAAATAATAATAATAATAATGTATAATAAATAATAATAATGATATCAAAATAATAATGTATATTAGGTTACATAGTTTAACAATGATTTTTCAAGTCATTTACATTTTAAGAAACATATCTTTATCGCGTCTATGTCATACAAAACAAAGGGGTTAATGTTTTATACAAAATACAAGTACTAGGTAAACGTATTGTAAATTTAAACTTTAATTATTGGAAATGATCAGTTAGAATGACACTACAGATAATCCAGCACGAACCTCACCTAAACGCTCGCGTATTTACGCTTATATTTTGGGTAGAAATAGATGATAAAAAGCAACAGGTACAAGAAATAGGTGTGTAAGTCTCGAAAAAATAATTGTAAATTATTAACGTTTAAGAAGGGTTCTCAACAGGTGAATTGATGGATGTATCCCAACTCACAGAAGTATTAGCTGAGAGGTGCATTGATGGGTTCATGACAGTCCTCTGAAGGTTTCCCTAGAACTGCGTTGATGGGTGCATTACGACCATTTGAGAGGTTAGCGAATAGGTGCATTAGTGGGTGCATCGCCACCAACTGAGAATTTAGCCTAAAGATGCATTGATAGGAGTGTCACAACACCCGTTGGCCAAGAGGTTCATTGATGGGATGTCACAACCTCCTGAAGGGTTAGTCAAGAGGTATATTGATAATTGCATCACAACCAACTGAAAGAGTAATTATGAGTGCATCACAATCATCTGATAAATTAGACAAGAGATGCATTAGTGGGTGCATCGCCACTAACTGAGAATGTAGCCTAAAGATGCATTGATTAGGAGTGTCCCAACTCCCTGAAGGGTTGGCCAAGAGGTGGATTGATTGGTGTGTCATAACTCCCAGAAGGGATAGCTAAGAGGCACATGGATAGATGTATCACAACCCACAGAAGAATTAGCTGAGAGGTGCATTGATGGGTTCATGACAGTCCCCTGAAGGGTTCCCAAGAAGTATGTTGATTAGTGCATTACAGCCGAGAGATTAACCAAGAGGTGCATTTATGAGTGCATCACAAACAACTGGGAGGTTAACCAAAAGGTGAATTGATGTATCATCAGAACTTTCACTGGTCAATATTGGTAATAAAGGAAAATTTATGTAGAAAAAAGAAATCATACGATGAGTTTTTCAAACTGTACACGTTTGGTCAGTTATTTTATAATCAAATATCTACATCGCTTTGTATTACTTTTCTTGGTAAGGTGTTCGTTGACAGGTTGAATCACCCTCCAATCCGTTATTCCGGATTCGGACTTACTTTAGAGTAACACGACTTGCACATAAATTGTCTGCAAGCAGAAGTAAACTGCTTTGTTTATCGCACTTACAAACACAAACACTCAAGCCGCATCTATTTGCGTCGCAACATTTCTTCACTGTTCGCGTTGTTTCTCTCGTTCGTCCCTCGGAAATAACTTGCATAGCTGCAGAATCAGCTCCAACACAAGCCATTTTCTGTCAACACAACAGACATAGCTCTTTTCACATTGCACTGAGATGACAGCTATGCCACACTCCATCTTTACTAACCTCTTACACAGAATCCAATTGCAGAATTTCGTTTCTTTAAAATAAGATACTAATGCTATCGACAAATTATAAAGTAGAAATAAAACTTCACAGATTTTGATAGTTTAAAAAATCAAAATCACAAACCTTGGTGAATTGGGTCCTGTAAGAGGCCCTATTCAGTGAATTCAGGTGAGGTTGACGGCACTATCTACGAAACGGTAGTAGCTGGAAACCAAGAAGCTAGCAACACAACGCCGTCACCTACACCAAAAATTATAATTACTCTTTGGAAAAAAGTTGTGTTATGAGGCGTAAAAGATGTTCATGAAACGGTTAACCTACAAGTAGATTTAAGTCTATTACGCCCCTCAAATTTCAGTATGGTTCCATTGTAAAGGAGAAACGAAAATTCATGTGAAATCCAAGCCAGTGCTACTAACACGTTAACGAAGCATTTCCAGAACTATGTTTATAAGAACGTTATGCATTAGATTCACTTAATGAACAAAACCTGAAATGTACCCTGTTCCTTCCTGGGCACCCTGTATAAAGAATAAATTAAAGATTCTCTTATCTGATATTTAGGTTGGGGTTACAGTACTGAAAATTTCAAGAAAACACAGGAGGATTCGAGGATCTCTGTGTCTGAAACCCAGGAATGACAGAAGGAGGAGACTGCCAAAAGTAGTCGTTTTGTTGGTTGATATGGACGAGGACCAATCCATGGTGGCCATGACCGTTAACCAAGACAAATGAAGAAAGCCAAATGGAAAATTTTTAGTTGGGACAATATTGTCTTATTTTGTTTGCTAGATCTTTGCTTTTAATCTTGACATCATGGATTTGTTTGGAAATTGAGTTCTTGTTTTCTCGTGCATTGAGGCTTGTGGTAACTCTACCGCCCGCAAGGCTTGCAAAATGTCCGGCCTTAAGGAGTGGCCTAGTATTAGAAGAGGAACTCAAAGCTAAATTAGAGATCAATAGTGGTTAATTATTTATTATTTTCTAATATTATTATTTAACTTTTAAACAAACATACAACCATTACAAAAGAAAATAATTTTAACAATTTTCTACATTTTTTATAATTTTATTTATACAACACAGATGTACATGCCTAACTCATAAAACATTTTAAGATTGGTTATATGTAGTTTATAAACACTTTACTTTGTTTATAATTATTGTAATTTAACTTTTAAAGAAACATACGACCATTACAGAAGAAAATAATTTTAACAATTTACTACATTTTGTATATTCTTATTTATACAACACAGATGTACATGCCTAACTCATGAAACATTTTAAGATTGGTTATATGTAGTTTATAAACACTTTACTTTGTTTATAATTATTGTAATTTAACTTTTAAAGAAACATACGACCATTACAGAAGAAAATAATTTTAACAATTTACTACATTTTGTATATTCTTATTTATACAACACAGATGTACATGCCTAACTCATGAAACATTTTAAGATTGGTTATATGTAGTTTATAAACACTTTACTTTGTTTATAATTATTGTAATTTAACTTTTAAAGAAACATACGACCATTACAGAAGAAAATAATTTTAACAATTTACTACATTTTTTATATTCTTATTTATACAACACAGATGTACATGCCTAACTCATAAAACATTTTAAGATTGGTTATATGTAGTTTATAAACACTTTACTTTGTTTATAATTATTGTAATTTAACTTTTAAAGAAACATACGACCATTACAGAAGAAAATAATTTTAACAATTTACTACATTTTTTATATTCTTATTTATACAACACAGATGTACATGCCTAACTCATGAAACATTTTAAGATTGGTTATATGTAGTTTATAAACACTTTACTTTGTTTATAATTATTGTAATTTAACTTTTAAAGAAACATACGACCATTACAGAAGAAAATAATTTTAACAATTTACTACATTTTTTATATTCTTATTTATACAACACAGATGTACATGCCTAACTCATAAAACATTTTAAGATTGGTTATATGTAGTTTATAAACACTTTACTTTGTTTATAATTATTGTAATTTAACTTTTAAAGAAACATACGACCATTACAGAAGAAAATAATTTTAACAATTTACTACATTTTTTATATTCTTATTTATACAACACAGATGTACATGGCTAACTCATAAAACATTTTAAGATTGGTTATATGTAGTTTATAACACTTTTACTTTGTTTATAATTATTGTATAAACAAATATAAATTTTCAAGTGTTGCGAGACTATCGGATTAAGTTGGAACTACTAGGGCTGGCAAAGAAAGAAACAATTAATTTAACAGTGTCTTCGTGACGTCATAAGTGTTCGAACTGGATAATCAATAAAAAAATATATTGGTTTGCCTATAGGTGTTCATAAGCTCGACTGTATTGTAACACGCGATACAGTCTTCAGGGTCAGTTTTGTTTGTAGTTTGTGACTGATTCACTTTACGTAATTAGAGCTCTGTTAAGGCGGTTCGAAGGTGGGTAGTCATGTTTTAGTACGGGTTTTTTGAAAAATTCCCACGTAAGCGCCAAGTAAAGAAAAAAAATAAAATAATTTTATTTAAAAAATTTATAACTTACACAGTTTACAAATGAGAAATTTTAACAACGAGACGTACAATATAGTCTTTGGATAGCCGTAAATTATAACTTACAGACTCTTAACTACAGGAATAAAAAAATAAATTAAAAGAGTGTTACAATTGTATAAAATAGTTCAGTTAAAACCTTTCGATGATGCTAACTGTGTTGGACTTTGGACTGTGAAGTCCTTTTCCCTTACCTCTATATTAGCCATCTTCTGCACAAATGGTATCTACGTTCAACGTTCTACCTTTCATACAGGAATATAACCAATATGTATAGCTCGCGGGACATGGCAAGAGACTTGGTCGGCCGATGCACAGTTGCCTACATCGTGCGGGAGTCGGTGACGTAAGAAGTCGAATATCGCTGCTATACGTATCGGTCCGTCAAAACCACTGTGTCTAGATGCGATAGAGGGATAGACAGCGCTTCCCTCTTCCCTCAAGTCTCTTGCTATGTCTTAAGAGTCCTCAAGGTCTACAGTTTCGGCTCCATTTTAATATAAGAAGTAATGGGGAACTGCTTCATCTTCTTGGATACACTTCAGTTCAAGCTTTTACCTCCTTCGTATTTGTCAGGCTTATTAAGATACGCCCCAAGACACTCTTGATACTGTACATGTTCTAGTTTATGTCCTATATAGGCCCTATTGTATCCGTTCGCATACCACCACCACTTTAATCCTTTTAATACTTATTTAAAAGACATATTTTACTTTTATTACATTAATTTGTATTCAAACTGAACTTTGACTCAAAGTATCTTGTAATTTATAGACAGAGTAGACTAACGTCTATATATAGAAATATATAACCTTGACGACCGGATCCGGTTTGCTTCTGTATGTTCCCCCTATTTCCAAAATTAGTGGTTGCTTGAATTATTCGAAACTATAAGCTCAGTTCATGTTTCACGAAAAGATTTCTTTAATATTTTATTCTAATAAAATTTAATCACATTCAATTCTGAGAAAGGTGATTTTAAACCATCGCCATTTAATTTGTTCGTTAGCATTGCGATGTTCGTTTGTTGACAATAAAGTTTTTATGATGTAACCTGTCTTCTACCGCTCTGCTACCTGAGTCGTGCTTTATCGCTCGCAGTCACTAGCTACTGTTTCTTCAGTGAGTCATGTACTATCATCCTTAGTGATTCAAGTAAATTAACTTTCATACCCAAATCATAATTTTTAAATATCTGTGAAATATTTGAAATGTACGTAAAAATACAAGAAAAACGATACCAAACACGACATATTGGACAGAACCAACACAAACAATAAAGGCGTAACCTGTTCATGTCCGGAAACAATCAACTTGGAAATAGCAATCAACGTGGAAATAGCAATCAACCTGGAAATAGCAATTACAACATTCAATTACGTCATCTTTGACATAGTTCTTGTAGTATTTTTACATACTTTTCAAATATTCGATAGAAATTTAAAAATTACGACTAGGAAAAAAATTAGTTTAGTGGGGATGCTAGTACATAATATTATAATGTTTCAGTTGCGAGCGATAAGCAATGTCCAGACCAACGTGGTCAGAAGACAAGTTACGTCTACAGACTATAGCGCTTGTTAAGTAGGTCAGGAGTTACAAAAGCTAAAGACATTAAACCGCGTCCCGGATAACCTCAGTTATTCAGGAATGACATGACGGTTGTCTGTGAACATGGCATATCGATCGACTGGTATATCGCCAACAGCGTCCTTTATATTGAATAATCCTAGGCGCTATAAGCACGTGACAACGATACGAGCTGTTAAAAGTAAATTTAACCGCTGCTTTAAATCAGTAATATGTAAGAGATATAATTCGTTTCAAAAACACGTGTGTCATTGAAAGTTTGCCCAACATGTGAGAAAGAAAAGAAGGCGTGCTCTTACTGTCTCAATTTTGGGTTACAAAGCACCCCAACTAAAACCGTTATCTTGTTTCTTTTGTCTGCAATATTGCGTACTGACTATTTACCCATTTTACTATATATTCCCGTTTAGAATGTAATAATTTCACTATCCACGTGACATCTCACATTCTTACTTAAAGTTACTACGCTGTCGCCACAAAATGAATTATTATTTTACTAAATTAAAATATCTACATAGTGTGGACATGTTGAAACCTCAGAAAGCTCAATTTATTGTCTTAAATCTGTTTTAAACGTAGTATTTTTAAAACTATATTTCACATTCTTTTTAAAGAATTAATCCTTAATTCCTTTATTATTTACTACTTGCTAGAATGGGTGGAAAATAAAACAATCCAACAATGGAAGGCATAAGAGTGACACAACAAAACGAATGGGACAAGTATACGAGCGGTAAGCATAGGCCCTAATCATAATATAATTAATTTTTTTTTTCAATTGAAGCAACGCGGTTTTGTGAAAATAACAAAAGCAAAAAATATCATATCAACCTCAAAAAATGATAATTTTGTGTTTGTAAAGTTTCAACGATAAATCATCGACCTATTATTTTTGTAAAAAATAAATATCTGGATTATATTTTTATTTAAAATTTTAAACAAAATAAGAAATTTGAATATGTCACTATCATGCAGGCGGTTAATTAACTTTTCCTTTCTCTCCTGTTAGTCCAATCCTGCAGAATCTTCCTCTTCATATGCTCATCGACCTTGTCACTCAATAATCGACGTGGTCTGTCACTTTATTCTGCAAGACATTTGACCCCGTTCGTTAATGTACAGTATTGTGTAATGCAGGTCGACTATTATATATTAAATCAAATATAACTTTTAAGGTTTTTACTCGGGAGTGTAAATTAACTCTCACTTCGCTCGATATGTCCAAACCCCACTGCACTATAATAATGGGGTTTAAAACACCTCCCCTTTTGAATAGAATTGAAAATATATCCTTCAGATATGATGCCATGATTCAAGAACTATAGTTCCAAAGAACTCTTAATAGTAATGGCAGAGAAATCTGTAAAGTGGATGGACCACAGTAAACAAGTTAAGTGTGGCTGAAAATGGAAACCTCCATTAAGAAAACGGTGACCACTTTTACATCGCAAAAAATAATCTGTTATAAATTAGTATTTTCATGCATCCGCTTAACGGTTATTAGTGGCGCCGCGCCATTTGGCATCTCTATGCGAATACATTTTTGACCTTTGGAACATTTAAAAATAATATCTAATTAAATAACCTTTAACATATTTTAAATTTTCTTAAAATTTTGTTTTGGCCACGAAGTTTAAATCATTTTATCTTTCACACTGCATTATTATTTTAATGGGTTTATGCAAAACATTTATAGCTTCAAGCCTCGCTCTCGAGATAGAGCACTTCTGCTCTTCGGTGGAACTCTTTGCCCGTTCCCCAGTGGCGTCTCTCTTATCCGTTTCTGCGATAAGGTTTCTTCTATTTTTTGGCTTTTTTAAGTGTTTACAGTCAATTCCTTAAGCTGAAGGTTCTTGTCCACTTCGCATTCCGGTTGCTCTTACTATGGGATTTTTAATGATTGTTTCTAATTTTGTCCTTTTCCTACCTATTGTATTTTTTACGGGGAGAGATTCCCTGTTGTTCATCGTCGTGATGCGTTTTGGGTTCAAAGCTTTCACCACCACTGCAGAAAGAGCCCTCTTTACTTTTCCATATCTTTTTAGCGAAAGAGTTCCGTTATTGTGCACACACTTGCGCCCAGGGACACTTCGAAACTAATATTGCCGTCCACCTACCCTGCGCTAAATTAATGTTAAACAAAGCATACGTAACATGTTCGGCGGCTCTGTAAGAGCTTGTCATGGTTGTCGTAGTTATCCTCGTTGTGCTAGTATGTCCATTGGGACAGTACGAAATAACATTGAGGCGGTGAAAAGACACATCGGGGCGGTGTGGAGTAAAATTGTATTGGTGAGGATAACATTGGGACGGTGTGGAGTAAAATTGTATTGGTGGGGGATAACATTGGGACGGTGAGGAGCAAAATTGTATTGGTGAGGATAACATTGGGACGGTGTGGAGTAACATTGGGACGGTGTGGAGTATCATTGGGACGGGTCGGAGTAGCATTGGAACAGTACGAAGTAGCATTGGGACGGTGAAAAGAAACATTGAGACGGTGAGGAGTAAAATTGTATTGGCGAGATAACATTGGGACGGTGAGGAGCAAAATTGTATTGGCGAGATAACATTGGGACGGTGTGGAGTAAAATTGTATTGGTGAGGATAACATTGGGACGGTGTGGAGTAACATTGGGACGGTAAGGAGAAACATTGTGTTGGTGAGGGATAACATTGGGACGGTGAAGTAACATTAGGACTGTGTGGAATAATATAGGAATGCTGCGTAGCAACAGAGAGACGATACGGAGTAACATTGGGACGGGTCGGAGTAGCATTGGAACAGTACGAAGTAGCATTGGGACGGTGAAAAGAAACATTGAGACGGTGAGGAGTAAAATTGTATTGGTGAAGAATAACTTTGGGACGGTGGTGAGTAAAATTATATTGGTGAGGATAACATTGGGACGGTGAGGAGCAAAATTGTATTGGTGAGGATAACATTGGGACGGTGTGGAGTAACATTGGGACGGTGTGGAGTATCATTGGGACGGGTCGGAGTAGCATTGGAACAGTACGAAGTAGCATTGGGACGGTGAAAAGAAACATTGAGACGGTGAGGAGTAAAATTGTATTGGCGAGATAACATTGGGACGGTGAGGAGCAAAATTGTATTGGCGAGATAACATTGGGACGGTGTGGAGTAAAATTGTATTGGTGAGGATAACATTGGGACGGTGTGGAGTAACATTGGGACGGTAAGGAGAAACATTGTGTTGGTGAGGGATAACATTGGGACGGTGAAGTAACATTAGGACTGTGTGGAATAATATAGGAATGCTGCGTAGCAACAGAGAGACGATACGGAGTAACATTGGGACGGGTCGGAGTAGCATTGGAACAGTACGAAGTAGCATTGGGACGGTGAAAAGAAACATTGAGACGGTGAGGAGTAAAATTGTATTGGTGAAGAATAACTTTGGGACGGTGGTGAGTAAAATTATATTGGTGAGGATAACATTGGGACGGTGTGGAGTAACATTATATTGGTGAGGGATAACATTTGAACTATGAAGTAAATTTAGAACTGTGTGGAATAATATAGGAGAATGCTGCGTAGCAACAGAGAAACGATACGGAGTAACATTAGGACGGTTCGTAATAACATTGGGGCGGTCGGAGTAGCATTGGGACAGTACGAAGTAACATTGGGACGGCGAGGAGTAAAATTGTATCGGTGAGGGATAACATATGAACTATGAAGTGACCTTAGGACTGTGTAGAGTAACATAAGAATGTTGTGTAGCAACAGAGATACGATGCGGAGTAACATTAAAATAGTATGGCGAAACATTAGGGCAATACATAGTAATATTGGAAAGGGTAGGAGAACATTGAGACAGTACGAAGTAACATTGGGGAGGTGATGAGAGAAATTGTATCGGTGAGGGATAACATTGTGATGAGAAACATTGTATCGATAAGGAATAACATTTGAACGTTAAAGTAACATTGGAATTGTGTAAAGTAACATTGGGAATATGTGGAGTAACATAGGGTTGTTGTGTAGCCAAATAGAGAAGATAGGGAGTAACATTAAAACTGTGTGGAGTTACATTAGGTATATGTGGAATAACATTGGAACTGTGCGGAGTGAAGTTTGGACTGTGTAATGTAACATTGGGATGGCACAAAGTAACATTGGGACTGTGTGAAGTAACATAGACTCAATCAGAAGCATCATAACGGTGCGGGTAACATAATAATTGTGTGAAGTAACATTGGGACTGTGTGAAGTAACATAGACCCAATCAGAAGCATCATAACGGTGCGGGTAACATTATAATTGTGTGAAGTAACATTGGGACTGTGTGAAGTAACATAGGATTGTTGTGTAGCAACATAGGGAATAACATTAAAACTGTGTGGAATTACATTAGGTATATGTGGAATAACATTGGGACTGGCAGAGTGACGTTTGGACTGTGTAATGTAACATTGGGATGGCACAAAGTAACATTGGGACTGTGTGAAGTAACATAGACCCAATCAGAAGCATAATAACGGTGCGGGTAACATTATAATTGTGTGAAGTAACATTGGGACTGTGTGAAGTAACATAGGATTGTTGTGTAGCAACATAGGGAATAACATTAAAACTGTGTGGAGTTACATTGGGACTGGCAGAGTGAAGTTTGGACTATGTAATGTAACATTGGGATGGCACAAAGTAACATTGGGACTGTGTGAAGTAACATAGACCCAATCAGAAGCATCATAACGGTGCGGGTAACATAATAATTGTGTGAAGAAACATTGGGACTGTGTGAAGTAACATTGGGACTGTGTGAAGTAACATAGACCCAATCAGAAGCATCATAACGGTGCGGGTAACATAATAATTGTGTGAAGTAACATTGGGACTGTGTGAAGGAACATTGGGACTGTGTGAAGTAACATAGACCCAATCAGAAGCATCATAACGGTGCGGGTAACATAATAATTGTGTGAAGTAACATTGGGACTGTGTGAAGTAACATAGGATTATTGTGTAGCAACATAGGGAATAACATTAAAACTGTGTGGAGTTACATTAGGTATATGTGGAATAACATTGGGACTGGCAGAGTGACGTTTGGACTGTGTAATGTAACATTGGGATGGCACAAAGTAACATTGGGACTGTGTGAAGTAACATAGACCCAATCAGAAGCATAATAACGGTGCGGGTAACATTATAATTGTGTGAAGTAACATTGGGACTGTGTGAAGTAACATAGGATTGTTGTGTAGCAACATAGGGAATAACATTAAAACTGTGTGGAGTTACATTGGGACAGGCAGAGTGAAGTTTGGACTATGTAATGTAACATTGGGATGGCACAAAGTAACATTGGGACTGTGTGAAGTAACATAGACCCAATCAGAAGCATCATAACGGTGCGGGTAACATAATAATTGTGTGAAGTAACATTGGGACTGTGTGAAGTAACATTGGGACTGTGTGAAGTAACATAGACCCAATCAGAAGCATCATAACGGTGCGGGTAACATAATAATTGTGTGAAGTAACATTGGGACTGTGTGAAGGAACATTGGGACTGTGTGAAGTAACATAGACCCAATCAGAAGCATCATAACGGTGCGGGTAACATAATAATTGTGTGAAGTAACATTGGGACTGTGTGAAGTAACATAGGATTATTGTGTAGCAACATAGGGAATAACATTAAAACTGTGTGGAGTTACATTAGGTATATGTGGAATAACATTGGGACTGGCAGAGTGACGTTTGGACTGTGTAATGTAACATTGGGATGGCACAAAGTAACATTGGGACTGTGTGAAGTAACATAGACCCAATCAGAAGCATAATAACGGTGCGGGTAACATTATAATTGTGTGAAGTAACATTGGGACTGTGTGAAGTAACATAGGATTGTTGTGTAGCAACATAGGGAATAACATTAAAACTGTGTGGAGTTACATTGGGACTGGCAGAGTGAAGTTTGGACTATGTAATGTAACATTGGGATGGCACAAAGTAACATTGGGACTGTGTGAAGTAACATAGACCCAATCAGAAGCATCATAACGGTGCGGGTAACATAATAATTGTGTGAAGTAACATTGGGACTGTGTGAAGTAACATTGGGACTGTGTGAAGTAACATAGACCCAATCAGAAGCATCATAACGGTGCGGGTAACATAATAATTGTGTGAAGTAACATTGGGACTGTGTGAAGGAACATTGGGACTGTGTGAAGTAACATAGACCCAATCAGAAGCATCATAACGGTGCGGGTAACATAATAATTGTGTGAAGTAACATTGGGACTGTGTGAAGTAACATAGGATTATTGTGTAGCAACATAGGGAATAACATTAAAACTGTGTGGAGTTACATTAGGTATATGTGGAATAACATTGGGACTGGCAGAGTGACGTTTGGACTGTGTAATGTAACATTGGGATGGCACAAAGTAACATTGGGACTGTGTGAAGTAACATAGACCCAATCAGAAGCATAATAACGGTGCGGGTAACATTATAATTGTGTGAAGTAACATTGGGACTGTGTGAAGTAACATAGGATTGTTGTGTAGCAACATAGGGAATAACATTAAAACTGTGTGGAGTTACATTGGGACTGGCAGAGTGAAGTTTGGACTATGTAATGTAACATTGGGATGGCACAAAGTAACATTGGGACTGTGTGAAGTAACATAGACCCAATCAGAAGCATCATAACGGTGCGGGTAACATAATAATTGTGTGAAGTAACATTGGGACTGTGTGAAGTAACATTGGGACTGTGTGAAGTAACATAGACCCAATCAGAAGCATCATAACGGTGCGGGTAACATAATAATTGTGTGAAGTAACATTGGGACTGTGTGAAGGAACATTGGGACTGTGTGAAGTAACATAGACCCAATCAGAAGCATCATAACGGTGCGGGTAACATAATAATTGTGTGAAGTAACATTGGGACTGTGTGAAGTAACATAGGATTATTGTGTAGCAACATAGGGAATAACATTAAAACTGTGTGGAGTTACATTAGGTATATGTGGAATAACATTGGGACTGGCAGAGTGACGTTTGGACTGTGTAATGTAACATTGGGATGGCACAAAGTAACATTGGGACTGTGTGAAGTAACATAGACCCAATCAGAAGCATAATAACGGTGCGGGTAACATTATAATTGTGTGAAGTAACATTGGGACTGTGTGAAGTAACATAGGATTGTTGTGTAGCAACATAGGGAATAACATTAAAACTGTGTGGAGTTACATTGGGACTGGCAGAGTGAAGTTTGGACTATGTAATGTAACATTGGGATGGCACAAAGTAACATTGGGACTGTGTGAAGTAACATAGACCCAATCAGAAGCATCATAACGGTGCGGGTAACATTATGATTGTGTGAAGTAACATAGGATTTTTGTGTAGCAACATAGGGAATAACATTCAAACTGTGTGGAGTTAAATGGGGTCTGTGTGGAATAACATTGGGACTTTGCAGAGTGATATTGGGACTGTGTAAAGTAACATTGGGACTACGTGCAGAAACACTCGGGGACTGTGGGAAATAACATTGGGACTTTATGAAGTAATACTAGGACGGGTGGAGTAACATTGTGGCAGTGCGGAGTAACACTGGGACTGTGTAAAGTAACATTAGAACAGTACGAAGTAATATTGAGACTGTATGAAATAACATTGTGATTGCCTGAAGTAACATTGAGACTGTGGACTAACATTGGGACAGTGTGGAGTAACACAGGCTCTGTGTGGAGTAACATAAGGTCTGTGTGGAATAACATTGGGACGGTATGTAGTAGCATAGAGACCGTGTTGAGTGACAGGGTTTGTGTGGAGTAACATAGCCACAATGTGGAGTAATATTGGGACTATGTTTAGTAACATCGAAACAGTGTGGAATTACATTTTGACTGTGTGGAGTAACACAGGGGCATGTCGAGTAACATTAGGACTGTGTGGATTAACGTACTACCATATTTACTACTATACATTACTATAGAGTAGTAGAATTCAAATTATCGGAACCGATTGGGGCGTGCCGAAATCGGTTTTCCCATAGAACGTGGTTGCAAGAACCACTTGACGGCATCTTCTAATTCTTTTTTTTTGCTGCTCTCATTGATTTTCTTGAAAACATTTAATTGGATAATTGAAGTTCTTCTGTATTTAAGAGTATTTGTATTTAAAACGTACACACGAATTGCGCATGCGCGTTTTACCACACCCACGCTTAAACATTTACATTGTATTGACAAAGTATTGATAAAGTATTGACAAAATAATTATGACCTGTGCCTGAGTTAAAAATCAAACCTATCAGGTGCTAGAAAAATTATGCAATAACACTATTAAAACTAAAGGTAAACAATTTTAAATGACATGTTTATCAGCTGACATATTTGCATGATTGCTTTGTGAGAACAGCTGTTGTTTATTTGTTCACTGATAAGGCGTATTGACCGACTATAATTACATGATAAATTACACGGGAAAGTGTATTTAGCCACGCGCGCTACAGATTATTTCACTCGTTACTTCTCGATGAGAGTCTTGGTACTTACGTCAAGATATGAGATCAAGTGAGAAATTATTATAACAATCTAATCAGAGCTAACATACAAAACTGTTATCCTTTCAAGAGACAGACTCTTCGCCGACGGGAACTTGTATAATTAGTGCAATATCACTGTTACAAAATTTAGAATAAAAATAAGTTTAGGCCAGAAGTGAAGCCATAAATAACTTCAGGGGAATTTTTAGTAGCTGAGGGATCTATATATTCCGGGGGGGGCTATGATGTAATTTTATCCCAATAGTCAAGTTGTAAAGAATTAATGGAATTATTTGCCACTCTAAACTTTAAAATACGTTTAGGTCAGAATTGAAGCCATAAATACCTTCAGGGGAATTTTTGGTAGCTGAGGGATCTATATATTCCGGGGGGGGGGCTGTGATGTAATTTTATCCCAATAGTCAAGTTGTAAAGAATTAATGGAATTATTTGCCACTCTAAACTTTAAAATAAGTTTAGGCCAGAAGTGAAGCCATAAATACCTTCAGGGGAATTTTTGGTAGCTGAGGGATCTATATATTCCGGGGGGAGGGCTGTGATGTAATTTTATCCCAATAGTCAAGTTGTAAAGAATTAATGGAATTATTTGCCACTCTAAACTTTAAAATAAGTTTAGGTCAGAAGTGAAGCCATAAATACCTTCAGGGGAATTTTTGGTAGCTGAGGGATCTATATATTCCGGGGGGAGGGCTGTGATGTAATTTTATCCCAATAGTCAAGTTGTAAAGAATTAATGGAATTATTTGCCACTCTAAACTTTAAAATACGTTTAGGCCAGAAGTGAAGCCATAAATACCTTCAGGGGAATTTTTGGTAGCTGAGGGATCTATATATTCCGGGGGGGGGCTGTGATGTAATTTTATCCCAATAGTCAAGTTGTAAAGAATTAATGGAATTATTTGCCACTCTAAACTTTAAAATAAGTTTAGGCCAGAAGTGAAGCCATAAATACCTTCAGGGGAATTTTTGGTAGCTGAGGGATCTATATATTCCGGGGGGAGGGCTGTGATGTAATTTTATCCCAATAGTCAAGTTGTAAAGAATTAATGGAATTATTTGCCACTCTAAACTTTAAAATACGTTTAGGCCAGAAGTGAAGCCATAAATACCTTCAGGGGAATTTTTGGTAGCTGAGGGATCTATATATTCCGGGGGGGGGCTGTGATGTAATTTTATCCCAATAGTCAAGTTGTAAAGAATTAATGGAATTATTTGCCACTCTAAACTTTAAAATAAGTTTAGGCCAGAAGTGAAGCCATAAATACCTTCAGGGGAATTTTTGGTAGCTGAGGGATCTATATATTCCGGGGGGAGGACTGTGATGTAATTTTATCCCAATAGTCAAGTTGTAAAGAATTAATGGAATTATTTGCCACTCTAAACTTTAAAATACGTTTAGGTCAGAATTGAAGCCATAAATACCTTCAGGGGAATTTTTGGTACCTGAGGGGTCTATATATTCCGGGGGGATTATGAAGTAATTTAAATCCAATAGTCAAGTTGTAAAGAATTTATGTGATTATTTGCCACTCTAAACTTTAAAATACGTTTAGGTCAGAAGTGAAGCCATAAATACCTTCAGGGGAATTTTTGGTAGCTGAGGGATCTATATATTCCGGGGGGGGGGCTGTGATGTAATTTTATCCCAATAGTCAAGTTGTAAAGAATTAATGGAATTATTTGCCACTCTAAACTTTAAAATACGTTTAGGTCAGAATTGAAGCCATAAATACCTTCAGGGGAATTTTTGGTAGCTGAGGGATCTATATATTCCGGGGGGAGGGCTGTGATGTAATTTTATCCCAATAGTCAAGTTGTAAAGAATTAATGGAATTATTTGCCACTCTAAACTTTAAAATACGTTTAGGTCAGAATTGAAGCCATAAATACCTTCAGGGGAATTTTTGGTACCTGAGGGGTCTATATATTCCGGGGGGGGCTATGATGTAATTTTATCCCAATAGTCAAGTTGTAAAGAATTAATGGAATTATTTGCCACTCTAAACTTTAAAATACGTTTAGGCCAGAAGTGAAGCCATAAATACCTTCAGGGGAATTTTTGGTAGCTGAGGGATCTATATATTCCGGGGGGGGGGGGCTGTGATGTAATTTTATCCCAATAGTCAAGTTGTAAAGAATTAATGGAATTATTTGCCACTCTAAACTTTAAAATACGTTTAGGTCAGAATTGAAGCCATAAATACCTTCAGGGGAATTTTTGGTAGCTGAGGGATCTATATATTCCGGGGGGAGGGCTGTGATGTAATTTTATCCCAATAGTCAAGTTGTAAAGAATTAATGGAATTATTTGCCACTCTAAACTTTAAAATACGTTTAGGCCAGAAGTGAAGCCATAAATACCTTCAGGGGAATTTTTGGTAGCTGAGGGATCTATATATTCCGGGGGGGGGGCTGTGATGTAATTTTATCCCAATAGTCAAGTTGTAAAGAATTAATGGAATTATTTGCCACTCTAAACTTTAAAATAAGTTTAGGCCAGAAGTGAAGCCATAAATACCTTCAGGGGAATTTTTGGTAGCTGAGGGATCTATATATTCCGGGGGGAGGACTGTGATGTAATTTTATCCCAATAGTCAAGTTGTAAAGAATTAATGGAATTATTTGCCACTCTAAACTTTAAAATACGTTTAGGTCAGAATTGAAGCCATAAATACCTTCAGGGGAATTTTTGGTACCTGAGGGGCCTAGATATTCCGGGGGGATTATGAAGTAATTTAAATCCAATAGTCAAGTTGTAAAGAATTTATGTGATTATTTGCCACTCTAAACTTTAAAATACGTTTAGGTCAGAAGTGAAGCCATAAATACCTTCAGGGGAATTTTTGGTAGCTGAGGGATCTATATATTCCGGGGGGGGGGGCTGTGATGTAATTTTATCCCAATAGTCAAGTTGTAAAGAATTAATGGAATTATTTGCCACTCTAAACTTTAAAATACGTTTAGGTCAGAATTGAAGCCATAAATACCTTCAGGGGAATTTTTGGTAGCTGAGGGATCTATATATTCCGGGGGGAGGGCTGTGATGTAATTTTATCCCAATAGTCAAGTTGTAAAGAATTAATGGAATTATTTGCCACTCTAAACTTTAAAATACGTTTAGGCCAGAAGTGAAGCCATAAATACCTTCAGGGGAATTTTTGGTAGCTGAGGGATCTATATATTCCGGGGGGGGGGGGCTGTGATGTAATTTTATCCCAATAGTCAAGTTGTAAAGAATTAATGGAATTATTTGCCACTCTAAACTTTAAAATACGTTTAGGCCAGAAGTGAAGCCATAAATACCTTCAGGGGAATTTTTGGTAGCTGAGGGATCTATATATTCCGGGGGGAGGGCTGTGATGTAATTTTATCCCAATAGTCAAGTTGTAAAGAATTAATGGAATTATTTGCCACTCTAAACTTTAAAATACGTTTAGGTCAGAATTGAAGCCATAAATACCTTCAGGGGAATTTTTGGTACTGAGGGGCCTAGATATTCCGGGAGGATTATGAAGTAATTTAAATCCAATAGTCAAGTTGTAAAGAATTTATGTGATTATATGCCACTCTAAACTTTAAAATAAGACAATTTTTAATAATGTTTTTACATTTAAATACATTTTAAAATTAAAGACTCTACGATGAGCATTATGTACATTTACAACTAAAAACACATTTTATTATTTTCTCTATAAATGTAAGCTGGATTTTTAGTAGGTCAGTCAACCAGTATGACTGTTGGTTCGAGGATAAGGAAGGGCAGGTGGAGTATTATAAACAAAGCGTAGGCAGGGTCGCTACCTGAAGTAGAACCGCCTTTAATCGGGCGGAAAGGGGGTATAAAATGAAGACGTTGAATGATTAACAATATTATAAATATTATACGCAATAGCAACTGGTTACTGTGGACAAATCGGGATGACAGAGAATGCTCTTGAATAGCAGTCGCGACTCGCTTCTACATTACTGAACGTGTTCTAATGTGTACGGTATAAGTCCCAACTCTTCATTATAAAGTGGCAATGTAGGCCTACTTTTATGTTTGTCTATATTTTTAAACTGGCAATATACTATCCTGTATGCCTAATTTTGTATAAGTGACAATGTACTATCCTGTATGCCTATATTTGAACAGGTGACAATGTACTATCCTGTATGCATAATTTATAAAGTGGCAATGTACTATATTGTATGCCTATATATATATATATATATATATATATATATATATATATATATATATATATATATATATATATATATTAAGTGGCAATGTAGGTCTACTATCATATATGCCTATATTTAAAAAGTGGCAATATACTATCCTGTATGCCTATTTTTATAAAGTGGCAATGTACTATTCTGTAAAAGTGGCAATGTACTATCCTGTATGCCTATATTTATAAAGTGGCAATATACTATCCTGTATGCCTATATTTATAAAGTGGCAATGTACTATCCTGTAAAAGTGGCAATGTACTATCCTGTATGCCTATTTTTATAAAGTGGCAATGTACTATTCTGTAAAAGTGGCAATGTACTATCCTGTATGCCTATATTTATAAAGTGGCAATATACTATCCTGTATGCCTATTTTTATAAAGTGGCAATGTACTATTCTGTAAAAGTGGCAATGTACTATCCTGTATGCCTATATTTATAAAGTGGCAATATACTATCCTGTATGCCTATTTTTATAAAGTGGCAATGTACTATTCTGTAAAAGTGGCAATGTACTATCCTGTATGCCTATATTTATAAAGTGGCAATATACTATCCTGTATGCCTATTTTTATAAAGTGGCGATGTACTATTCTGTAAAAGTGGCAATATACTATCCTGTATGCCTATATTTATGAAGTGGCAATGTACTATTCTGTAAAAGTGGCAATATACTATCCTGTATGCCTATATTTATAAAGTGGCAATGTACTATCCTGTATTTACTGATAACTGCCCTCTCAGTGAGGGGAGAAAAGTAGGGGATCCGTCATGGCGGAACAAGAAGCTAGCCAAACTTCGGAAGACCACCAGGAGACTCTTTAATAGAGCAAAAAAGAACGGGGAGTGGGACCGGTATAGGAAAACACTAACCGAATACAACAGGGCAATTAGAGAAGCACGCAGGAAGTCCTGGAAGGAGTTTGTCAAGAGATTGACAAAACTCAGGAAGGGGCACGACTGCATAAAGTGCTCTCTAAGGATCCAGTTAACCCGGTGGGGATGCTAAGAACACCACTGGGAAATATAACAAAAACTGCAGGGGAAACTGTGGAAGAATTATTCAGAACACATTTCCCTTCCAGTACTCTGAGGAAACTTGGGGGAGCTGACACTGAACCAGTTGCCAAACTCTCCACAAGACGTGGTAAGAGGGAGGACTAGGAAGTGGCAAGGAGGATAGTAACTCCACAAAGGGTAAGATGGGCTATTGGCACATTTAAACCCTACAAATCTCCAGGTCCAGATGGGATCTATCCTGTGCTGCTGCAGCAGGGAATGGATATGCTGGTGCTGGTACTTACTAAATTATACAGGCTAAGCATTGCTCTAGGGCATGTGCCGACAGCCTGGAAATCTAGTAAGGTGGTCTTTATACCTAAGCCCACCGGTAACCAATCGGAAGGAAAAGGATACAGACCTATTACACTCATGTCCTTTGTTCTTAAGAGATTTGAAAAACTGGTTGATAGGCATATTAGGGGGGGGGGGGGTTCTTTGGCCATAAAACCACTGCATTGGAACCAGTATGCTTATCAACCGGGGAAATCCTGCGAGGGAGCTCTACATCAAGTGGTTGGTAGGATTGAGCAAATGATCGCTAAGAAAGGTTGTGCCATAGGTGCCTTCCTCGACATTGAAGGGGCTTTCAATAACCCCTCAGTGGAGACGATGGTAAGTGGTGCAAGACGTCATGGAGTGGATGCGACCACTTGAGGTTGGATAAGTTCCATGTTAACAAACAGAAGTATTT
Source organism: Prosapia bicincta (assembly GCA_036971475.1). Lineage (NCBI taxonomy): Eukaryota > Metazoa > Arthropoda > Insecta > Hemiptera > Cercopidae > Prosapia > Prosapia bicincta. The sequence continues at coordinate 253,148,119 of JBAIZL010000004.1, forward strand.
CTGTAGAGGTGGCAGGGGAGGTCAGAAGGGCAGAGACAAGTCTGGGCTGTGCACAGGGGGGGGGGGGTAAGACTGGGGTGCACAGGCGCACTGATGACTGTGAGAAGAATGGTGGGTAAAAAATGGGGACTGAAGCCATCAATGATGCACTGGATGTATCTGAGGGTGATAAGACCTATGATTACCTATGGAGCTCTGGTGTGGTGGACAAAGGCCAACCAGGCACAGACAAGAGCTAAACTGAGCTCTATCCAGAGATTGGCCTGTCTGTGCACACTGGAAGCGATGTCAACTACACCTGGTGCAGCAATGGAAGTAATGCTTAACCTCCCTCCCCTCGAGCTAGTCCTTAGGGGAGAGGCGAGGCTGGCGGCATGGAGATTGCGCAACTCGAACAACTGGGCTAACCTCCCAGATGTTTCGGGACATATGAGTATCGAGTGCGTGGTCAAAGAACCCGTCTTGGAAATGGGCAGAGACCACATTACTCGAACGTTTGCACCTGACCAGGTCCACCAAACTATGATGGAATGGTCAGGGACATTAACACCGGGAACTCAGATCTGGTACACAGATGGCTCCATGATGGACTTCGGCACTGGAGCGGGGGTGTATTGTAAAAACCCAAGGGTAAAACTAGTTTTTTCCTTGGGGAGCCATACCTCTGTCTTTCAGGCCGAAATATATGCTATAAATGCCTGTCTGGGAGAGATAGCGAGAAGGGGAACACACGAGACCCGGATTGCTATTTTCTCCGACAATCAGGCAGCAATTAAGTCATTAAACGGACATTTGGTCACCTCGGCCATAGTCAGGGAGTGCCTAAATAACCTACAAGCCCTGGCAAGGCACAATTAAATCAAGATAGGTTGGATGCCAGGGCATAGGGGAATACTTGGAAATGAAGCCGCAGATGCGCTGGCCAGAGAGGGGTCTTCGACTCCCCTGATTGGACCGGAGCCTGCGGTAGGTATTTCCAAATCCATGGTCAAGAGGCAGTGTGAAGGTGGATGGCTGAAAGACACTGTGAGCACTGGATCAGGGCTGAAGGGATGAGACACAGTAAGCTAACCCTTTGGAAACCTTCCTTGGGGCTGCAGAAGAGTCTCATCTATCTGTCTAGGCAGGAATTGAGGATAGCCACAGGTCTACTCACGGGACACGGTGGACTAAGGAAACATCTGCATAAAATGGGATCTACAAAGATGAACCAGTGTGCAGATTATGCGGGCAGGAACTGGAGACTGCCACACACATTATTTACAGATGTGAAGTACTTGCCGAGAGGCGCTTCAACCTCTTTGGTGATGGAACGGCTCTGGTGGATGCTGAAGGTAAAACACTAGTCAGGAAACTCCTAAACCTGGTAAGAGGGAAGGGCTATTTGACTAGATCAGGGAGGTAAGTACAATATACCTTAAGGTAGCAGTGCTTCGGGCAGTTTAAAACCCGCTCCCAAGTTAAAAAAAAAAAAAAAAAAAAAAAAAAAAAACTATCCTGTATGCATGCAGCAGAACAAGTGCCAATGTACTATCCTGTATGCCTGAATTTCAACATCCGACAATATACTATCTTGCATGCTAATATTCTGACAATATTTTGGCAATGTAGTATTATGTATGCCTATATTTAATTAATTATTAATGTACAATACTTTATTCTTTTTATGAACTCGGGACAATATACTATTCTGTATACATACATTAGAACAAGTGACAATGTACTATCCTGTATGCCTGAATTTCAACATCCGACAATATACTATCTTGCATGCTAATATTCTGACAATATTTTGGCAATGTAGTATTATGTATGCCTATATTTAATTAATTATTAATGTACAATACTTTATTCTTTTTATGAACTCGGGACAATAAACTATTCTGTATACATACATTAGGACAAGTCACAATGTACTATTCTTTATGCCTATATTTGAATTTCGTAATAATGGAGTGTTGAAATTACGGGGCGTAATCAATGTATTTTTTAATATTGTGTAATTTGGTATGAAACTTATAATGGAGTATGGTCCGTATGTGTGGGACACTGGTGCAGCTAAATTGCATACTCTGCCCCTGGCTTCGCGATTCTAATTACAGTAATACTGTATTATATTGAACCTTTATATATTAAATTGATCTGGTGCGTTATTTTAGACTGTGTTTAAACTTAGTTGAACCGTAATAGAGTATTTTTTGGGATGAAAGTATGCTTTTACTGTTTAAGTAGCGCTCTTAGTGAGCGATGTCATGATACAATTCCATGTCAGAGGTTTTGAATGAGCCCAATTCGAGGTAGAGTTCACATTAACTACCAACATTTTCCGTATGTACCATCATTTCCTTGGCCGGACGAGTATCAAAACCTTCATATCCTTACTGTCTCAAAAAACTGTGACCATCTTTTTTTTGTTGCTGGTTCTTGTTTGAATTTTCACTTTAAACGTTACAAATGCAAGAATGTCTTATTGCCCCTGGAGTATGGTACGCAATTAAAATAAAAAAATAACTTGTCCCTAGCGATGTAGTGACGTTCGAGAGAAGACAAACAGGGTCACTTTGCTTTTTGTTGCAGGGCGGATGCACTTATACAGTCGGGAGGTCTGACGATGACGACCCAGTTGTAGAACGTATTGTAGAGGATCTGATGTTACGATAGTGTTGTTATGATTAACAATCAATTTTTATTTTTTTAAATTTAGAAGTTTTTGTAAAATATAAAATTGTTCATAAACTATTGGAATAAAAATCTTAAATGTTTATAATTATTGAAATAAATGTCACATATTGTCTCCCAATAATATTGGGTTTTATAATACACACATACATACACATACATACATACTTACATACACACACCACACACACACACACACACACACACACACACACACACACACACACACACACACACACACACACACACACACACACACACACACACCACACAACACACACACATACACACACACATATACAGTTGTCCAAAATATATTGATATAGGCTACTCGTAACCTTGAATATGGTGATGCATGGTCAGCAACACACTGTGTTGGGCAATGCCTATACTCTTGTCAGCAGGGGCTTGAACATGCTTCTCCACTCACAGATGAAGCCCCCCCTCCTGCTATGTTTAATTAATGGACTCTTGCAATGAAGTCAAAATATCGGGATAGCTTAATATTCTACTTATATAAACAATTCTATGAAGTACATTATCTGTCGAGTATTTTCTCCTCAAATAAGGCGTAGTACGAAGCTCGTAGATCACGATATACTAGCATCATGTGCTGTCTTTAGCCAAATTTCAAAAAGAAAGAAGGTTCTTCGAAGGGGAAACGAGATCTTACTACGTGAACTATGAAAAACAAAGTGCGTAAGCTTACTTCCAACTTTAAGCTTACATTCAACCTCTCTTCTTACTATCCCTCCTAAGGGGACTACGAATGCATGTAAAACATTTACAAGTATTATCACTTAAGAGCTCTAGATGGTTTTACAAAACTCCGGGGACATGATAACTGTTGCTCTGTCAGCTGTTCACAAACTAAAAATGTGTCTTATAGGGTCCATCCTTAGGTAAGCCCATCCTGGCGTAGACAAAGGTAAGTTTTACATAACCCGGGATAGAACGAGTACAAAATAGCACTTAGCTGTGCTGGAAACCACCAGAAACCACTTGGAACTATCTCCAACACGATATGCTGTCGAACCCATAGGCTCTTATTGGACTTGTAGTCCCAGGCTGGTGGCTAGTAACGCATGGTCGTGTCACCAAGCCCCAATGTTCAGGATTGACACCAGGCACAAGATGAACGCAGGAACATCAAGTTCGTGGACTGATGTAGCGAATCCATTTTGCTCTCTAACTATGCAACTTTTGACCGAAGAAAGCTACAGCTACGTCGTCCTTGGCTCTATTTCGTCTACTTATAAGATCATTTAATTAATTTTGTTTACAAATTCTGAGTTATTGTTTTCTTATCAGCGATTTCATGCTCAACTTGAGACAGGTAGCGGCGTACAACGACTTATAAGCGGCGATATGCAACTATATATAAATTTAATATTGCGAGAACATGGTCGTTTGTGTTTCTTCGAATTAAAATTTGATATTTTGCCGTATTTTTATAATTTACTGCTGTTGTTTCACTTGCGTAGCTTATCTTACAAAACAATAACCCTCTCAAAGATATTCTGATATGACAAAATTTTATCTCCTTGTTGTTTCGTACAAGGATGATAATTATTTTTTTTACAACATTTATTAAAATCGAACTAAAATTGCGCCATATAGCACTCCAGTCAGACAGTTGGGGTATGCGAGGTATTTACAGGCGTACCATAAATGTGTACAGTATTATCTTTACAAAACCCAACCGTGCCTCCACAATAGCCAGCTGATAAACATGCCTTCTACATTGCGTTTAGCTTTCCTGTTAGAAGTCAGTCGTTAAATCGATCACTACTTCGACACATACGTTTGTGCCAAATTGCGTTTCCGAGGTTAGTGTCCTTAAATTTGTTTATTTGTTGCTATGGCAACGATATAATAAATAGTGTCGGGAAAATATTCGACGTTCCATTGATCGGGAAGCTACTCGAAGTAATTACTAATTGATGGGTGAATGTCCGGTGATACCTTTTCAATATATCCTTTTTAATATAAAGTTAATCATTTAAACTTTGAAATATATTTCTTTTTAAATAAAAATAGGTCTGCTGTACAAAGAGTATACTAAGTTGAGTAATCGTCAAAGACTATATAGGACTGATTTTTTATAACAATGTTGTAGGGATTAGGTTCTACTTCAGCATTCTCTAAGGCATTGGTTCCCAAACTGGCTGGCGCGCCCCCCTTGGAGTGCGTGAAGGCACGTCAGGGGGGCGCAAGACCAGTAGGAAAATAGTAAGATAAATTGTCATTGAGTTAAAATTTAAGTATACAATTTATTAAAATTTAAAACTAAATTACACCTCAAAATGTTTCACTTAGGTAATTTTATTGACCATGATGTTCAGAAAATTTAAAGAAAATGTAAGTATTTATAAAATCAATATTAGAAATATTAAAGGGTGTGCAACTTTTGTAAACTTGAAATCAAACCGACATGACAGCTTGAAAAGAATAATAGTATAAAAGTATCGCGAAACGAATGCAACGGTGCCACAATGGACAAATGTGTGCGAAAAGTACTTTCAACACTTGGTGCAATAAATACAACATATAGGTAAAAACTTGCTTATGAGTTAAGTTGTGCCTTAACTAAAATGCAACTTCAAATAGGCATGCTAGTGAAAAAGTCCAAGCTCATCCATCTCTTATTCCTCTTATCAGTTAAATTTACCTTGGGGATTAAAACTTGAAAAGTTATATCGTGTTTCTTGTGAATGTATGTATAAATAAATATATATTGTTTTCAATATAAATATATATATATATAATTAATAAATTTAAAATATTTCAAAAACAAGAATACTTTTAATGAATATATTTATTCAAAGCTTTTCGCCGATAAAATAGTACCAGCATCTTCAGGAAAATCTGAAAATAGTACCAGATTTTCCTGAAGATGCTGGTACTATTTTATCGGCGAAAAGCTTTGAATAAATATATTCATTAAAAGTATTCTTGTTTTTGAAATATTTTTAATTTCTTAACTATATTACAAGAAAAGATATCACCATATCTAATATATATATATATATATATATATATATATATATATATATATATTTGTTTCTTTTCATATGGCTATACAATTTATTTATAGTATGAAGTGGAGGGGACGAGGGAGCGTGCATAAACAACCCCCTGACTTTACTTAGGTTCATCCAGCTCAACCTCTCCATCTCCATACCCCACTGGTATCCATCGAGCTACGATCCTTACGTATTAAAATCTGAAAGGTTTTCGGCGAAGTATTATAATATCATTAGGTATTGTATTTTATGAAAACGAATTTACATGATTAGAAAGTGTTTTATATTCTCAATAGTTGTTAATCCTTTTAATTAATGGAAGAAGTCATATAAACGTCTGAGTAGAACTATGGGCGCATGCGTAGTAAATACAATATGGAATGTATTTGCATATGTATTACCTTTGCAGTAATTTTTTCTCAATTCGTAAACACGTTTTATTTGCTAATTCCTGGCGATAATAATGTATTCAATGCTTCGGTGTTTTTTGCTTGGAATCGGTCACTTACACTAAAACATTTCAGAATTTAAAATCAATTATAAACTAGTGAAGTGTAATTAGAATATGACAGGAAGTGGCATACTGAGATAGTTTGGCATCATGTTTGTACAGGGAGTATAGGTATAAGAGAATCTGCCCTGGTTGGCCTGATACTGCTTGGAGTTAATAGAAATCCCCTACTCAAACGTTTGTTACAGTTCTAGTCATTTTATTTTTTAACCGACTTCAAAACAGGAGGAGGTTTTGTTCAACTCGTATGTTTTTTTTTGTTTGTTCCATGATAATTTTGGAAATATCGAACCAATCAAAGTGACTTTGCTTGCAAATGAAAATGGAAACTCTCCCGGTGGCGCCACTATAGTTACAGCCCAATCCTATTGATTTTGGGATAATAAAACTGTATTTTAACCTTGAGTGAAATTTTTTGTGTAAGGATTTTCAACTATAAAATAACTAATAGGCAAAATAATAGGCACAACATTTATTTATGTAGTATTCTACCACATACAAAAATAATATTTAAAAAATAAGTATAAAACGAATAGATTTTATTTATTTCTTGCTTGAGAAAGACCGCTTAGAATGAGCATCATCGGATGTACTAGAGAACAAATTTTCCTCATGAAAGCGGCTTTTTTCGATGGTTTACCCATATTGATATATAACTCGAATAAGATAAACCAAAATACCAACAAACAAAATACAACAAAAATACGATTTAGTCGTTTACCATAAGCAAGATATTCAATAGTCCTCAGGTGAAACGGCATTACTTCACTAAATATCAAGGGATAAATTCATTAAATATACCTTTACTATAAATTTTTACTTAATTTTTTAATTAATATTATATTTGTAAAAAGGGTATTTCCTAATAATTATTAAACATAACTTTATTGTATATTTACCTGAGACTTTGCGTTATAGGATTATTAACACGTTTTTAATTAGTGAAAATTAAAGGAAATTCGATTACAATGTTATTAGGCAACAATAAAAAATAATGTAAAACAATGTAAAACAAAAAAATAATTTTCCAGTAACGAAAACATAATTCGTCATAAAGTTAATGCCCACAAAATTTTGAAGTCGGCGCCCCTGACAAGCCTTGTATTTGCTAATCCATCAAATCTATCCCAAACATTTCCGAAACCATCAACTTTTTGATGGCTTGATTCCCCATGATTAATTATAGCGAGCCATAGAGACTCCTCCCTAAACATAATTTCATGTGTTCGATATTATGAGAGTTAGTGAGACGATAATTGATCTTGTTCTCATAACAGACCATACAATAACAGATTTAAATATACAAATAGCCGACAATTCAACCTTCTTTGAATAATTTACACGGAATGTGATTATTGAAGATGCTTGTAAATTAATATAAGAGGTATTATCTCCTTAAATCTTTGAATCATAAATTTCATATATATATATATATATATATATATATATATATATATATATATGAAATTATTACCTTAGCATTAGACTAACAAATTATGATATAAGCACAGGATATTCAATTTTTTCCCCTAGAAATATTGTGTGTATATATATATATATATATATATATATATATATATATATATATGTATATTGTATATATATATATATATATATATATATATATATGTATATTGTATATATATATATATATATATATATATATATATACATATATATATATATATATATATATATATATATATATATGTATGTATATATATATATATATAATATGTCTAGGGGAAAAATTGAATATCCTGTGCTTATATAATAATTTTTTAGTCTATTGCCAAGGTGCATCATGTAAAATGATTTCTTTTATCATTTTCAGTATGTTAAATATGAATCCAAGTATGACATTCGGCGCCGACTTCAAACTTTTGTGGGTAGTAAGCTTATGATAAATTATGTTTTCGTTAATGGAAATTTATTTTTAACTTTTTAGTAACAAAAAATTACATATTCGGGTTAATTTTTTAAAGACGATCCTGCTTTTTTTAAATGTTTATTGACAATAATATTTATTTTAAGGAAAGCCTCCCATTGCTGTTGTAGTCAGTAAGAATTCATTTCTTTACAACGCACTGTTGTAATCTATCCTCTTGTTTTATTCTCTACAGAATTTATAAAGAACGGAAACCCTTTGTATTCAAAAGTAAAGCAATTAATGTAGAAAGAGAAATATAAACAAAAACAATGAAATGAAATCTGACGAATGAAAATGCACTCGAATTTCCCAGTAACAAAGCGAGCGCAGAGAGACAATGTCGACACATTCCTTGAAGCATAATCCGAGTTCGGCCTAAACAGCAATTAGCTCCAACATGCTTCTGAAAGTGAGTCATCTTTCTTGGAATTTGCCACAGCACCAGCAGTAGATCAATACTTCGCATAGTGGCTGACCTAAATCTTGCAGCACATCTTTCCCAATCCCAAACCGCCCTAACTGTTATATATATAACTTGAAGTACTCCAGTAAAGTATAGTAGAGGTCAAAGCCATAAACTGCGGCCGTATTTACATGTTGGTGCAAGTATATATTTGAGTTTGTTTCTCCTTTTCTAACATTAAAACTTTGTTCTTTATTGACGCGTTTCGGATTAACTCTGTTTCTACACGGTTTGGATTTTTGATAATGTAAAAGTGCATTTTAAGGTTTTGATAATGGTGTTGTATCCCTGTGTTTGCAAGAGGTGCGGCCAATGAAACACGCACTTGGGTATATCAAGAATTTATTTGATAAAGCAAATACAAGATTTTGCAATAAGTAAACTGAATAATTCGCTTCGTAAGAGAAATAGTAAGCGAATTATAAAATAGTAGTTTCGTACGAGAAATAGTAGGCGAATTAGAAAATAATAGTTTCGTACGAGAAATAGTAGGCGAACTATAAAATAGTAGTTAGTAGTAGTATTAGTTAGTAGTATTAGTTTCACAATGATTGAAACTGAAGTAAAACTTATGCGAGACGACTGACAAAAATTAGACAAGAACTGAATAAGAACTTAGCAAAGACTGGCGACAATCAACTGGCGAAATTTTGAGAAGAATTAGACTAGGCAAGAACTAGACGAAAACTAGACAAGAACTGGCTTTCCGCTCGCGCTAGGTGTATATATAACTTATTCAGTTTACTTGTACATTGGTCAATGATTACATCAAATGTTCTAGAATAAGGCTACGTGTTACATGGAAAATAACTAACGATTACATCTTTAAGTTAATAGAAAGTTCCATCGGAAGTGACACACATTGAACAATTATTTGAGTATTTACTTTGAGTTACTTTTGTAGCCTGAATCATTTGAAAAACAATACGTAATACAGAGAATTATTCTAATGTAATTTAGAATATAAGAAATTATTAAATTACATAGCATCATATTACATACATAATACATATTATGTGAGTACATAACAATGGAATAAATCCGAAACCCGTAAACGAAGAACAGTCTTTTAATGTTAGAAAAAGGCAGAACAAGATACTCAGATGTGTACCAATATTGCTAACGGTAAAAAAAGATTACATTAAGAATTTTATGCAAGTAGTTTGTGAACGTAAAATGCGTTGCAGATCTTAAAGAACTAATTTTGTCCATAAATATTATAGCTTTAAACTAAGTCACGCCCGTCCCGGCAAGCTGGCCTGAGCAACCGGGCAGGTCCACAGGTGGCGGATAGTGGGACGGCCTACAGAAATGTAGGTTACCTGTGAATAAGGATTCCGGAAGGTTTCTGAATATGCAGGCCTGGACCAAGGCTATGGTTCAAAGGTGAGGAATTATCCCTCCTCGTCAGTCAACCGGTTGGGCTTGGTAGAAATAACCGAGTGCTCTGACCGGGGAGACTGGGGTAGTTGGGAATTAAGTCCTCACAATGCTACTCTCACCTCCCGGGTGAACCAAGGGCAATGCGACAGTGAAGTAGGGGCGGGAAACTGCCCAAACGACACAGTTGTAAAAAAGAGAGTAAAGCAGGCTGTTCATCTGAGCAGTTAATAATGTCCTGAACTTGGGGTGTGCTTCAAGGTCAGTGACTGAATACCCAATCCAAGGTGGAAGGCATCGTGCCGAAGGATGAATGGCTGCAGGGTATAAAATGCAGTCCCAAACGATCCCCTTGAGGAACCAGACAAAACCTCATTGTATGTTGTCTTGCCAGGGCAGTGGGGGCTCTGCTCTGGTCGACCGTTATTTCCCCCATACTCGTGGGACTTTAATGGACCAAGTAAGTATAAGAATTAATTTCGAGACTGCACAGACAGTGGGAGCCAATGAGACGGCAAACCGTGAGTCTGTAGCAGATGTGTCAACGGCAACCATCACTGGGGGTGCGGGGGCGGCTGTCAAGCTGCCGACTGCAGAAACCGGTGAAGTGGCTGTAGAGTTGAGCACGATGTCTAGCCCTGGGGCTGCTCTGCGGACCCAGGCGACTGCAAATTAAGCAGAACAATGATCAAGATCCTCCAAGTGAACCTACAGCATAGCAGGGCGGCGAGTGCTGTCGTGTGTAGGATGCTGGACAGGGGAGAGGTGGACTTGGTGCTCATCCAGGAACCATGGATTTCTGGAGGAAAAATATGCGGGCTGGCGACATCTGGAGGTAAGTTGTTGTATGATAAGGACTCCGGTGTTCCCAGGACGTGTATCCTGGTTAGGAGGGGGTTGTGTGCTTTTGTACTAACGAACTTCTGTTGCAGGGATTTGTTAGCAGTGACGGTGGAGCTGCGGGCGGAGGGGGGGATGAAGAGGCTGAACCTGGCCACGGCATATCTCCCCTTTGACTGCGCGGGGGCTCTGCCAACACAAGAGCTGAGGAGCCTGGTCGAGCACTACGAGGCTGTGGATGAGGAGCTGCTGGTGGGGATGGATGCCAACTCCCATCACACTTCGTGGGGTAGTACAGGTACAAACACTAGAGGTGAGGAACTTTTAGCTTATCTTAGCTCTAAGAATCTACTAGTCCTAAATCAGGGGGAAGAGCCGACGTTTGTCACTAGGGCCAGACAGGAGGTCCTGGACATTACGGTGGCATCGAACCAGATGGCTAGGTATGTACTAAATTGGCATGTGTCGGATGAACCATCTTCTTCTGATCACAGACATATTAGGTATGATATCTCTCTAAATCCAGCCATGCTTCGCCCAACCAGGGATCCAAGAAGAACAGACTGGGACTCCTACAGGAGGGACCTGGGTGTTCGGATTGAGGAGGCTGGATTGGAGTATGGTGGGAGGAGAGAGCTAGAAGACTCTGCCACATTGGTTGGCGAGGCTATAATAGAATCCTTTACCGATAACTGCCCTCTCAGTGAGGGGAGGAAAGTAGGGGATCCGTCATGGTGGAACAAGAAGCTAGCCAAACTTCGGAAGACCACCAGGAGACTCTTTAATAGAGCAAAAAAGAACGGGGAGTGGGACCTGTATAGGAAAACACTAACCGAATACAACAGGGCAATTAGAGAAGCGCGCAGGAAGTCCTGGAAGGAGTTTTGTCATGAGATTGACAAAACTCGGGAAGGGGCACGACTGTATAAAGTGCTCTCTAAGGACCCAGTTAACCCGGTGGGGATGCTAAGAACCCCACTGGGAAATATAACAAAAACGGCAGGGGAAACTGTGGAAGAATTAATCAGGACACATTTCCCTTCCAGTACCCTGAGGAAACTTGGGGGAGCAGACACTGAACCGGTTACCAAACTCTCCACAAGACGTGGTAAGAGGGAGGACTGGGAAGTGGCAAGGAGGATAGTAACTCCACAAAGGGTAAGATGGGCTATTGGAACTTTTAAACCCTACAAATCTCCAGGTCCAGATGGGATCTATCCTGTGCTGCTGCAGCAGGGAATGGATATGCTGGTGCTGGTACTTACTAAATTATACAGGCTAAGCATTGCTCTAGGGCATGTGCCGGCAGCCTGGAAATCTAGTAAGGTGGTCTTTATACCTAAGCCCACCGGTAACCAATCGGAAGGGAAAGGATACAGACCTATCACACTCATGTCCTTTGTTCTCAAGGGACTTGAAAAACTGGTTGATAGGCATATTAGGGGGGGTGCTTTGGCTATCAAACCACTGCATTGGAACCAGTATGCTTACCAACCGGGGAAATCTTGCGAGGGAGCTCTCCATCAAGTGGTTGGTAGGATTGAGCAAATGATCGCTAAGAGAGGTTGTGCCATAGGTGCCTTCCTCGACATTGAAGGGGCTTTCAATAACCCCTCAGTGGAGACGATGGTAAGTGGTGCAAGACGTCATGGAGTGGACACGACCACTTGTGGTTGGATAAGTTCCATGTTAACAAACAGAAGCATTTCTGTAGAGGTGGCAGGGGAGGTCAGAAGGGCGGAGACAAGTCTGGGCTGTGCACAGGGAGGGGTTCTCTCTCCTCTGTTGTGGTGCCTAGTGGTTGACAACCTTATTGAACTCCTGAATGAACAGGGGTACTTCTGTCTAGGATATGCGGACGACATAGTTGTCCTGATCCTGGGCAGATTCCCTGATACAGTCCTTGAGGTAATCAGAAATCCTCTACGACTGATTGAAGAGTGGTGTAAAAAGGAGAACCTTAGGGTAAATCCAAAAAAGACTGCTCTCATTAACTTCACCAGACAGCGAAAAGATCTGACGACCAGGATGCCCCGCTTGTTTGGTGAATACCTTGAGTTTGTGGGGGAGGTGAAGTACCTGGGAGTTACTCTGGACAGGAAACTCACCTGGAATCCACATCTTGAGAGGACAGTTAACAGGGCCAAAAGGGCACTGATGACTGTGAGAAGAATGGTGGGTAAGAAATGGGGACTGAAGCCATCAATGATGCACTGGATGTATCTGAGGGTGATAAGACCTATGATTACCTATGGAGCTCTGGTGTGGTGGACAAAGGCCAACCAGGCACAGACAAGAGCTAAACTGAGCTCTATCCAGAGATTGGCCTGTCTGTGCACACTGGGAGCGATGTCAACTACACCAGGTGCAGCAATGGAAGTAATGCTTAACCTCCCTCCCCTTGAGCTTGTCCTTAGGGGAGAGGCGAGGCTAGCGGCATGGAGATTGCGCAACTCGAGCAACTGGGCTAACCTCCCAGATGTCTCGGGACATATGAGTATCGAGTGCGTGGTCAAAGAACCCGTCTTGGAAATGGGCAGCGACCACATTACTCGAATGTTTGCACCTGACCAGGTCCACCAAACTGTGATGGAATGGTCAGGGACATTAACATCGGGAGCTCAGATCTGGTACACAGATGGCTCCAAGATGGACTTCGGCACTGGAGCGGGGGTGTATTGTAAAAACCCAAGGGTAGAACTAGTTTTTTCCTTGGGGAGGCATACCTCTGTCTTTCAGGCCGAAGTATATGCTATAAATGCCTGTCTGGGAGAGATAGCGAGAAGGGAAACACATGGATTGCTATTTTCTCCGACAGTCAGGCAGCAATTAAGGCACTAAACGGACACGTGGTCACCTCGGCCATAGTCAGGGAGTGCCTAATTAACCTACAAGCTCTGGCAAGGCACAATCAAGTCAAGATTGGTTGGGTGCCAGGGCATAGGGGAATTCTTGGAAATGAAGCCGCAGATGCGCTGGCCAGGGAGGGGTCCTCGACTCCCCTGATTGGACCGGAACCTGCGGTGGGTATTTCCAAATCCATGGTCAGGATGACAGTGCGAAGGTGGATGGCTGAAAGACACTGTGAGCACTGGATCAGGGCCGAAGGGATGAGACACAGTAAGCTAACCCTTAGGAGACCTTCCTTGGGGCTGCAGAAGAGTCTCATCTATCTGTCTAGGCAGGAATTAAGGATAGCCACAGGACTACTCACGGGACACTGTGGACTAAGGAAACATTTGCATAAAATGGGTATCTACAAGGATGAACCAGTGTGCAGATTGTGCGGGCAGGAACAGGAGACTGCCACACACATTATTTACAGATGTGGAGTACTTGCTGAGAGGCGCTTCAACCTCTTTGGTGATGGAACAGCTTTGGTGGATGCTGAAGGTAAAACTCTAGTCAGGAAACTCCTAAACCTGGTAAGAGGGAAGGGGTTATTTGACTAGATCCGGGAGGTAAGTACAATATACCTTAAGGTAGCAGTGCTTCGGGCAATTCAAACCCGCTCCCAAGTTAAAAAAAAAAAAAAAAAAAGTCACGCCCGTTAACCAGAGGCTCCTCTGGGGTGAGATGATGTTGTCATGTGGAGAACGACTTATATACTTCAACTCTATTTGGAATATGTAAGAGTGTGATACTTCCCCAGTTAAAAGGTGGAGTTGTGGGTGGCTTATCTAAAGTAGAGTTTAATTCGCGAGCCATAGCAAGAGATTTGACCGGTCCATACACAGTGGCTTACTTAACATTTAGAGTGGTGGGGGAGTCCAATGTATCAGTGATTGCCTATCCTCGATTTTCCATAATGTCTTGTCTATCACTGTGCCTAGATACGGGTGAGAGAACCTTGTTTATCACTATGCTTGGTCTTCCATCTCCACTAGTTGGCAACCTTTACTCATAATATGCCCGAGTTTATGTTCAAGTATTCATACTCACCTTTGTCTGTCTGTCTGTCTCTCTCTCTCTCTCTCTCTCTCTCTCTCTCTCTCTCTCTCTCTCTCTCTCTCTCTCTCTCTCTCTGTACTATATTTGTGTGCTATCTTAAACATGTTTTCACTTGAGACTCTTGTATAGAAAAGATGTCTGTAATTAGTCGATTATATATAAGCATGATCTTTATTCATAAATAAACATGTTACGTGAGACAAAAGGGAAAGACGTTACGAAGGGGGAGAAGGGTAGGAGGGAGAGAATGGTAGGAAGGAGGGACCCTAATGATTTTGAAACATTGATTTTGTCTTTTGTTTAAAATTGTTGAGTTATTATTTTTCTGATTTACTCACCTTTTTCTTTACATGTAAACTGTCTTGAACACGTACTTCTGTGCTTACCCCATTGGTAAAGTTTAATAGTAAGTAATAACTGTAATTATAGGTATTACGTATTTGCGGTTTGACCTTAATGTAGACTCTTACATCTAAACGGTTTGTGCAAACGTTTATGATTAAGCTAATGAGAGGTAGAACTCATTTAAAGGCAAAAACACAAAATATCTCTTCTGAGGGGTGCATAAAGTATTATGGTCATAGGTTCAAGGTACAAAAGTGGAAAAAATCTAATCTTATTTGAGCTCGGTAGCATTTTATTTTCTGTTAGTATAACAAGGAGGGATAGGGATTAGGAAGGGACCGGATGCTCCCCCCTGTATGAAGTTTGGGAGATCCCCTCGGGGTTGCTTTCGTGAGGGTTTAACATCAGCTTGCGGCGTGTGGAGGTTTGCTAAAATTAAAGCTGGCTGTACAACTTAAGTATAAAAGCTCGTGTAGAGGAAATATGTTAGTGCTGATTAGTCAGTCGGTCAGAGAAAGACTCTAACTAATCAGCAGTCGTTGGTGACCCCCACGGATATGCAGCGTCTGTCTACCTCGACAGCAATTGGCAGTAGGCCCATTTGGTATGGGGCTGGAACTGAGAAAGAGTTTCTGTAATAATAACAGGAGATTATTTTGGTCGGGTGGTAAATAAGAACATTCTAGTGTTTGTGTGTTTGTATTCTGGAGCAACAAAGTTTATTTATGCCTGATGGACACTGACTAACTGATTCGATGGTTGGGTGCCCGTGCGCGCGCGCGTGTGTGTGTGTTTGACCACATTCTTAGAATAAGGTGTTTTAGAAGGAAATGTAAAGAAGATTAACACAATAACCTAAAAACCCGCCCTTATGCTAGTAACACACAGAGCTTTAATTGGGCTTTATCGTTTGGATTAAACCCTATGACTAAAAACTAAACATGGGGTATGAAAAAAGGGGGCAATTAAAGTATATGATTTAAGAATTTAAATAAAAAACGACTATTGTGTAATCGAGGTGGCAGAGTAGGGGCAAGAAGGATAGGAAGTACATTTGGCAAGGGGTTTTGTTGGTTCCAAGAGAACATTAGGACAGAACAGTTGACTATAGTGGCCATAACAAATTGTTTGGAAAGGGCATAGAGACTGCCGACGCCTTACAAGTGTGCCGAGAATGACAGACAAGCAACAATGAGTGACGAAGGATTTCTTTCAGCCTCACTCGCTATGAATGCCAAACACTTACTGCAACGCTACATTTATGTAAATATCTGTCTTGACGCCTTCGTGCATTGAAAAGAAGTTCTTCTCGATCGAACTGTGTTACGTTAATAACGGTTGGATGGTGTAATTCTTGGTAAATTGTGTGGCTCAATAAGAGTCATCTATCCCCCCCCCCCATGAGTGTAAGTTGTACTGCATGCATGCAAAAATAATAACCATCTGTGATATTAAGCTATCAGGGGTATTTTGGCACAACAGAGTTCTACCGGTGACCAGCTCAACAGAGAGGAGACTACCAGTAGTGCCCCTTATACCGAAAAAGTCGGAAATACGGGACACGATTAACAGGCTAAAGAGAAAAGCGTGAAAGATGTAAAGTAAACATGGAAAGAAAGTGAAAACCTTGGTGAACAATGACCAAGATAGAGAAGTTTGGGACTATGCTTATATGCAACGTTCAAACGGTTTAACGAAGTCAGTTAAGAAAAGAGCATAGATGGGTTGTGTGTACAGTGTTTCGTGTTGTTTGATACAAGTAGTACACTAAACAATGATTTCGTATAAACTTTAGAGTCAATAAGTGTAACAAACATATTGGATGAAGACTGGCGTAATATTTGATTTGGTAAAACCATTCAATGTATTATTACACTTTCGGTTGCCTTAAGTTCTTCTCCTTCTGTCTGTGTTGCTAAAATCCCACCCAGTGCCGCTGCTGTTACCGGTGCCCAGTGGCTTTCTCTGGTAATCCGTTCTTGGTCGACCGTCACGACCAGACTATATGTCGGCGGCTTCTCCTTCTGTCTGTGTTGCTAAAATCCCACCCAGTGCCGCTGCTGTTACCGGTGCCCAGTGGCTTTCTCTGGTAATCCGTTCTTGGTCGACCGTCACGACCAGACTACATATCGGCGGCTTCTCCAAATGTTTTCCATTTGACTGGATTTTACTCTGTTGTGTTCATCGAGTTTCTAGACGATCAGTAAATTAAGTAACGCACCTTTTCTTTATTTCTTTGTGATTTCAATTTCTAAGGAAAAATGACTGTCCAGTCTTGTGGTATTGCATGCCTGTTACTTGCCTCCGCGTGACAAGGTTTGTATTACGGTGTTTCCTCATGGTGTCTGTAAACAGTGGAGGAGTGTTCCTGATGTCGGCTTTGTGTAAAGCGACTTTTACCGACTTTCAAGCTAAATCAAGTCCTTGGACCAGGAACGGGGTTACATAGAGGGAGAGACAGAAACAATCCCTCATTAACTCAGATACAAACGGACATGGAGAAGAATAATAAATACAATGACTTTGACCAGTATACAGAGACGGAATATAAATTGTAAACAACTAGCACTAGAAATATGAAGAACATGGTAACAAACGTTTTGAAAAACACGAGAGGAGTACACAGAAATGACAAAAAAGAATGAGCGAGAATAAATGCAAAGCAAATCGTCACATCTAAAAGTAAAGCGACGTGCATTACAATACGACCAAAGATTACCAAACACAATTTTAAAAATCGGTAAAAAATCACAAACAAAAATTCCGTATAAAAGAACAAAAGTTTTATAAAAATTAAGAAGAGAGAAAGTGAAAAACAGAAGAGTAAAGGAGAAAATTTGTTAAATTTCATAAATTCGATTGGGGTTAAGAAAATTCCCTTGGCTACCAAAGTAATAAAATTTCAAAAAATAAAATATAATTTTTGTATTTCAAATGTGGTGATGTTGTTAATTCGGGACCAGTAATATGGATTGACCCTATTTGTCGATGTTAAAAATAAGCTATGCTCGAAATACTTCATATTTATACTGAACTTACGCTGAGCCAGATCGTTATATATTCAGTTCAATCCTATAACACTACCTTCCAGTTAGATGTAACTCAGCCCGGGACGTTAAAGCAACCATTTTGTTTCTGTATACATATAACGATTGTTACAGCTGGGGCATTCAACTCAACAGTGAAACTAACTTGGAACTAGATGGATTTTATTATTGGCCTAGGTAGGTGGTTTTTCGGGCTGTTTAGATCGCCAGTCCCGAATACTCTGTTTCCACTTTTGGCCAAAGAAATTGAGGAATGAATGTGTATGGCCTGATCGGATCTAATTACTACTGCTTTAGCAGTGGAGAGCACTTAGCCTTCGGTAGAGAACACTTAGTCTATGGGAGAGTCCACTTGTTCACCATTAGAAAGTAATTGGGCTCCGGTAAAACGCACAGAGCATTTGGCATCCGATAGAAAGGAGTTAGACTCCGGTAAAGAGCAGTTGTTCTCCAGTAGAGAATCCTCACCTTCCGGTAGAGAGCACTTGGGCTCCAGAGAAAAATAAATTGGCCTCCAGTAGAGAGCAGTGGGGCTCCTGCGTACAGAGCTATTGGGCTCCAATAGACAGCAGTTAGACTCCGGTAAAGAGCAGTTGTTCTCCAGTAGAGAATCCTTAACCTCCGATAGAGAGCATTTGGTCTCCATAATAAAATTATTGGTCTCCAGTACAGAGCAGTGGGGCTCCAGAAAAGAGTAGTTGTTCTTCGTTAGAGAGCACTTGACCTCCAGTAGGAAGTAAATGGCCTAAGGTAGAGAGCGTTCTAGCCTGAGGTAGTTCCTAGCCTAGGAAATGACCATACAAACAATGGTTTCTCCATTTTCAACATTTCTAGATCTCAAAGTGTCTTCTTTACTCCAACAGTTCTTCCCTATCTTTACTCGTGGTAAATAATAGGCCTACGTCAGGGATAAGACACTGGTCTACTTAGCCCCTATTCTGACCAGGCTAATGTTGCCTTCCTACATGAATACGTTTCTCGTCCCTGAAGAGCTTAATATACATTAACTTTATTTTTGCATTAAAACTTTTGAAAGAACATGAAAATATCATTTCGTAGAATAGATCTTGTTTTACTTGGACAGATACGGCTCACAAATGGGATGTGTCATGAGACAGGTCTCAGTTAAACCCAAGGTCATGTTTCCCGATTAACCACACACTGTGATGATTTGCTGAGTAAAAACAGATGTGTTTTGTGCCAATGTCTAGTGCTTATCCGTCGTCTGACCTTATTGTATCATTATTAACTGCAAAACGCTATCAATAAAAACATTTATACATTAATAACTTTGAATTAAAAAGAAAATGTACTCTTCAATACGATCTAGATGGGTAAGAACTAAGTTATGAAAGCCTGGCTTTCCAGATCAGCTTTCTGAGTAACAAATGTATCCATATCGCAATCCATACGAAAATAAACAGCTGTTCGTATACAATAATAGTAAACAGTTCATGTACCACAATAACAAACCTCTGTTCGTTTACAATGATAGTGAACAGCTGTTAGTATTGAACTGTAATAAACAGCTGTTCGTATACAATGGATAGTAAACAGTTCGTATACCATATTAACAAACCACTGTTCCGTTTACAATGATAGTGAACAGCGACTAGTATTGAACTGTAATAAACAGCTGTTCGTATAGAATGATAGTAAACAGTTTGTATACCATAATAACAAACCTGTGTTCGTTTACAATGATAGTGAACAGTGGTTAGTATTGAACTGTAATAAACAGGTGTTCGTATACAATGAATAGTAAACAGTTAATTTACCACAATAACAAACCTCTGTTCGTTTACAATGATAGTGAACAGCGGTTAGTATTGAACTGTAATAAACAGCTCTTCCTATACAATGATAGTAAACAGCTTGAATTCCATAATAGCAAACCTCTGTTCGTTTGCAATGATAGTGAACAGCGACTAGTATTGAACTGTAATAAACAGCTGTTCGTGTACAATGATAGTAAACAGTTTGTATACCACAATTACAAACCTCTGTTCGTTTACAATGATACTGAACAGCTGTTAGTATTGAACTGTAATAAACAGATCTTCTTATACAATGACAGTAAACAGCTCGAATTCCATAATAGCAAACCTCTGTTCGTTTACAATGATAGTGAACAGCTGTTATTGTTGAACTGTAATAAACAGCTGTTCGTATACAATGATAGTAAACAGTTCGTATACCATAATAGCAAACCTCTGTCGTTTACAATGATAGTGAACGGCGATTAGTATTGAACTTTAATAAACAGCTCTTCATATACAATGATAGTAAAGAGCTGCTCGTATACAATGATAGTAAACAGCTCAAATTCCATAAACACAAACCTCTGTTCGTTTACAATGATAGTGAACAGCTGTTATTATTGAACTGTAATAAACAACTCTTAGTATATAATGATAGTAACAGCTGTTCTTATAAAATGATTTAAAAAAAGTTCGAATACAATGATAGTAAACAGTTGTTAGTATACTACAATAGTAAACAGCTGTTCGTGTACAATAATAGTAAAAGGCTGTTCGTGTACAATAATCGTAAACAGGTGTTAGTATACAATGATAGTAAACAGCTGCTCGTATACAATGATGATTTTTTACAGGCAATGTTTTTCTTGCTCTTCCCATTCTATATCTCTAGCAACCAACCATAGTGCCTACCATCAATATGCCCTCATGTACTGTATTATTTGCAATGCAAGTCACGCGTCACACAAACCATTCACTAGTATAAATTGTTACGATAACATTTCAAAATTAATTGTAAAACTTATTTTAAATAAATATTTTTATGCTTACCACAATTAGCAGTTTTCTATTTCTTCACGTAACGAGAAACACACATCTTCTTCTTCAGCGAAATTTCTTGCCCTAAAAAATTGTATTTAATAAGAATTTACAAATACATTAATAGGAAGTTCTGAAAAAAGTCTGATTAAAAGCTAATTCTTCAACAGAAATATTACTGATCAATTATGATTACGTTGGGACGTAATCAACGCTGCAATAAACATTATTAATAATTAAATAAATTTAAGAAGGCAAGATATATCTGTGGCAACGTATCTGTTTGCAATACTTTATGTGCCTCCAAAACCTTTGTAAAACCTGCATCGAAAAACATTAACACGTGAACCAATATTCGCGATTATCACGTGCATTACCTTAATCGTTTTGCTGGTTACTTCGATAATTTTCAATCGCTAATCACAATCGATTGGTTAATAGTTTGAACACTGTTAGTCTGGATACATGCGTAGATTTGCGTAAAACCTCAGCATTCAAACATAATTCCAAAAACATGAGACGAGCTATTTTTATACAATATATGGGTATCAAAGAAATGTTATTATATTCCATGGGTACGTAAGATTGTGTCCATGGGTTGTCCTTTGTGTCATTTTATCCATGTGTGGTGTCTTTTTCTTCACATGAACTACGACGCCTATAGGCCGCGTTGATATTCACCCAAAAGGTGTAAAATGTTATCAGGTAAACTTTTCATTTTTGTTTTTCTATGCCTAAGAGTTATACCCTTTTTTCTTATGTGTATGTGGTAGTACATTACTTTTATTTATTTAATTATTTTGCCATGCACATCTTTTTTATTTGTCCAATTTCAGACCCTTTTATTCAATTTCTTTTATTAGCTCACACTCTCCAAATATATATATATATATATATATATATATATATATATATATATATATATCTTGTACAAATTTTCAGTCGTTAATAAATTACGTTTTTATTAATTTAATTAAAGTTCAAATACATTTTTTGAAACCTATTGTGGATGACAATTGATGTTAATAGAGTTTGTTCTAATATTTATTCAATAAATAAATTATAAAATTTGTAGGGTCCAGCCGGATTCGAACAAAGAGTCGTCATGTTCGATGTCTATACTTTGATTTAAAGTAGAATAGGAATGGCAGGGTAGGGGTGCGATGTTGTCAGTTCGAATGCATTGACAGTCAACCCGCCACTGGCAGCGACTGAAATTGCAAGCTACACGACTAGTAAATCACTCCACCGCAGTTACTATGTCACTGAGCGACGAACGGAAGTTTAACGTCGAATTGGCAACAAGGGTCATCCACGCAGCAAGATGTGAATTTCCTATTAGCTCAAACGGCTCTAACCCCCACTCCATCTGGTCTATTTCACCTACTCAGAGTCCTATTCATTATTTAGCGATGGGCCGATTCCGATTCTCGATTCCAGGAATCGTCGATACTCGATTCTTCATTGATAAAAGTGTCGATTCCAATTCCTATTTTATCAACTATTACAATATGTGTATGGAGTAATTTATTGGAAAAATAATTAACTACCAAATATGTCTTATTTATGTATTAGTTGCTTTGAATGAATTAAATGATAAAAGTAAATACAGATTTGAGATAACGAAAATATTATTATTTAAGAAGGAACAACAAAGAAGATCGTAACCAATCCTGGCCGTTTGTCATCGCTCGTCTCTCTCACTAGAGAGGGTTCGATACACAATCTCTCTTTCTCTCTCTCTCTCTCGCTCTCTATCTCCCCCCCCCCTGTGTCTTGCTGCCACTGATTCAGGGGCATATTAAAAACAACCCTATTTCTATTATTTTTTAAAATCTTTATGTTGTTCGTTTGTTTTTAATTTTTGTTTTATTTTGAGAGACAATGTAAATAGGCTTAGATATTATTTCAAACTTTGTAAAATAGTGTAAAGTTCACATTTTTAACTTTAAAATAAGTCATTACTTTTATCTGATATGTTTTTATGCTTTTAAAAATTCCTATTGATAAATTAAGGTTGAAGGTTTTCTGTAGCCTATTACACTAAAACAGAACTTTTAAAAGGTTTTGCCGTATGACCAAGATGTTAACTAAAATAATTATTAGATACCTAGCAAATAAGCTAATATAACTTGAAAGAATCGAGAATCGACTAAAGAATCGAGAATCGAAAGGAAAATTTTAGAATCGAAATCGGAATCGAAAATTTTAGGAATCGGCCCATCCCTATCATTTTTAAATCAAACTATAGCAGGTTTTGGCACTGCGCTAACTTTCCAATACCTACAAATATATTTCTCAAAGATGTACTCGTACATGAATTTTTCCCCCATCTGGTTGTCGTCGATACCTCCATTGTATAACCTCAAACGGTTGCCATGGTTACCACACAATATCATAAATAGTTATCTAGGGTAGTTAAAATAAAAATGTTCTTTGTTAACCTTAGTAGGATTTTACTTAATTTTTTTTATATTACTTGTTTTTATTTTAGACCAACTTGAAGTTTTTAAACCCATTTTAAAGCTTAGCCAACTTATTTAAATTTTACGTTTTACCCCATTTTCCATATTTATACTTTCCAACCATTATTACCAGCAGCGGGTCTAGACTTTACAACATTGTTCCCTTTCCCACTTCTGAGTAGGCCTAATTACTGAAGTCTTCTCCGAGACAGTTCCCCCGTGGTGAGGAAGGTGATCTGCGTCGTGGGGCTCATTTGTATCACCGATTTAGAAAATATCTATCATTTTAATCAAAAAAGGTTCATAGATCTAAAATAATAATAAATGCAACTCTGTACGTATTACGAATTTATGTTAGTATTGTAAAAAGTAAATATTTGGTATTAGGAAGTCATATTGAAGTCCCTATGTTATCCGGGATATTATCAACATCGAAGATTCATTCTCGGTTAAATGAATTAACGATAATAGAAACGCTTCTTTCCTTAGAACGTTTCATCTATGACGAGGATTTTCTTCTCATGAAAAAGTTACATGTAACATACCTGTACTATGCATAAATACCGCTGCCATGGAGCGAATCCGAAAAAATTCAAATGCTTACACTAGTTTGTTCCTGATTTAATACTTGATATTGACCAGGGTTCAACAATTGTGTGTAGTGCGCAGTGGCGGATTTAAGGAGGGGACTTTACGGCTCAAGCCTCTCCCAAAAAATGGGAAAGTGAAAATTTTCAAACTATAAAATAACACTATAAATTTAAACTAAAATGCCATTTCCGATGTTTGCGTTCGTCCCCGATTCAAATCTACTTAATAATTAGTAGAATATGTTTACAAACCCATATTAATTACTATAATACCATTGAATAATCATTAATAAATACAACCATCCCCAATGCAATACATAGGTTGTTTACATTGTAAATGGGCTAATTAAGGAGTTTGTAATATCACAGAGCAGGCCCATAACTATTTACCACAGATGGAAGACCCTTAGAGTTTACACTATATCTACCATATTTCCTAAATATTTTCCGGGCGGAGAGAGCCCTTTTCCTCCCCTCACTTACCAGCCCTCCCCAAAATATTTTTTAACATCCGCCGCTGATAGTACGTATTGAAATACAGTGTAATCAAGGGGTTCTAGAATTGTTGTTTTGTTCAGGTATATAAATATGGATCATTAATATTACAATATTAATTTCTATTGGTAGTAGCGCTCCCCTTTTCAGAAAAATTCCTGTAGTTGAAGACAGATGTACATGAACATATGCGTATAAGGCGCCTTTCTCGTTTAACCTAAAAAGATTTTCTGTGGTGACAAAACAGTATTTGTATCAATATTCCAGAGACGCGTTTTGCATATGCAAATGTCAGCGCGTAGCACAATACAAACATACTCTGGTTGGTTGCAGATGTGTAACAGTGTTATATTTAACTGAGTCACGAAGAATCAAACATGCTCATTGTTCATACGGTCCAGGCTACAAAGCACAGGTGTTCAGCTTGGGAGGAATAACCGCAGATTGTGAAGCCAAGAGCCAATAATAAATGGAATAATACTGCTTTGGCTTTTAAATGGATTGGCAAGAAGAGCTTAGTGGATGAAGTTCTCTCTCATTAAGGGCGGCCACTACAATCTACGTCACAATGTTGAGTAGTTTTTACATTCGAGTCTCCAGTCATGCACACGCAGACCAAATTTATTTCAATAAAAAGATTTGAAAATAATCACGAAGGCACCTAGAAGCACTAAACTAAAAATTCTATGTACTGATGTGAAAGTACCTTTCATAAAATAACATCTACGACACTTGGCAAATAGGTTATACAAATAAGGCTACATACATACATCTCCAACACTCATTTCCTCACGTAGATATAAAACTACACACGACAAGCAGAGACGTCAACTGTATTAGATTCGTTCTTAAAATCGAATCGCTATTTAAATATTATATAAATAGTCTTGAATAATAAAGTATTGTATAGTTCTAATTAATGCAGACGTACATGAAGACGGTGGCAGATAGCCCCAACGGAAGTACTAATTTTGTTTTAACGTGTCCATTCAAGTTTCGAGTAAGCAGTGGAAGAGTATGACACTCCTATAGCCTACTAACAATACCCTGCTTTACATATTAGCATTAGGATATCCCAACCCTCAGGATGTTCCATGACGGGGGTTTTCCTGGTAAAGGTTCTTTCATCCCGCTCTTTACGTGACACTTAACGTTTTGTTTTCTTTTACCCTCATTCGTTTGTTTGTAGAAAGAGCTTATTAGCTTGCTACAAGGACAATCTAACTCTCGGTAGTGTTACTAACTGCGCGTGCATGTGAGACGGAGGTAGGGGGCGAGAGGTTGGCTGCTATGAGAAGTTAGCGGAGTTTCGGTTCCCTGACCCAAAGATCCAACCGGCCAAAGAAAAAGCCATAAATATTTGATATTACAAAGATGAGTGTACAAGCTTTATTCTTTCATTTCCTTCTATCAAACGGAGACTCTGTCAAATCATGCAGGAATAACCGCCAGTGGGCAATAAAAGTAACTAAACACAAAAGTAAACGTGGTAGCATTGATAGACAAAAACTAAAACTTCAACCTATCTTAAACTTTAATTTAGATATTAAAAGGAAATCCTAAATAAAAACTGATTTAATGGTTTCAGTTAAATTTAGTTCTTAAAAATTGTCAGACCTAAAGAGGTTTCCACTTCAAAACATAAAACAAAAATGTGTACCATACCTTATCCTTATAGGAAGATTTATTGAAATTTAAACTAATATTTTTATTAACTTGAAGATATGCATTGCAGGAAGTAGTGTAATACAAAAACAGTTGTTTTATGAAATCAAACGTTTTAGCTTAATTAAATCAAATTTCAAATATTTATGTATATACAGGAAATCGTAGTTGAAAATTATTTAAACATAGCCTCCAATTAACCTCTAAATGAAGACGAAAATACCTGTCAAAATTACACGATTATTTTTTTACTTCCGTTCTTTTCCAGGAATCTGAAGGGCAACATTCTCATTTGGCAAACTGAATTCTTTTTCTCTAGACCAAAATTGACAGACCCCCTAAAAACATTCACCCTAAAACATGTTGTCTGTCCCAACATGAGTCCAGTTGACCTGCATTATTAGTGATTATGGTTAAACTCATCCACTGTGTCACGCTATCGTGTGATTATTTAGCATCGAATTGTTCCGGGAATAACATGTACTGAATGTTTCCAGACAAACCGAGTGGGGAAAGCTCATGAGTTCATGTCTGCAATCAATTAGCTACGGAAATTAGGTAATTATATAAAAAGCATTAGTAACCCGCGTAAGCGAACCTGTATATTTATACAAAAAAAGATATTGTTGAATTTATATAAATTTGGATTACATTAAACTCTACCGACTCTATTAAACCGTTCTGACCTCTACACAAAAATTATTAAAATAGGCTGTAAAACAATTCTTATTTAAAATGAAGACTATTTCAAATTTAAATGCGCGTCAATGTATAATGAACTAAGGCGTCGTTTACACTTCTACAAAGGTGACGTCACAAGGCTGACGTGTTGTGCTCTGGGTTATAATTACGGTTGGTTTCATATTTCTATGTTTTCGACATGTTCCAGTGGAATGTTTCTTTCTTTATATATATTAAAATTTAATTGCAATATAATAAATTCCTAATGGCATCTATATGGAGGAAAGATTGTAGGTTCAAATGTTTAAATTAGATAAGAAATTGCGAGGAAGATGAAACTATTTGAAAAGAATTTGAAGATGTGTGTATTGAGGATATATCTAGCTTTGTTATTGCGTCGCGTTCTTAGCAGCCTTGTTGTCAACCCTCAGGTAACATTCTTTGTTGCACCAAAATTACTTTTCACGATAAGTTCTCTAAACTTCTGATGAAATACTTTTGCCTTAGGATCTGTGTTACCTATTCATAGCGATTTCAATAAAACTAGGATAGGTATGTTACGTTCTTTCCTTTGTGAAATTGTGTGTTTTAAAAATTATATATTAAACCAAAAGATTAAAATTAACCGAAAATAATAGCTTACTTATGGGTACATGTAGGGTACTTTAAATGATAATTAAAGAACCCATGGAATATACGTCATAAGCAATTTTTTTTTGAAATTTGCAATTTCTACGCTATCTGTCCACTTATCTACTTCCTATGAATTAATCTTCCTCTTTTTTAACAAGCAAATATCGTATATTGTGTTGAGTTACTATGCACTTCTCCCGCAGCTTTAAACTGCTAAATGTGTTTTTATTGCTAACAGTTGAATAACATCATCTAAATGTTAACAATGCTGGAAGGATGGGGAAGAAAGGGGAAACCTTACCTGGAGCTCGGAAATGTGGATGGCTTGCTTGTCCCATGCTAGTAACATGCCAAACCCAAATAAGAAGTTGAAGAAAACAAGTAATATAAAAATAATAAATTCCTACTGAGAACATCAGATTTTTTAAAACTGTTAGTTACTTTTTATTTTAAAATTATAATTAATATAAATATGTATATACGTATGAGATAATCACCAGTGAATTTCCTTGCAATCTTAGATTTTTCTCTCTATACAGTATATGATGTTGAACTATTATTATTTTTTTAGTTACTATTTATTCTAATTTATGAAGCTGATGGTGGTCTGTAATTTCTCATTCTAAATATCTCTCGTATTGCTTCATTATTGCAATGAACCCTTCTCTTATAATTTCAAATACGTCTTTAAGTAACAATTTTTTAAATTTGGGAAGTTGGTTCAATGCCAGAGTTTTGGATTTCAAACTTGTAGTCATTCAGTTCGAATCTGACTGAGACATCAACATTTTTAAAAATTTAATTAATTAAAATTAAGTTTAAAAAACTGTATTAACATCAAGTGTCATCCACTACAGGTTTAAATAAATGTATTTGAACTTAATCGGATGCGCGCGCACACACACACACACACACACACACACACACACACACACACACACACACACACACACACACACACACACACACACACACACACACACACACACACACACACACACACACACACACACACACACACACACACACACACACACACACACACACACACACACACACACACACACACACACACACACACACACACACACACACACACACACACACACACACACACACACACACACACACACACACACACACACACACACACACACACACACACACACACACACACACACACACACACACACACACACACACACACACACACACACACACACACACACACACACACACACACACACACACACACACACACACACACACACACACACACATATATATATATATATATATATATATATATATATATATATATATATATATATATATATATATATATATATATATAGGTCAGAGTGAGCTAATAGAAGGAATTGAATTCAGACGTTTTATTTAAGAAGAGTAAAAGTAATCCAATTGAACGTTTATCTGTGCATTAGTATGAAGTATTGTTAGAGAACGTATTAGACTTAAAGTGGAAAAATATTTTGTGTAGAAAAAACAAATTTTGTGAGTTCATATCACGTAAAAGAATCGCGAGGATATCTAGGATTAGCGCCCTAGTGGGGAATGTCTCCGTCGGCGTTACACATACAGGCTACACCAGACTATGGATGGGGATACATATTATACATCTTCTATTAATCGGTGGAGTTAATCGAAGGCCTTGTCCTGTGAGCTCGGGAAAGTCATGGGCCCCCTGTTCCCAACCGGGTGTGTATCCTCTACATATTTGGGAATATCGGTATAAGTGGACAACTGAAGGTGTATATACACGACACGTACTCACACAAAGGCAAGCAATTAAATACATTACACAAGGTATTTTAATGTCTTTACGGACAGATCTAGTTGTCATATTGGGGAAGAGTTTAATTAAATTAATTATATAAAATACGTCCGTGCTCCTTGAAGAGTCAGTTGTGTGAGGTTTTCTAAAGGAAGCAAATATAAAACAACGCCGTAGATATGGCTCTGCGCAGCAGTTCTACATATGTATTTCTCAGGGGAGGTTAGGTTTACTTAGAGGGGAATGATTTCGTTTCTATTTATCGAACCTCTGCTTAAACTGAACTTTGGAGTGGAATACAAGGCTCTTAGCCTCACAATAGAGGCCGAAAGCAACAGCTCGCTGTGAAGGTGCACTTAAAGACGCCTACACTTTTGTTACAATGGTCGCTTTGTAATGTCTAACGTCAGCGAATGTGGTATCGTGACATGTTGACACAGTTTTAACATTCAATCTGACATTCGTTTAGTGTCGGGGTAAGATGAAATCGTGTTCACAAAGGTATATAACACGAGTGTAAACTTTAATATGCAGGATCGATCAGTCATTATATATACGTAAACACAAAACATTATTTCTGTACACGAGACATTTATAGCAACTTCTCTAAACCAAAGTATGTGACGTCACTCAAGCCCACGCTGTTTATTAATGTCCGAGCTGTTGAATTCAGTCCTTAAAAAGTCACAGAAAAGTCTAAAGAAGTTTTTTTTCAAAAATTGGGATATAACAGATTTAATCATTAGCATAATACTGAATTATTTACAATAATATTTATCTAAATACAAACAAATGAATATATTTATTAATTAATTTTAAAACATATAGTAATAGCATTTCAACTTCAAAATAAAAAAAGTAATTAAACTAACTGAAATCATGTTATTCAATTTAAGCTAAACTATAAAGAGCGTCCCGTGACGTAACGGATAAAGATGATTTTTCTCCCGAGGAAATCCTTGCATACTCAGCCAAAACAAGTATTCACTTTAAAAAATATATATATCTTAGGTTTTAGTTTGTAAAGTGAAAGCCATTTTGTGACCATGTCAGTAAGGCAGACAAGATTGTACAGTAGCCAGCTAATACTGTAGAAGCAACGATACTGTGATAGTGAAGCAAGACGGCAGTACTGGGCATGCGCCGTAGAGAACTGCGACTCGTAATGATATTCGTCCGGTTTTCCTGTAATAAATTGTACAGCTGTAAAGTGGACGTGAAAACTGTTTAAACACGTAAGTGGACATGAAAACTGACTGAATCGAACAGAGAGACGCCATGTTAGCGCAAAGAAAACTGGTTTGAAGTAACTAAATTCAACGTAAATTCTTGGTGTGTGTGTGTGTGTGTGTGCGTGTGAACCGGTATGCAGTTGCTGTCATGATATCATATTATGCAGAGATTTGACTACGTTAATACTGTTATGTTACGAATTTCGTGTGGCCTGTTTCTTGCTAAGTTGGAATTTACGCAGGCCTACATAAAAACGCTTCCTTTAATGTTTGGGATTAACAAGCTGCAAGTTTCTACCCTCAAGTTTCAGTTGATATTTTTTTCTAACCTGACTTCTTCACGTTTTACATAACACGTGGCTCCGGGACGACCCAGATATTCAGCATCTGTACCAGAATTTGATGCCAAGAACGCGACTCGGGAGTCTTCATAGGGAATGATGCCATAGTATTAATTTCAGTGTCTTTATACGGTATCAGGGAATGATACCATGGCCGCGACTTGGTTGTCTTTATACTGTACCAGGAGATGATACCACGTCCACAACTTTGGTGTCTTCATACGGTACCAGGGAATGAAGACACGGCTACGAATCGGATGTCTTCATATGATATCAGGAAATGGTGAGACATGCCATGGCCGCGATTTCGGTTTCTTCATGCGGTATCAGGGAAATGTATCACGGCCACAACTTTCGTGTCTTCATACGGTACCAGGGAAATGTGTCACGGCCGCAAATTACGTGTCTTTAAACGGTACCAGAGGATGAAGCCACTACCGCCACTTGAGTGTCTTTATACTGTACCAGGGAAATGCGTCACGGTCGCGACTTGTTTGTCTTGATACGGGGTACCACGGGATGATGGCATGGCCGCTAATGAATGTCTTCTTATGGTACCAGAGATTCTACGGCCGCGACTTGGGTGTCTTCACACAGTACCAGCGAATGATGCCACTTCTGCGACTTGGGTGTCTTCATACGGTACCAGGGGATGAGGCGACGACCACGATTCTTGTGTCATCATATGGTACCAGGTGATGATGCCAAGGTCGCAATAAACGAACAAAAACTTTTCAATTACATCCTGTGCAAGAAAATATCGTAAGAACTCTGTATCTGTGATGTAATATAAAGTAAGTGTATCTATGGCTGTAAACATGTGAGGCCCAATAATATTAAAGTCAAGTTTGAATCGGTATGTAGGGGTCCTGTACATATTCTGTTAATATATATCCATATTATTATAAAGCTTTACATGTACCTGCAGTTATTTGTATTAAAGTATCCCGCGTTGTGAAACAAATTTATAACAATATTATTCAACACTTTGGGAGCTTAATTTATAACTTTACACAGGATAACATGTTAATGCAAAAACGTACATTAAACATTGTTAAAATAACACTTATGTAAAATAACTATTATATAAAACAGTTGTGTTTGTTTCCTGGTCACGTTCAAACCTACATGTGTAATAAAATCATTACTGAAGAAACAAATGACGCTAAAGCCTTCTCTGTGTTTTGTATTGTACTTACCAATTTTTGTCAAAAAAGAATATAAAACAGCTGTTTTTGATAAAACTAACGGTGTTTGACATTTCAAGCTTTATCCCCGGTTTCGTCACATAGCTATAGGTCAACTTTAATTAGCATTCCATTGTTGGATGGGTAAATGTACGCACGACGAGACGTTAATGGATTCCGAAAGAAACTATATTTTTTTCGAATTACTATATTTCTGACGGAATAATGTATCTTAAGTTCCGAAACCTGTCATAACAAATATAAACAAGAAAAAATGGTGGATACGACAAAGGGAGAAATAAGACTTATTATATTTTTAAAATTATTTACAATTACTACGTTATACAAGACAATTATAATTACTGTTGAAATTACACCTATTTTGTTATAAATTATTGGTGAAAGTATGGTTCTGATGCACAAACATCTCCCACAAAACGATGTGAAGGTTAGGCTTAACACAAGTTATAACAACAAATATCTTGAACGCGACGTCTATCTTACAAGAAAACTTTTATGACAATAAAAGGAGTGTTGTGATTTAAATCATTGATTTCCTCGCGTCCTTGTGACAGTTACTTATTTGGGAAGAGTGGGGGTATCCATGGCAACGCCGGAACAGATAAGACCATGTGTCAACACAGAAGCTAATCTGTCATCTGTTAGGCTTGTGCTAATAAATGCTTACTAAATATTTATCGTCGTAAGATTCAGGTGATTAAAATCCACGAGTGTTATACCATACAAATTTAAAAGCGATAGTTTTTTATAGACTACATGAAATTTAAAAACTTACGTATAATGATAATATAT
The DNA here is from genome assembly GCA_036971475.1 of Prosapia bicincta. NCBI lineage: Eukaryota > Metazoa > Arthropoda > Insecta > Hemiptera > Cercopidae > Prosapia > Prosapia bicincta. The sequence continues at coordinate 253,180,986 of JBAIZL010000004.1, forward strand.
ATAGTCGAAGGAATTAGAAGTTTTCGCAAAGGTTCCCTCCGAATATTTTCTACTTCTCTTAAACATATATTTATTCTTTTATTTCTTTCCACAAATTAGCACATTGGCCTGTTACTAGTCGTCAGTGGTGGCTTCACGAGCACCAGGTCGTTTTATACGCCGGACGAACCTGTGGAGACACGAGCAGGGCTAGCACTGCCATAACTAACTTTCGTAAGAAAATAGGCTCCACATGTTGAGTAACTGTTGGAGGCAAGAAGGAGGCCTGGCACAGTTATCAGTAGCTTTCGTGAGAAAAGGGACTCCCCATGTGAAGTGACTTTTAGAGGCAAGAAGCAGGTCTGGCACTGCCATCAGTAGCTTTCGTGAGAAAAGGGACTCCCCATGTGAAGTGACTGTTAAATACAAGAAGCAGGCATGGCACTGCCATCAGTAGCTTTCGTAAGAAAAGGGGCTCCTTTTCAACAGTGGTGTAGCCATAATTTCAGCAAAAAATATTAACATATTAAACAGCGTTAGTTTTTTTAGCAAAACAGCTTCCCGACAACCCAACAATTGTGTAATTTTAATTGCCAAAATAACATAAAATATGATTTCTAGAGATAAAAATCTTCAAAATCTTCTCAGGGAGGTCCCTCCCTCTGATCCTTGGAGTAGTGCCCCCCCCCAACCATCGTCCTGGCTACGGTCCTGGGCTCCACATGGGGAGTGACTGTTAGAGGTAAGAAGCAGGCCTATCACTACCATCAGTAGCTTTCGTAAGAAAAGGGGCTCCACATGTAAAGTGACTGTTAGATAAAGAAACAGGTCTAGCTCTGCCATCAGTGCCTTTCGTAAGAAAAGGGGCTCCACATGTGGAGTGACTGTTAAATAAAGAAGCAGGTCTAGCTCTGCCATCAGTAGCTTTCGTAAGAAAAGGGGCTCCAGATGTAAAGTGACTGTTAATTAAAGAAGCAGGTCTAGCTCTGCCATCAGTAGCTTTCGTAAGAAAAGGGGCTCCAGATGTAAAGTGACTGTTAAATAAAGAAGCAGGTCTAGCTCTGCCATCAGTATATATAAACACTGAACAACTGCCATACTTGCTATGTATAGACCTACAGGCACTTACTAGCGGGTTGTGTTAATGTATGTACAGCCTCGACTGGTACCGGGCGCCAAAATAACCTTCGGCAAAATAACGAAGGGTTTAATCCAAATTTTCTTTATCTTCAATAGAGTATCAGATAAAATTATGTGATTGTGCTCATAAAAGGCTCCATCATCTTACACGCTGCCGTTAAAACTTTATACAAAGTAATTTTATCTCGCCAACTTAAACTACTATTACTTTTTAAACTACTAAAACGATGAAATCAAATAACTCTAAACGTTATTGGCACAGAAACAACTTCTTACGATTACATTGCAATAACTTTAAAGTTTATTCTCTAACTACTTGTTGAATTCTGCATATATATATTTATCAGGATGTGTGTATCCATGGCCGACCTATTTCTACTTATTAACACTATCTTAATATATCACAATTGTATTACATTTAAATCATGTTTTAACTTGGTATAACTATAATACGTTTTATAATTTGGTATCACTGGATTTTTGGATTTCTAAATTAATTGAAGATTTTACTAATTTAAATTACATTTAAACTAAAAATATTTGTTTATTTGAAATATCTCACATAATATTGGCAAAATATATGGCAATATATAAATTTTGATTGGTGACAACAAGTTACAAAAATACTCAATTAATTAGTAAAAATTACGTAAATATATATTTTTTTATATAGGCTAATGACAGATCACAGACAATTTTGCTTTTCTAAAACACTCAACGTTTCGAATTTCTTTCCGAAATTCCTTTTCAAGAGCTCAATTTTAATTAAACAATTACAAAACATAAACTACTATTTATAAAATACATAACATATATAAAACATATTAAAATCAACAAATTATAAAACTCTTAATAAATATCCATTAAAATTGAGCTCTTGAAAAGGAATTTCGGAAAGAAATTCGAAACGTTGAGTGTTTTAAAAAAGCAAAATTGTCTGTGATCTGTCATGTAAAAAAATTAATAGTTATTAACAGACATTAATTAAATACATTAGTTAAATATATCTTTCAGTGTTTTTTAGTTTACTTGTTGGTGATAAATATTTTGTCCTTTAATGTTCTCTAGAGAATATTAAATATTTTATGAGCGTATAAGTTATAATAAACATTTACATAGCCCATATCTGAAATATTCTACAGGTGAACATGACAATAACTGAATATTTTGTAATATATTAATAAAAAGTATACATTTAGTTTAGCCAATTGATTGCCAAATTATTCGTTGAAGTCTTATCTTTACTATCCATTTAATTAATTTTATAAAAGTTATAAAAGGTTTTGACAATATTTTTTGAAAAATTGATCACATTTATTGATGTGTTGAATAATCAATATTTATAGTCTTTAATTTACTTTAATCTTACATATCTTAAATTATTTATTTTCGATTTTTTATTAATTATTTTTTCATTCATTATTATTATTATTTATTATAATGAAAATAGTGGAAAATCCCCCCAATACTACAAAAATAATAAAAAAATAAATAATTCACAAGATACCTAAGATTAAACCCTTATGTATGTTTCGATAACTATGTCATCACCATCAGATTGTCTTATTACAAAATTACAATCTAGAATACAATGAAGGTCTAGTTTGTAATTTATAGTATTCTAAATTGTAATTTTGTAATAAGACGTTCTGATGATGATACATATCGGTCATCGAAACATACATAAAGGTTTAATCCTAGTAACTTGTAAATGAGTTATTTTTTTATTATATTTGAGGTATTGGGATTTTTATAATATTTTTTTTTTAAATATATTGTATCACTGTGTTCTAGATATTGTATATAAGAAAATGTTTGTAGAAATTCAGGCGTATAAGATTGAAAGTGAAATAATCAATTTAGTAAAATTTAAAATACATCCTTTTATTTTATATTTTTATATGTAAGTTCATTTAAAATTGCCTATAGTTAAATCATTTAAATAAGTGTGCCGTTCTTGCCTATAACTAGTTTAATTCTGAACGTCCGGTTTCCTCCATTAATGAAGATCGACTAACCCTTCTTTCCTTTGGCGACATGTTCGCACTTTTCGATTTTGACTTCATTATTAAATATTTTGATTTTTCTTGAGTTATTATTTTTATTTTTTTAACCATTCTCCTTCTGATATCTCCTAGTTATATAACCTCCATGATTTGTTTATCTACGGTTATTTATTAAGTCATTTTTCTATTAATTTATTTACTTTTCCTAAGATTTATATTTACGCAGTTTAGGGTTTATTTTACTTTATTTCTATTCATTGTTCATTATTTATCTGCCTGTGATTATATTTTGACATTTACTTTATACGAATTTCATATATTTATTCCAAATTATATCAAACTTATCGTGTTTATTTCTTACGATGTAATTATTTTAAATAATTTATAAATTTAGCTTGCGTATGTCTTGCTATTGTTTGACCTTTGCTCATGCAGATTATACTTTGAATTACCCTCTCAGTCCTACTTATTTCAACATCAAATAATTTTTGACAATACTTTGTTCATAATATATAAAAATTTTATGAACTTCATATTTTCTTCCAAATTAGAAAACTGTATTTGGTCGTCTCTGTGTGTGTGTGTGTGTGTGTGTGTGTGTGTGTGTGTGTGTGTGTGTGTGTGTGTGTGTGTGTGTGTGTGCGTGCGTGTGTGTGCGTGCGTGCGTGCGTGCCTGCGTCCGTGTGTGTGTGCACATTATTTTATCCTACTCTACACATTATTTACCTACATATTTTCGGTTACTATGTATATTAAACTTTAAATTTATATATTTTCACCTCCTAAGTTAAAAAGTTAAGCCGTCGTAGCTTCTTGTTGACGGGCTTAGCTGATACAAGATTTGATGATCACGTTGTGGACCAAAGTATGATTGGGGAAGCAACAATTAGTAATTTGGAAAAATAAGTAAAAACACAACGGAAAACTATGGAATTCTTCGGCGTTAGCTTTTTAGAATAAAAAGAAACCTATGAAATAAACTTGACACTAAAATGGAGGTCAGAGACCATTAAAGGTTTTTGTTTGTTTGACAGTTCGCGCCTTAAGTAAGTAAACTTTGATCTCGTGCTATTTGACCCGATGACCTGTTCTGCCTGTTGACCTCTTCCGCTATAAAGTACACACGTCTGTTTGAAATTCCTGTACTTACAGCCTAAAGAGATTTATGACTAAGTCCGGGGTTCCAAACTCTAGGGATCTGCATTCCCCTTTTAACACTGACGTAAAGTCACGCAACCACCAATGCAAGTACGAGTAGTACAAAGCATAACATATGAGTAGCCATCTTATGTGTATAATGTATTGGTCACCAGTTTATTGACGGTCAGTCATAAACGTGCCTAATTAAATCTCAACTCACTGAAGTAAAATATTTAATATGATAGATCATGTTGTATTGGTGTAAGCCGTGCGTATTTAGGGTCCTTTTATTCCAAATTTAGAGCCAATCAAATGCCTACATTATCTCGAGCGATATCCTTTCACTCGCATTTATAATGTCCCACCACTTTTATAGTATTTATAAATCAGCTGTGTTTTCAGAGCCATCAGTATTAGAGCAAATAATTTTAAAGCTTTACTATGACTTGGTTAAACACCTGCAAAGCTAGCTTGTAGTCCGTATGATCTAACTCGGTCTAATGGACTCAGGCTAGCGCAGATGTGCATTGTCTTTCGCAAATGATTACTCAATAAGTAATGAGTGATTACTCATTAATGAGTCTCGTATTACATCTCAACTAAGTAAAATAACTTTCTTATCGTAATCATAATTTTCAAATATTTGTGGAATCTTTAAAAAGTACGTAAAAACATAAGAAGAACGATACTATACACGCCATATTTTGTCACATTTATAATTCCCACCGCACATATTCAGGTTACACTTATGGGGTTTGTTTCTTTTTTTAACAAATCATATTTGTGTGCTTAGCTGGGATACTTATTAGTGACTCACTGTGGAAACATCTACGGCCGCTTACAAGTGATAAGGCACGACCGGGCCAGCCTAGCTCCAAAATACAGGTTACAGCATACAGACTAACCCATTCTGAAATCCTAAATTTGTTGGAAACGAAAGTTTCAGAGATAAAGTATATACATATTTCAGAAGACTAATCAGATTCCATGTAATGAAGGATCTTACTATGCAGGAAACAATTTACTCCAAAACTTTTACTCTTACGAAATACTTCATCACACAGGAAACAATCTACAGGAAAAATTACGATTGTTAACAAATTTTCTTACCATACACGAAACAATCTACTCCAAAACAGTTGATGTTAACAAATACTCTTACCATACACGTAACAATTTACTCCAAAGTCAGTCCTGGTAACAAATACTCTTACACCATACACGAAACAATCTACTTCAAAATCTCTGCTGTTAACAAGTTCTCTTACCATATACGAAACCATCTACTCCAAAATCAGTATTATTAACAAATACTCTTACCATGCACAAAACCATCTACGCCAAAATCGCTGCTGTTAACAAATACTCTTACCATACAAGAAAAAATCTACTCAGAAATCGCTGCTGTTAACAAATACTCTTATCATACACGAAACAATCTACTCCAAAACCGCTGCTGTTAACAAATACTTTTACCATACACGAAACAATCTACTCCAAAACCGCTGCTCTTAACAACTTCTCTTACCATATACGAAACCATCTACTCCAAAATCAGTACTGTTAACAAATACTCTTACCATACACGAAACAATCTACTCCAAAATCCCTACTGTTAACAAATACTCTTATCATACAAGAAACAATCTACTCAGAAATCGCTGCTGTTAACAAATACTCTTATCATATACGAAACAATCTACTCCAAAATTGCTGATGTTAACAAATACTCTTACCATAGAAGAAACAATCTACTCAAAAATCGCTGCTGTTAACAAATACTCTTATCATACAAGAAACAATCTACTCCAAAACCGCTGCTGTTAACAAATACTTTTACCATACGCGAACCAATCTACTCCAAAACCGCTGCTGTTACCAAATACTTTTACCATACACGAAACAATCTACTCCAAAACCGCTGCTCTTAACAACTTCTCTTACCATATACGAAACCATCTACTCCAAAATCAGTACGGCTAACAAATACTCTTACCATACACGAAACAATCTACTCCAAAATTGCTGCTCTTATCAAAACTTATACCATACACGAAACAATCTACTCCAAAATTGCTGCTCTTAACAAAAATTATACCATACAAGAAACTATTTACTCCAAAATCAGTCCTGGTAACAAATACTCTTACACCATACAGGAAACAATCTACTTCAAAATCTCTGCTGTTAACAACTTCTCTTACCATATACGAAACTTTCTACTCCAAAATCAGTATTATTAACAAATACTCTTACCATGCACAAAACCATCCACGCCAAAATCGCTGCTGTTAACAAATACTCTTACCATACAAGAAACAATCTACTCAGAAATCGCTGCTGTTAACAAATACTCTTATCATACACGAAACAATCTACTCCAAAACCGCTGCTGTTAACAAATACTTTTACCATACACGAAAAAATCTACTCCAAAACCGCTGCTCTTAACAACTTCTCTTACCATATACGAAACCAACTACTCCAAAATCAGTACTGTTAACAAATACTCTTATCATACACGAAACAATCTACTCCAAAACCGCTGCTGTTAACAAATACTTTTACCATACACGAAACAATCTACTCCAAAACCGCTGCTGTTAACAACATCTCTTACGATATACAAAACCATCTACTCCAAAATCAGTACTGTTAACAAATACTCTTACCATACACGAAACCATCTACTCTAAAATTACTGCTCTTAACAAAAAATTCTTACCATACACGAAACAATTTACTCCAAAATCAGTACTGTTAACAAATACTCTTACACCATACACGAAACAATTTACTCCAAAATCCCTACTGTTAACAAATACTCTTATCATATACGAAACAATCTACTCCAAAACCGCTGCTGTTAACAAATAATTTTACCATACACGAAACAATCTACTCCAAAACCGCTGCTGTTAACAAATACTTTTACCATACACGAAACAATCTACTCCAAAACCGCTGCTGTTAACAACATCTCTTACGATATACGAAACCATCTACTCCAAAATCAGTACTGTTAAAAAATACTCTTACCATACACGAAACCATCTACTCTAAAATTACTGCTCTTAACAAAAAATTCTTACCATACACGAAACAATTTACTCCAAAATCAGTATTCTTAACAAATACTCTTACACCATACACGAAACAATCTACTCCAAAATCCCTAGTGTTAACAAATACTCTTATCATATACGAAACAATCTACTCCAAAACCGCTGCTGTTAACAAATAATTTTACCATACACGAAACAATCTACTCCAAAACCGCTGCTGTTAACAAATACTTTTACCATACACGAAACAATCTACTCCAAAACCGCTGCTGTTAACAACATCTCTTACGATATACGAAACCATCTACTCCAAAATCAGTATTATTAACATATACTCTTACCATGCACAAAACCATCTACGCCAAAATCGCTGCTGTTAACAAATACTCTTACCATACAAGAAACAATCTACTCAGAAATCGCTGCTGTTAACAAATACTCTTATCATACACGAAACCATCTACTCCAAAATCAGTACTGTTAACAAATACTCTTACCATACATGAAACAATCTACTCCAAAATTGCTGCTCTTAACAAAAATTCTTACCATACACGAAACAATTTACTCCAAAATCAGTCCTGGTAACAAATACTCTTACATCATACACGAAACAATCTACTCCAAAATCCCTACTGTTAACAAATACTCTTATCATATACGAAACAATCCACTTTAAAATCGCTGCTGTTAACAAATACTCTTATCATACACGAAACAATCTACTCTTCAATCGCTGCTGTTAAAAAATACTTTTACCATACACAACACAATTTACTCCAAAATCAGAACTATTAACAAATACTCTTACACCATACACGAAACAATCTACTCCAAAACCGCTGCTGTTAACAACTTCTCTTACCACATACAAAACCATCTACTCCAAAATCAGTACTGTTAACAAATACTCATACCATACACGAAACAATCTACTCCAAAATTGCAGCTTTTAACAAAAATTCTTACAATACACGAAACAATTTACTCTAAAATCAGTACTGTTAACAAATACTCTTACGCCATACACGAAACAATCTACTCCAAAATCCCTACTGTTAACAAATACTCTTATCATATACGAAACAATCCACTTTAAAATCGCTGCTGTTAACAAATACTCTTATCATACACGAAACAATCTACTCTTCAATCGCTGCTGTTAAAAAATACTTTTACCATACACAACACAATTTACTCCAAAATCAGAACTATTAACAAATACTCTTACGCCATACACGAAACAATCTACTCCAAAACCGCTGCTGTTAACAACTTCTCTTACCACATACAAAACCATCTACTCCAAAATCAGTACTGTTAACAAATACTCATACCATACACGAAACAATCTACTCCAAAATTGCAGCTTTTAACAAAAATTCTTACAATACACGAAACAATTTACTCCAAAACCAGTACTGTTAACAAATACTCTTACGCCATACACGAAACAATCTACTCAAAAATCCCTACTGTTAACAAATACTCTTATCATACACGAAACAATCTACTCCAAAATCGCTGCTGTTAACAAATACTCTTATCATACACGAAACAATCTACTCTTAAATCGCTGCTGTTAACAAATACTTATACCATACACGAAACAATCTACTCCAAAATCCCTACTGTTAACAAATACTATTATCATATACGAAACAATCTACTCCAAAATCGCTGCTGTTAACAAATACTTTTACCATACACGAAACAATTTACTCCAAAATCAGAACTATTAACAAATACTCTTACACCATACACGAAACAATCTACTCCAAAATCTCTGCTTTTAGCAACTTCTCTTACCATATACGAAACCATCTACTCCAAAATTGGTGCTCTTAACAAAAATTATATCATACACGAAACAATTTACTCCAAAATCAGAACAATTAACAAATACTCTTACACCATACACGAAACAATCTACTCCAAAACCGCTGCTGTTAACAACTTCTCTTACCATATACAAAACCATCTACTCTAAAATCAGTACTGTTAACAAATACTCTTACCATACACGAAACAATCTACTCCAAAATTGCAGCTCTTAATAAAAATTCTTACCATACACGAAACAATTTACTCCAAAATCAATACTGTTAACAAATACTCTTACACCATACACGAAACAATCTACTCCAAAATGCCTACTGTTAACAAATACTCTTATCATACACGAAACAATCTACTCCAAAATCGCTGCTGTTAACAAATACTCTTATCATACACGAAACAACCTATTCTTAAATCGCTGCTGTTAACAAATACTTTTACCATACACGAAACAATCTACTCCAAAATCCCTACTGTTAACAAATGCTATTATCATATACGAAACAATCTACTCCAAAATCGCTGCTGTTAACAAATACTCTTATCATACACGAAACAATCTACTCTTAAATCGCTGCTGTTAACAAATACTTTTACCATACACGAAACAATTTACTCCAAAATCAGAACTATTAACAAATACTCTTACAACATACACGAAACAATCTACTCCAAAATCTTTGCTTTTAACAACTTCTCTTACCATATACGAAACCATCTACTCCGAAATTGCTGCTCTTAACAAAAATTATACCATACACGAAACAATTTACTCCAAAATCAGAACTATTAACAAATACTCTTACACCATACACGAAACAATCTATACTCCAAAATCTTTGCTTTTAACAACTTCTCTTACCATATACGAAACCATCTACTCCAAAATCTTTGCTTTTAACAACTTCTCTTACCATATACGAAACCATCTACTCCGAAATTGCTGCTCTTAACAAAAATTATACCATACACGAAACAATTTACTCCAAAATCAGAACTATTAACAAATACTCTTACACCATACACGAAACAATCTATACTCCAAAATCTTTGCTTTTAACAACTTCTCTTACCATATACGAAACAATCTACTCCAAAATCGCTGCTGTTAACAAATACTCTTATCATACACGAAACAATCTACTCTTAAATCGCTGCTGTTAACAAATACTTTTACCATACACGAAACAATTTACTCCAAAATCAGAACTATTAACAAATACTCTTACACCATACACGAAACAATCTACTCCAAAATCTTTGCTTTTAACAACTTCTCTTACCATATACGAAACCATCTACTCCGAAATTGCTGCTCTTAACAAAAATTATACCATACACGAAACAATTTACTCCAAAATCAGAACTATTAACAAATACTCTTACACCATACACGAAACAATCTACTCCAAAACCGCTGCTGTTAACAACTTCTCTTACCATATACAAAACCATCTACTCCAAAATCAGTACTGTTAACAAATACTCTTACCATACACGAAACATCTACTCTAAAACCGCTGCTGTTAACAAATACTTTTACCATACACGAAACATTCTACTCCAAAATCGCTGCTCTTAACAAATACTTTTAGTATACAGGAAACAATCTACTCCCAACTATCATAGAATTAAATAGTTGAAGAAATAAAACTTTTTATGCTTAATAACAGACCAAATCATTACAGTGATATATTATTAACCTTAAACACATTAAATAGTTATCAACAGACATTAAATAAAGTTTAAGTAATTAAATGTATGAAGGTTATAATAACATAAATGCTTTATGTAGTTCAGTAGCTCTTCGTGGCTTTTAGAATTGCTTATTACAACTGATTTTGTTAAATTTGTAATTGAAGTAGAGCTACTCTCTATCGGGGACGTGAGAAGTTCTCCCAGTTCCACCAGCGGACTTTCTTCCATGCTATATAATGAGAATAAAATGACAATTCCAAATTGTATACAATTTCCGTATCATCATTATATCTTGTTAGTGTGATATATTGCACTAACTACAATTACCCTTGTTAATGAGACTTCTCAGTTTTACCACTATTTTAATTTAATTCACTTTATTTCATCTTGATAAATTTAATTTCTTCTACTTAAATTTTAAATTTACCCGTGTTTTTTCGTTCAGGTGTCGGATCTGAAGTCATTTATGAGAACACGAGCACTTGGTTTGAGTTAATAATATTTATTTAATTTTGTATTCTCAAAGACTTATTATCGTCAACTTCTCGACCCTTGCTAAAGTTTCTTTTGAATTGTTAATGACGTCATACTGAACTTGTGTCGTTAGAAGCGCCCGTTGAGGGACTTAACCTTCGCCGGGTCGCCATTAATTGCATTAGACAAGCCTGAAACATAAATAATGCCGTTGCTGCGGGTGTATAACACTCCGTCTAGCGTACAAAGTCAGATCGCGAAGAGTAGAGGCTTTGCCGTCATCACAATGCAGTTATTCTGTTTGGCTACGATTAACTTTTGTTGTATTTGCTTTGATAAACAAAGTTACTTGGAATTTGTTTTGAACTAACAAATGTATATCGTTAGAAAACTATGAGATGAACGTACGAAAGGCGACACTGGGCACTAGTGCAACAGTAGTGCTACGTCGTACGAAGAGCGATACAGGGCACCTGTATAACAGTGATACTACGTCGTACGAAGGGTGACACCGGACACCTGTATAACAGTAGTGCTACGTCGTACGAAGGGCCACACCGGGCACCTGTATAAAAGTAGTGTTACGTCGTACGAAGGGCGACCCCGGGCACCTGTATAACTGTAGTGCTGAGTCGTACGAAGGGCGACACTGGGCACCTGTATAACAGTAGTGCTACGTCGTACGAAGGGCGACCCCGGGCACCTGTATAACTGTAGTGCTTGAGTCGTACGAAGGGCGACACTAAGCACCTGTATAACTGTAGTGCTACGTCGTACGAAGGGTGACACCGGGCACCTGTGTAACGGTAGTGCTACGTCGTACGAAGGGTGACACAGGGCACCTGGTGTGTTGGACTACATAGGGGGACCTGTATAACAATAGTGCTACAGCTTACGTCGGGCGTCGGGCAGAGGAAGCCTGTGTAATAGTGGCGCTAGAGCGTACTTATGGAGGCACATCGTGGACGTGTATAATGGCACTAGAGCACATGTAGGGCGCCAGGGGGTGTCTGTATTCAGTGGCGCTAGAACGTACTTATGGAGGCACATCGTGGACGTGTATAATGGCGCTAGAGCACATATAGGGCGCCAGGGGTTTCTGTATTCAGTGGCGATAGAGCGTACGTAGGGTGGATCGGGGACCTGTATAACGTGGCACTCTAACGTGTATAGGGCGGCACAGGTGTTCCTGTATAGGGTGGCACGGGGGCGTATAACAGTGCGCTAGAGTGTACGCAGGGCGGCACTAGTAACCTGAACAACAGTGGCGCAAGAGTGCACTTAGGGTGGTATGGGGAACCTATATAACGTGGTGTTTTAGAGGATGTTGAGCGGCAAGAGGAACCTGTATAACAGTGGCGCTGGAGCGAACATAGGGTGTAACAGGGTACCTATATCACAGTTGCGCTGGAGCGTACGTAGGGTGGGGCTGTGTAACTGTGTAACAGTGGGATGTAGGGCGGCACAGGGTGACCTGTATACCAGTGGGGCTAGAGCGTAGTAGGATGGCACGGAGAACCTATATAACAGTGGCGCTGGAACGGACATAGTTTGGAACGGAGTACCTGTATAACAGTGGACCTGGAGCGTATGTAGGGCGGCACAGGGGGACCTAAATACCAATAGGGCTAGAGCATAGCAGGGTGCCACGGGGAACCTGTATAACGTGGTGCTCGAATGTCATAGGACGGCACGTGGAACCTGTATAACAGTGGCGCTGGAACGTACATAGGGCGGCACAGAGGAACCTGTATAACGTGGCGTACAAGCGCACGTAAGGTGGCACGGGGAACCTGTAAACAGTGACGCTGGAGCGTACATAAGGTGACACAGAGGGCCTGTATAACGTTGGGTTCGAGCGTACGCTGGGCGTCACGAGGAACTTGTATAGCAGTGGCGCTGGAGAGTACATAGGGCGGCACAGGGGGTCCTGTGTAACGTGGTGTTCAAGCGCACGTAGGACGGCACGTGGAGCCTGTATAACAGTGGTGCTGGAGAGTGCATAGAAAGGCACAAGGGGACCTGTGGAGCGTACGTAAGGCGGCACGTGGTACCTGTATAACGTACGTAGGATGGCACACGGGGACCTGTATTCTAGTGGCGCTGGAACGTACGTTAGGTGGCACAGGGGGCCTGTATAACGTTGGGTTCGAGCGTACGCTGGGCGGCACGTGGAACTTGTATAGCAGTGGCGCTGGAGCGTACGAAGGGCGGCACAGGGGGAACCTGTATACCATTGATGTTGGAGGGTACGTGGGGTAGCTTTGAGGAGTTTGATTTTTGAAGTTTATTATTTTCGTTTCTCTGTATCACCAGGATTTTTCCTAATAAAACTATTACCTAATCGTTTCAAAAATGCGTGGTTTTTTAATTTATGGGTTTGAAAAAGTTAACATTAGAACATATTTCACACATTTTGAGGTAATTTGCTTCTGAAATCGACTCAGACAAATCCTAACTTTAAAAACTAAAACTACAACGAACAACAACGCGGTACGTTATTTTATACCAATATTTCATTGATCGGAAATGGTAAATTGCAAATGTTTGCTGACGTATTGTTTCAATGGTCGTGAATAATGGAATAGCTTTACGATAAAGTCTGTTCTTCACAAAGTGGCAATATTACTTAATGCTCACTGGACGTTGTAAGCCTTGTCCACAATTAAACATTTGTAACTCCGTATAGTTATGATCTCTTATAAATTCCACGATGTCGCATGTGCTGGGTATCTACCTAAAAGGCTCGAGAAAACGATGTTTTACTTCAAATGGATTTGCAGATCTAACTTCAGCCATAACATACACAAATGGAAAGATTTGTAGTTTGAAATAAATCTTAAACTATGCTTTCTCGTGGGAGTTAAATATTGTATCGACCGTTTAACAAAATCAGATTGTTTAAAATAAAATCTCAGGTTGCAAATGGTTACTCTGTAAAATGCCTTAAGTTGGAATTACGTTACATTTAATATTGCTTCCGTAAGTCAGAGTGCCACATGATTGCCTAGTATTGCTGGTACATATTAGAAAACCACTGAGATGGGAGGACATCCTATCTACGTGGGTTGATAGGTTTCATACGTAGGTGGCTCATCTTAACGTCTGATTTGAGCGAACGTAATCGGTTTATGAACCCATCATGTGGGTTTATCAATACGACTTTGGGGATGTCAAAGCATCTGCTTTGAGTGAATGTAATCGGTTCATGAACCCGTCATTTCGGTGTGTCAATGCGAGCTCGGGGGTGGCTTATCGTAGCGTCTGCTTTGAGTGAATGTAATCGGTTCATGAACCCGCCATTTCGGTGTATCAATGCGAGCTTGGAGGTGTCTCCCCGTAACGTCTGCTTTCAGCGAATGTAATCGGTTCTTGAACCCGTCATTTCGGTGTATCAATGCGAGCTATGGGGTGGCTTACCGTAGCGTCTGCTTTGAGTGAATGTAATCGGTCCATGAACCCGTCATTTCGGTGTATCAATGCGAGCTCGGGGGTGGCTTACCGTAGCGTCTGCTTTGAGCGAATGTAATCGGTTCTTGAACCCGTCATTTCGGTGTATCAATGCGAGCTCGGGGGTGGCTTACCGTAGCGTCTGCTTTGAGCGAATGTAATCGGTCCATGAACCCGTCATTTCGGTGTATCAATGCGAGCTCGGGGGTGGCTTACGGTAGCGTCTGCTTTGAGCGAATGTAATCGGTTCTTGAACCCGTCATTTCGGTGTATCAATGCGAGCTCGGGGGTGGCTTACCGTAGCGTCTGCTTTGAGCGAATGTAATCGGTCCATGAACCCGTCATTTCGGTGTATCAATGCGAGCTCGGGGGTGGCTTACCGTAGCGTCTGCTTTGAGCGAATGTAATCGGTTCTTGAACCCGTCATTTCGGTGTATCAATGTGAGCACGGGGGTGGCTCACCGTAGCGTCTGCTTTGAGTGAATGCAATCGGTTCATGAACCCGCCATTTCGGTGTATCAATGAGAGCACGGGGGTGGCTCACCGTAGCGTCTGCTTTGAGTGAATGTAATCGGTTTATGAACCCGTCATTTCGGTGTATCAATGCGAGCTATAGGGTGGCTTACCGTAGCGTCTGCTTTGAGCGAATGTAATCGGTTCATGAACCCGCCGTTTCGGTGTATCAATGAGAGCACGGGGGTGGCTCACCGTAGCGTCTGCTTTGAGTGAATGTAATCGGTTCATGAACCCGCCATTTCGGTGTATCAATGTGAGCACGGGGGTGGCTTACCGTAGCGTCTGCTTTGAGTGAATGCAATCGGTTCATGAACCCGCCATTTCGGTGTATCAATGAGAGCACGGGGGTGGCTCACCGTAGCGTCTGCTTTGAGTGAATGTAATCGGTTTATGAACCCGTCATTTCGGTGTATCAATGCGAGCTATAGGGTGGCTTACTGTAGCGTCTGCTTTGAGCGAATGTAATCGGTTCATGAACCCGCCATTTCGGTGTATCAATGAGAGCACGGGGGTGGCTCACCGTAGCGTCTGCTTTGAGTGAATGTAATCGGTTCATGAACCTGCCATTTCGGTGTATCAATGAGAGCACGGGGGTGGCTCACCGTAGCGTCTGCTTTGAGTGAATGTAATCGGTTTATGAACCCGTCATTTCGGTGTATCAATGCGAGCTATGGGGTGGCTTACCGTAGCGTCTGCTTTGAGCGAATGTAATCGGTTCATGAACCCGCCATTTCGGTGTATCAATGAGAGCACCGGGGGTGGCTCACCGTAGCGTCTGCTTTGAGTGAATGTAATCGGTCCATGAAACCGTCATTTCAGTGTATCAATGCGAGCTATGGGGTGGCTTACCGTAGCGTCTGCTTTGAGTGAATGTATTCGGTTTATGAACCCGTCATTTCGGTGTATCAATGCGAGCTATGGGGTGGCTTACCGTAGCGTCTGCTTTGAGTGAATGTAATCGGTCCATGAAACCGTCATTTCAGTGTATCAATGCGAGCTTGGAGGTGTATCCCCGTAGCGTCTGCTTTGAGCGAATGTAATCGGTTCTTGAACCCGTCATTTCGGTGTATCAATGCGAGCTATGGGGTGGCTTACCGTAGCGTCTGCTTTGAGTGAATGTAATCGGTCCATGAACCCGTCATTTCGGTGTATCAATGCGAGCTTGGAGGTGTATCCCCGTAGCGTCTGCTTTGAGCGAATGTAATCGGTTCTTGAACCCGTCATTTCGGTGTATCAATGCGAGCTATGGGGTGGCTTACCGTAGCGTCTGCTTTGAGCGAATGTAATCGGTTCTTGAACCCGTCATTTCGGTGTATCAATGCGAGCTATGGGGTGGCTTACCGTAGCGTCTGCTTTGAGTGAATGTAATCGGTCCATGAACCCGTCATTTCGGTGTATCAATGCGAGCTCGGGGGTGGCTTACCGTAGCGTCTGCTTTGAGTGAATGTAATCGGTTCATGAACCCGTCATTTCGGTGTATCAATGCGAGCTCGGGGGTGGCTTACCGTAGCGTCTGCTTTGAGTGAATGTAATCGGTCCATGAACCCGTCATTTCGGTGTATCAATGCGAGCTATGGGGTGGCTTACCGTAGCGTCTGATTTGAGTGAATGTAATCGGTCCATGAACCCGTCATTTCGGTGTATCAATGCGAGCTTGGAGGTGTATCCCCGTAGCGTCTGCTTTGAGCGAATGTAATCGGTTCTTGAACCCGTCATTTCGGTGTATCAATGCGAGCTATGGGGTGGCTTACCGTAGCGTCTGCTTTGAGCGAATGTAATCGGTTCTTGAACCCGTCATTTCGGTGTATCAATGCGAGCTATGGGGTGGCTTACCGTAGCGTCTGCTTTGAGTGAATGTAATCGGTCCATGAACCCGTCATTTCGGTGTATCAATGCGAGCTCGGGGGTGGCTTACCGTAGCGTCTGCTTTGAGTGAATGTAATCGGTTCATGAACCCGTCATTTCGGTGTATCAATGCGAGCTCGGGGGTGGCTTACCGTAGCGTCTGCTTTGAGTGAATGTAATCGGTCCATGAACCCGTCATTTCGGTGTATCAATGCGAGCTATGGGGTGGCTTACCGTAGCGTCTGATTTGAGTGAATGTAATCGGTCCATGAACCCGTCATTTCGGTGTATCAATGCGAGCTAGGGGGTGGCTTACCGTAGCGTCTGCTTTGAGTGAATGTAATCGGTCCATGAACCCGTCATTTCGGTGTATCAATGCGAGCTCGGGGGTGGCTTACCGTAGCGTCTGCTTTGAGTGAATGTAATCGGTCCATGAACCCGTCATTTCGGTGTATCAATGCGAGCTATGGGGTGGCTTACCGTAGCGTCTGCTTTGAGTGAATGTAATCGGTCCATGAACCCGTCATTTCGGTGTATCAATGCGAGCTATGGGGTGGCTTACCGTAGCGTCTGCTTTGAGTGAATGTAATCGGTCCATGAACCCGTCATTTCGGTGTATCAATGCGAGCTCGGGGGTGGCTTACCGTAGCGTCTGCTTTGAGTGAATGTAATCGGTCCATGAACCCGTCATTTCGGTGTATCAATGCGAGCTATGGGGTGGCTTACCGTAGCGTCTGCTTTGAGTGAATGTAATCGGTCCATGAACCCGTCATTTCGGTGTATCAATGCGAGCTCGGGGGTGGCTTACCGTAGCGTCTGCTTTGAGTGAATGTAATCGGTCCATGAAACCGTCATTTCGGTGTATCAATGCGAGCTCGGGGGTGGCTTACCGTAGCATCTGCTTTGAGCGAATGTAATCGGTTCTTGAACCCGTCATTTCGGTGTATCAATGCGAGCTATGGGGTGGCTTACCGTAGCGTCTGCTTTGAGTGAATGTAATCGGTCCATGAACCCGTCATTTCAGTGTATCAATGCGAGCTCGTGGGTGGCTTACCGTAGCGTCTGCTTTGAGCGAATGTAATCGGTTCTTGAACCCATCATTTCGGTGTATCAATGCGAGCTCGGGAGTGGCTTACCGTAGCGTCTGCTTTGAGCGAATGCAATCGGTTCATGAACCCGCCATTTCGGTGTATCAATGCGAGCTATGGGGTGGCTTACCGTAGCGTCTGCTTTGAGCGAATGTAATCGGTTCATGAACCCGCCGTTTCGGTGTATCAATGAGAGCACGGGGGTGGCTCACCGTAGCGTCTGCTTTGAGTGAATGTAATCGGTTCATGAACCCGCCATTTCGGTGTATCAATGTGAGCACGGGGGTGGCTTACCGTAGCGTCTGCTTTGAGTGAATGCAATCGGTTCATGAACCCGCCATTTCGGTGTATCAATGAGAGCACGGGGGTGGCTCACCGTAGCGTCTGCTTTGAGTGAATGTAATCGGTTTATGAACCCGTCATTTCGGTGTATCAATGCGAGCTATAGGGTGGCTTACTGTAGCGTCTGCTTTGAGCGAATGTAATCGGTTCATGAACCCGCCATTTCGGTGTATCAATGAGAGCACGGGGGTGGCTCACCGTAGCGTCTGCTTTGAGTGAATGTAATCGGTTCATGAACCTGCCATTTCGGTGTATCAATGAGAGCACGGGGGTGGCTCACCGTAGCGTCTGCTTTGAGTGAATGTAATCGGTTTATGAACCCGTCATTTCGGTGTATCAATGCGAGCTATGGGGTGGCTTACCGTAGCGTCTGCTTTGAGCGAATGTAATCGGTTCATGAACCCGCCATTTCGGTGTATCAATGAGAGCACCGGGGGTGGCTCACCGTAGCGTCTGCTTTGAGTGAATGTAATCGGTCCATGAAACCGTCATTTCAGTGTATCAATGCGAGCTATGGGGTGGCTTACCGTAGCGTCTGCTTTGAGTGAATGTATTCGGTTTATGAACCCGTCATTTCGGTGTATCAATGCGAGCTATGGGGTGGCTTACCGTAGCGTCTGCTTTGAGTGAATGTAATCGGTCCATGAAACCGTCATTTCAGTGTATCAATGCGAGCTTGGAGGTGTATCCCCGTAGCGTCTGCTTTGAGCGAATGTAATCGGTTCTTGAACCCGTCATTTCGGTGTATCAATGCGAGCTATGGGGTGGCTTACCGTAGCGTCTGCTTTGAGTGAATGTAATCGGTCCATGAACCCGTCATTTCGGTGTATCAATGCGAGCTTGGAGGTGTATCCCCGTAGCGTCTGCTTTGAGCGAATGTAATCGGTTCTTGAACCCGTCATTTCGGTGTATCAATGCGAGCTATGGGGTGGCTTACCGTAGCGTCTGCTTTGAGCGAATGTAATCGGTTCTTGAACCCGTCATTTCGGTGTATCAATGCGAGCTATGGGGTGGCTTACCGTAGCGTCTGCTTTGAGTGAATGTAATCGGTCCATGAACCCGTCATTTCGGTGTATCAATGCGAGCTCGGGGGTGGCTTACCGTAGCGTCTGCTTTGAGTGAATGTAATCGGTTCATGAACCCGTCATTTCGGTGTATCAATGCGAGCTCGGGGGTGGCTTACCGTAGCGTCTGCTTTGAGTGAATGTAATCGGTCCATGAACCCGTCATTTCGGTGTATCAATGCGAGCTATGGGGTGGCTTACCGTAGCGTCTGATTTGAGTGAATGTAATCGGTCCATGAACCCGTCATTTCGGTGTATCAATGCGAGCTTGGAGGTGTATCCCCGTAGCGTCTGCTTTGAGCGAATGTAATCGGTTCTTGAACCCGTCATTTCGGTGTATCAATGCGAGCTATGGGGTGGCTTACCGTAGCGTCTGCTTTGAGCGAATGTAATCGGTTCTTGAACCCGTCATTTCGGTGTATCAATGCGAGCTATGGGGTGGCTTACCGTAGCGTCTGCTTTGAGTGAATGTAATCGGTCCATGAACCCGTCATTTCGGTGTATCAATGCGAGCTCGGGGGTGGCTTACCGTAGCGTCTGCTTTGAGTGAATGTAATCGGTTCATGAACCCGTCATTTCGGTGTATCAATGCGAGCTCGGGGGTGGCTTACCGTAGCGTCTGCTTTGAGTGAATGTAATCGGTCCATGAACCCGTCATTTCGGTGTATCAATGCGAGCTATGGGGTGGCTTACCGTAGCGTCTGATTTGAGTGAATGTAATCGGTCCATGAACCCGTCATTTCGGTGTATCAATGCGAGCTCGGGGGTGGCTTACCGTAGCGTCTGCTTTGAGTGAATGTAATCGGTCCATGAACCCGTCATTTCGGTGTATCAATGCGAGCTCGGGGGTGGCTTACCGTAGCGTCTGCTTTGAGTGAATGTAATCGGTCCATGAACCCGTCATTTCGGTGTATCAATGCGAGCTATGGGGTGGCTTACCGTAGCGTCTGCTTTGAGTGAATGTAATCGGTCCATGAACCCGTCATTTCGGTGTATCAATGCGAGCTATGGGGTGGCTTACCGTAGCGTCTGCTTTGAGTGAATGTAATCGGTCCATGAACCCGTCATTTCGGTGTATCAATGCGAGCTCGGGGGTGGCTTACCGTAGCGTCTGCTTTGAGTGAATGTAATCGGTCCATGAACCCGTCATTTCGGTGTATCAATGCGAGCTATGGGGTGGCTTACCGTAGCGTCTGCTTTGAGTGAATGTAATCGGTCCATGAACCCGTCATTTCGGTGTATCAATGCGAGCTCGGGGGTGGCTTACCGTAGCGTCTGCTTTGAGTGAATGTAATCGGTCCATGAAACCGTCATTTCGGTGTATCAATGCGAGCTCGGGGGTGGCTTACCGTAGCATCTGCTTTGAGCGAATGTAATCGGTTCTTGAACCCGTCATTTCGGTGTATCAATGCGAGCTATGGGGTGGCTTACCGTAGCGTCTGCTTTGAGTGAATGTAATCGGTCCATGAACCCGTCATTTCAGTGTATCAATGCGAGCTCGGGGGTGGCTTACCGTAGCGTCTGCTTTGAGCGAATGTAATCGGTTCTTGAACCCATCATTTCGGTGTATCAATGCGAGCTCGGGAGTGGCTTACCGTAGCGTCTGCTTTGAGCGAATGCAATCGGTTCATGAACCCGCCATTTCGGTGTATCAATGCGAGCTATGGGGTGGCTTACCGTAGTGTCTGCTTTGAGTGAATGTAATCGGTCCATGAACCCGTCATTTCGGTATATCAATGCGAGCTTGGAGGTGGCTTATCGTAACGTCTGCTTTGAGCGAATGTAATCGGTTCATGAACCCGCCATTTCGGTGTATCAATGAGAGCACGGGGGTGGCTCACCGTAGCGTCTGCTTTGAGTGAATGTAATCGGTTCATGAACCCGCCATTTCGGTGTATCAATGTGAGCACGGGGGTGGCTTACCGTAGCGTCTGCTTTGAGTGAATGCAATCTGTTCATGAACCCGCCATTTCGGTGTATCAATGAGAGCACGGGGGTGGCTCACCGTAGCGTCTGCTTTGAGTGAATGTAATCGGTTTATGAACCCGTCATTTCGGTGTATCAATGCGAGCTATAGGGTGGCTTACTGTAGCGTCTGCTTTGAGCGAATGTAATCGGTTCATGAACCCGCCATTTCGGTGTATCAATGAGAGCACGGGGGTGGCTCACCGTAGCGTCTGCTTTGAGTGAATGTAATCGGTTCATGAACCTGCCATTTCGGTGTATCAATGAGAGCACGGGGGTGGCTCACCGTAGCGTCTGCTTTGAGTGAATGTAATCGGTTTATGAACCCGTCATTTCGGTGTATCAATGCGAGCTATGGGGTGGCTTACCGTAGCGTCTGCTTTGAGCGAATGTAATCGGTTCATGAACCCGCCATTTCGGTGTATCAATGAGAGCACCGGGGGTGGCTCACCGTAGCGTCTGCTTTGAGTGAATGTAATCGGTTCATGAACCCGCCATTTCAGTGTATCAATGCGAGCTATGGGGTGGCTTACCGTAGCGTCTGCTTTGAGTGAATGTATTCGGTTTATGAACCCGTCATTTCGGTGTATCAATGCGAGCTATGGGGTGGCTTACCGTAGCGTCTGCTTTGAGTGAATGTAATCGGTCCATGAAACCGTCATTTCAGTGTATCAATGCGAGCTTGGAGGTGTATCCCCGTAGCGTCTGCTTTGAGCGAATGTAATCGGTTCTTGAACCCGTCATTTCGGTGTATCAATGCGAGCTATGGGGTGGCTTACCGTAGCGTCTGCTTTGAGTGAATGTAATCGGTCCATGAACCCGTCATTTCGGTGTATCAATGCGAGCTTGGAGGTGTATCCCCGTAGCGTCTGCTTTGAGCGAATGTAATCGGTTCTTGAACCCGTCATTTCGGTGTATCAATGCGAGCTATGGGGTGGCTTACCGTAGCGTCTGCTTTGAGCGAATGTAATCGGTTCTTGAACCCGTCATTTCGGTGTATCAATGCGAGCTATGGGGTGGCTTACCGTAGCGTCTGCTTTGAGTGAATGTAATCGGTCCATGAACCCGCCATTTCGGTGTATCAATGCGAGCTCGGGGGTGGCTTACCGTAGCGTCTGCTTTGAGTGAATGTAATCGGTTCATGAACCCGTCATTTCGGTGTATCAATGCGAGCTCGGGGGTGGCTTACCGTAGCGTCTGCTTTGAGTGAATGTAATCGGTCCATGAACCCGTCATTTCGGTGTATCAATGCGAGCTATGGGGTGGCTTACCGTAGCGTCTGATTTGAGTGAATGTAATCGGTCCATGAACCCGTCATTTCGGTGTATCAATGCGAGCTTGGAGGTGTATCCCCGTAGCGTCTGCTTTGAGCGAATGTAATCGGTTCTTGAACCCGTCATTTCGGTGTATCAATGCGAGCTATGGGGTGGCTTACCGTAGCGTCTGCTTTGAGCGAATGTAATCGGTTCTTGAACCCGTCATTTCGGTGTATCAATGCGAGCTATGGGGTGGCTTACCGTAGCGTCTGCTTTGAGTGAATGTAATCGGTCCATGAACCCGTCATTTCGGTGTATCAATGCGAGCTCGGGGGTGGCTTACAGTAGCGTCTGCTTTGAGTGAATGTAATCGGTTCATGAACCCGTCATTTCGGTGTATCAATGCGAGCTCGGGGGTGGCTTACCGTAGCGTCTGCTTTGAGTGAATGTAATCGGTCCATGAACCCGTCATTTCGGTGTATCAATGCGAGCTATGGGGTGGCTTACCGTAGCGTCTGATTTGAGTGAATGTAATCGGTCCATGAACCCGTCATTTCGGTGTATCAATGCGAGCTCGGGGGTGGCTTACCGTAGCGTCTGCTTTGAGTGAATGTAATCGGTCCATGAAACCGTCATTTCGGTGTATCAATGCGAGCTCGGGGGTGGCTTACCGTAGCGTCTGCTTTGAGCGAATGTAATCGCTTCTTGAACCCGTCATTTCGGTGTATCAATGCGAGCTATGGGGTGGCTTACCGTAGCGTCTGCTTTGAGTGAATGTAATCGGTCCATGAACCCGTCATTTCAGTGTATCAATGCGAGCTCGGGGGTGGCTTACCGTAGCGTCTGCTTTGAGCGAATGTAATCGGTTCTTGAACCCATCATTTCGGTGTATCAATGCGAGCTCGGGAGTGGCTTACCGTAGCGTCTGCTTTGAGCGAATGCAATCGGTTCATGAACCCGCCATTTCGGTGTATCAATGAGAGCACGGGGGTGGCTTACCGTAGCGTCTGCTTTGAGCGAATGCAATCGGTTCATGAACCCGCCATTTCGGTGTATCAATGCGAGCTATGGGGTGGCTTACCGTAGCGTCTGCTTTGAGTGAATATAATCGGTCCATGAACCCGTCATTTCGGTATATCAATGCGAGCTTGGAGGTGTCTCCCCGTAGCGTCTGCTTTGAGCGAATGTAATCGGTTCATGAACCCGCCATTTCGGTGTATCAATGAGAGCACGGGGGTGGCTTACCGTAGCGTCTGCTTTGAGCGAATGTAATCGGTCCATGAACCCGTCATTTCGGTATATCAATGCGAGCTTTTAGGTGTCTCCCCGTAGCGTCTGCTTTGAGCGAATGTAATCGGTTCATGAACCCGCCATTTCGGTGTATCAATGAGAGCACGGGGGTGGCTTACCGTAGCGTCTGCTTTGAGCGAATGTAATCGGTCCATGAACCGGCCATTTCGGTGTATCAATGAGAGCTCGGGGGTGGCTTACCGTAGCGTCTGCTTTGAGCGAATGTAATCGGTCCATGAACCCGTCATTTCGGTGTATCAATGCGAGCTCGGGGGTGGCTTACCGTAGCGTCTGCTTTGAGCGAATGTAATCGGTCCATGAACCCGCCATTTCGGTGTATCAATGCGAGCTCCCTGGTGTCTTACCGTAGCGTCTTCTTTGAGTGAATGTAATCGGTCCATGAACCTGTCATTTCGGTGTATCAATGAGAGCACGGGGGTGGCTCACCGTAGCGTCTGCTTTGAGCGAATGTAATCGGTTCTTGAACCCGTCATTTCGGTGTATCAATGCGAGCTATGGGGTGGCTTACCGTAGCGTCTGCTTTGAGCGAATGTAATCGGTCCATGAACCCGCCATTTCGGTGTATCAATGCGAGCTATGGGGTGGCTTACCGTAGCGTCTGCTTTGAGTGAATGTAATCGGTTCATGAACCCGCCATTTCGGTGTATCAATGAGAGTTCGGGGGTGGCTTACCGTAGCGTCTGCTTTGAGCGAATGTAATCGGTTCTTGAACCCGTCATTTCGGTGTATCAATGAGAGCACGGGGGTGGCTTACCGTAGCGTCTGCTTTGAGTGAATGTAATCGGTTCATGAACCCGCCATTTCGGTGTATCAATGAGAGTTCGGGGGTGGCTTACCGTAGCGTCTGCTTTGAGCGAATGTAATCGGTTCTTGAACACGTCATTTCGGTGTATCAATGAGAGCACGGGGGCGGCTTACCGTAGCGTCTGCTTTGAGCGAATGCAATCGGTTCATGAACCCGCCATTTCGGTGTATCAATGAGAGCACGGGGGTGGCTCACCGTAGCGTCTGCTTTGAGTGAATGTAATCGGTTTATGAACCCGTCATTTCGGTGTATCAATGAGAGCACGGGGGTGGCTCACCGTAGCGTCTGCTTTGAGTGAATGTAATCGGTTCGTGAACCCGTCATTTCGGTTTATCAATGAGAGCACGGGGGTGGCTCACCGTAGCGTCTGCTTTGAGTGAATGTAATCGGTTCATGAACCCGCCATTTCGGTGTATCAATGAGAGCACGGGGGTGGCTCACCGTAGCGTCTGCTTTGAGTGAATGTAATCGGTTCATGAACCCGCCATTTCGGTGTATCAATGAGAGCACGGGGGTGGCTCACCGTAGCGTCTGCTTTGAGTGAATGTAATCGGTTCATGAACCCGCCATTTCGGTGTATCAATGAGAGCACGGGGGTGGCTCACCGTAGCGTCTGCTTTGAGCGAATGTAATCGGTTCTTGAACACGTCATTTCGGTGTATCAATGAGAGCACGGGGGCGGCTTACCGTAGCGTCTGCTTTGAGCGAATGCAATCGGTTCATGAACCCGCCATTTCGGTGTATCAATGAGAGCACGGGGGTGGCTCACCGTAGCGTCTGCTTTGAGTGAATGTAATCGGTTTATGAACCCGTCATTTCGGTGTATCAATGAGAGCACGGGGGTGGCTCACCGTAGCGTCTGCTTTGAGTGAATGTAATCGGTTCGTGAACCCGTCATTTCGGTTTATCAATGAGAGCACGGGGGTGGCTCACCGTAGCGTCTGCTTTGAGTGAATGTAATCGGTTCATGAACCCGCCATTTCGGTGTATCAATGAGAGCACGGGGGTGGCTCACCGTAGCGTCTGCTTTGAGTGAATGTAATCGGTTCATGAACCCGCCATTTCGGTGTATCAATGAGAGCACGGGGGTGGCTCACCGTAGCGTCTGCTTTGAGTGAATGTAATCGGTTCATGAACCCGCCATTTCGGTGTATCAATGAGAGCACGGGGGTGGCTCACCGTAGCGTCTGCTTTGAGTGAATGTAATCGGTTCATGAACCCGCCATTTCGGTGTATCAATGAGAGCACGGGGGTGGCTCACCGTAGCGTCTGCTTTGAGTGAATGTAATCGGTTCATGAACCCGTCATTTCGGTATATCAATGCGAGCTCGCGGGTTGCTTACCGTAGCGTCTGCTTTGAGCTAATGTAATCGGTTCATGAACCCGCCATTTCGGTGTATCAATGAGAGCACGGGGGTGGCTCACCGTAGCGTCTGCTTTGAGTGAATGTAATCGGTTCATGAACCCGTCATTTCGGTGTATCAATGAGAGCACGGGGGTGGCTTACCGTAGCGTCTGCTTTGAGTGAATGTAATCGGTTCATGAACCCGTCATTTCGGTGTATCAATGAGAGCACGGGGGTGGCTCACCGTAGCGTCTGCTTTGAGTGAATGTAATCGGTTCATGAACCCGTCATTTCGGTGTATCAATGAGAGCACGGGGGTGGCTCACCGTAGCGTCTGCTTTGAGTGAATGTAATCGGTTCATGAACCCGCCATTTCGGTGTATCAATGAGAGCACGGGGGTGGCTCACCGTAGCGTCTGCTTTGAGTGAATGTAATCGGTTCATGAACCCGCCATTTCGGTGTATCAATGAAAGCACGGGGGTGGCTCACCGTAGCGTCTGCTTTGAGTGAATGTAATCGGTTCATGAACCCGTCATTTCGGTATATCAATGCGAGCTCGGGGGTGGCTTACCGTAGCGTCTGATTTGAGCGAATGCAATCGGTTCATGAACTCGCCATTTCGGTGTATCAATGAGAGCACGGGGGTGGCTCACCGTAGCGTCTGCTTTGAGTGAATGTAATCGGTTCATGAACCCGACATTTCGGTGTATCAATGCGAGCTTGGAGGTGTTTCCCCGTAGCGTCTGCTTTGAGTGAATGTAATCGGTTCATGAACCCGACATTTCGGTGTATCAATGCGAGCTTGAAGGTGTTTCCCCGTAGCGTCTGCTTTGAGCGAAAGTAATCGGTTCATGAACCCGCCATTTCGGTGTATCAATGCGAGCTTGGAGGTGTCTCCCCGTAGCGTCTGCTTTGAGCGAATGTAATCGGTTCTTGAACCCGTCATTTCGGTGTATCAATGCGAGCTATGGGGTGGCTTACCGTAGCGTCTGCTTTGAGTGAATGTAATCGGTCCATGAACCCGTCATTTCGGTGTATCAATGTGAGCACGGGGGTGGCTCACCGTAGCGTCTGCTTTGAGCGAATGTAATCGGTCCATGAACCCGTCATTTCGGTGTATCAATGAGAGCACGGGGGTGGCTCACCGTAGCGTCTGCTTTGAGTGAATGTAATCGGTTCATGAACCCGCCATTTCGGTGTATCAATGAGAGCACGGGGGTGGCTCACCGTAGCGTCTGCTTTGAGTGAATGTAATCGGTTCATGAACCCGTCATTTCGGTGTATCAATGCGAGCTCGGGGGTGGCTTACCGTAGCGTCTGCTTTGAGCGAATGTAATCGGTTCATGAACCCGACATTTCGGTGTATCAATGCGAGCTTGGAGGTGTTTCCCCGTAGCGTCTGCTTTGAGTGAATGTAATCGGTTCATTAACCCGACATTTCGGTGTATCAATGCGAGCTTGGAGGTGTTTCCCCGTAGCGTCTGCTTTGAGCGAATGTAATCGGTTCTTGAACCCGTCATTTCGGTGTATCAATGCGAGCTTGGAGGTGTCTCCCCGTAGCGTCTGCTTTGAGCGAATGTAATCGGTTCTTGAACCCGTCATTTCGGTGTATCAATGTGAGCACGGGGGTGGCTCACCGTAGCGTCTGCTTTGAGCGAATGTAATCGGTCCATGAACCCGTCATTTCGGTGTATCAATGCGAGCTCGGGGGTGGCTTACCGTAGCGTCTGCTTTGAGTGAATGTAATCGGTTCTTGAACCCGTCATTTCGGTGTAACCATGCGAGCTCGGGGGTGGCTTACCGTAGCGTCTGCTTTGAGCGAATGTAATCGGTTCTTGAACCCGTCATTTCGATGTATCAATGCGAGCTCGGGGGTGGCTCACCGTAGCGTCTGCTTTGAGCGAATGTAATCGGTCCATGAACCCGTCATTTCGGTGTAACAATGCGAGCTCGGGGGTGGCTTACCGTAGCGTCTGCTTTGAGCGAATGTAATCGGTCCATGAACCCGTCATTTCGGTGTATCAATGCGAGCTCGGGGGTGGCTTACCGTAGCGTCTGCTTTGAGCGAATGTAATCGGTCCATGAACCCGTCATTTCGGTGTAACAATGCGAGCTCGGGGGTGGCTTACCGTAGCGTCTGCTTTGAGCGAATGTAATCGGTCCATGAACCCGTCATTTCGGTGTAACAATGCGAGCTCGGGGGTGGCTTACCGTAGCGTCTGCTTTGAGCGAATGTAATCGGTCCATGAACCCGTCATTTCGGTGTAACAATGCGAGCTCGGGGGTGGCTTACCGTAGCGTCTGCTTTGAGCGAATGTAATCGGTTCTTGAACCCGTCATTTCGATGTATCAATGCGAGCTCGGGGGTGGCTTACCGTAGCGTCTGCTTTGAGTGAATGCAATCGGTTCATGAACCCGCCATTTCGGTGTATCAATGAGAGCACGGGGGTGGCTCACCGTAGCGTCTGCTTTGAGTGAATGTAATCGGTTTATGAACCCGTCATTTCGGTATATCAATGCGAGCTCGGGGGTGGCTTACCGTAGCGTCTGCTTTGAGCGAATGTAATCGGTTCTTGAACCCGTCATTTCGATGTATCAATGCGAGCTCGGGGGTGGCTTACCGTAGCGTCTGCTTTGAGTGAATGCAATCGGTTCATGAACCCGCCATTTCGGTGTATCAATGAGAGCACGGGGGTGGCTCACCGTAGCGTCTGCTTTGAGCGAATGTAATCGGTTCATGAACCCGTAATTTCGGTGTATCAATGCGATCTCTGGGGTGCCTCGCCGTAGCGTCTGCTTTGAGCGAATGTAATCTGGCCTTGAACCGGTCATTTCGGTGTATGAATGCTATCTCGGAGGTGCCTCGCCGTAGCGCCTACTTTGAGGGAATGTAATCGGTCCATGAACTTGTCATTTCGGTGTATCAATGCGACCTCGGTGGTTTCTCGCCGTAGCGTCTGCTTTGAGCAAATTTAATCGGATCATGAACATGGCATGTCAGTTGATCAAAGTGATGTAAAGATCATTTATCTTGTTTTTTTTAATAATATGCAACAGCGAACTGCTCCATTTCGTTATCCATGGTAGTTAAGGAGTCAAACAGAAGGTAAAGACTCCATGCTCTTTAAGACCACCATTAACAATTAACCTTCATTGACCTTTCTATGCGGATATACAAGTTTTCCTGAATCCGAAAATCGTGTGCAAAATGAGTCTTTTGTTGTAAAGAGAAATCTAAGGGAAAGTCAGATTCTATCGAAGCTCACAACGTTGCGTGTATGAAGATGTGGTGATCAGTGATTCAACGTCTGATAACTATCAAATGGACGTTCTTCAAGACGTCTAACGTCAATTTGCAGTTTTAATAACTTTAAGATGAAATAGGTATTTTTGTTGAAGTGTTAAAAGTGCAATCTTGTATTACATTTGGACTCCTCTTTTAGGTAGTAACCTAGATCTACTCGGTCAATGGAACGCTGCCACGTGGTGCATGCCACGTGGCGTTGATCCGTCCGAATGTCCTGATAAGGTTTTTAATTTCATTTCCTGTCTTTATCCTTCATTGTTAATAACAGTCAAGTAGTATTAAAACAGAACTACACTTTGTAGGGAACTGGAGAACGCACTAAAGGAAGTTACAAGAAGGATCTTGCGCCATTTAATTTGCTACTGACATTTATCACATTTCTATCCATACACCAAACGCCTGAGTAGTGGCTAGCATTTGAAACTTCATTACGTTCATAGAGAAGAGGTGAAATATGGCATCAGTGGAGTGAGGTGAAGCAGCTTTTTTTATATATTCGTCCCAAGTGCTTTCTAGAAGTGGGACTTGTATGGATCTCTCTTCATTAAGACGAAGAACTAGACGGCCAATCTTGGACCCGCAGTGTCAGACAGACTATATAGTGTAAGGGGTTAACTCCAATGTTGTAAGACTAATTGCTAAGGAACGCCCGCATTGCAGTTAAACAATTGTTTACACTGCCGAGGGAGTTTTGGGGTTACGCTGATTGATTGGATGTTGACAACAATGACACTACACTATTAGACAGTTCACTAGCCTACTCGATTGTTGTCTCACTTGATCTATTGACACCAATTAACCTATCAGCGTCTACGTCATATTACCTCCCCCACCTAACATCGTATGTAGAAACTGCATTGTCTCTATGTACGGACAAAATTAATCGTGTGATTTTTGAGATATTGAGGAATTGTAATGTTTTAGTTGTAAATAATTAGAGTAACACAAAATGCTCTTGATTTAAATAAATCATTTGTGAATTTGAATAGCAGTAGAATAAAAAATCTTAAACTCAAGCAAACAATTTTAAAAAATATATTCTGGATTTAAAGAGTCTTTAGCATAATAAACTATAAAAACCCCTGGAGTAAATGATAGAGAATGGACGAGTCCTAAGGTACCTTTATGCAAGTACCGCAACAGCTGATACTATTAGAAGGCCGCATCTGACTTTCTGATAATGCTAATTGTATTAGCAAAACATGCCTAAAGCCAACAGTAAATAGTTTTCAATTGTGGCCTGTGATTTTGCTTGTTTATATTATATGTACATATGCTTCCGTTATGTATGTATATATACAGCGTTATAAGGCGGCTTGGGGCAATAAATAGTGATACTAATAATAGTTGCTACGTTGTAACATTATTTTAGGCAAAAATGTTACATATTACAGCAACATCAGAAAACAAACCGAGATATTAGTTTAAAAATAATTTTTTTTTTTTTTTTGGTTGAGATATGATTTTCACAAGCTTTTTTTATGAAAACAGCTGACAATTAGAAATGCGTCGAAAATTGCGCAGAAAGTCAGGAATCGCAAAATGAACTCTGAACACCCCCTTCTTCTCGGTTAGGTCTTCGAATCGAAAGCACGCATCAAGATGGGGCGTATCAAGAACAAATTTTATTTTAACAGTTTTAATTTAATTTAAGTCAATTATGTTAAGAAGTATCATAAAGTTTCCTTTATTATTTTTAAAAACGTTTCATCACTGATTAGTCAACATCGGGCGAGCTCCCTAGTCACCACGTATCCAAAATGAATAATGGGAAGGCCTGATCCAGGAGTCACGCCGTACAACATAAATTCCTGCTTAAGATAAGTTAATAATTTTATATAAGGTTTTGTGAAATCAAAATTTAACTTTCAAAATTTAACTCGGGGCGGCAAAATAATGCAAGTTTTCATATTTTAATAAATGCAGGAAGTTATGATTAATCCATGGGATGCAATAACAAATTTTCAACTGTTAGATAAATTAATTTGCGATGTATTTTATTTTATATAGAAGCAATCTCCTTGTGGATATCACATGTCGATGCCATACATTCTAAAATAGTGAAAATATTTGTGTAAATTCTTAACATGTTAAACAAAGGAAAAAACCAGATCTAAAACAGTGTAAACGTTTCTAATTGTATTTTCTTTTTTATCTTTTGTGTAAATTTTGTACATTAAAATTTGATTTATTCTATTTTGAAATAATTGGTAAATTTATTGAATACATCATTCTCAAGTTCAATTTAGGAATGCTCTTGACTTGCAGGTCACTATTAATTATGTAACAGATAACTGCAATATTCAACACCTAAATTCCTTAAGAATTTATTTAAAACAAATCGTTACAACGTTTCTTGTGATACAATATGTAAGAGCCTGAGAGCCGCCCTTAGGACGCTTCTCCAGAGCTTCTCGGGATGGTCAGGTTATAGAAGATCTTACCGGTAAGAATGAAAGGAGTATAACAGAAAACTTAACAAAAAAAGTCTGAAAAGCAACCATCGCGTCGCCAGACTGTCTGTTGTCTACTAGTTGACGAGCAGAGGGGCGAGCCTGATTACAAAGACGCTTTTATGGATTCAGAGGAACGCAACGCGTGATGACTATATCCAATAAGAAGCCGTTATCGGTTGTTTTCTGCGGCAGACAACTCTGTCTGTGTACAGGGTGATCCACAAGCTTATACTCGTATAGTGAATCCTAACATTGATGTGAATAAGCGTTTAGAAAAGTCTAACTCCAACTGTGGCCTTTTTAATGCTGTTGAAAATGTTTTCTACAAGACAAACGGAAAGTTGGGAAAGTCATCGACTACGAGCCAGCAAGTGTGTGTGTGTGTGTGTGTGTGTGTGTGTGTGTGTGTGTGTACGTATGTATTGTATATATGTAGATATTATTATATAATATTTTATATGTATATAATTTGCAAATTGATTCTTTGGTAAAATTACTAAAAATACCAATTTTATAACATTGTATTCATGTTTAAAATCTTACCGTTCGTAAAAACAAGTTAGGTAAAGTGGATTTTTGGAAAATTTTTACGTTTTCAAGTATAGTAAAATTTGTCCAAACACCTATCCAATGAGCTGCTCACAATTTGACTGTATCAATGACAGTTTAACGTAACGAAACCTTGCGAGTGTCAGAAGCGTTACATGCTGATGTAAAGACGTATCGGCAACTTGCGAGTGTCAGTGGTGCTACATGATGATGTAATTATGCGCCATTAAAAGCATACCCGGTGTTAACAGCCTCCTTTATGCTGATGACAGTCATATGGGCAACGAGTAGTGACATTTCAGGATTAGAGGGAACCTTGAACAATGTGTGGGCTAATGTCTCAGAGTGGTGCAAACATAATAAGATGGAGGTAAATACTGGAAAAACAGTGTTTCAATTGTTCACACTGTCCACTAGACAATACAATCTGAAACTTTATTACAATGGAATAGAGCTGAAAAAAACAAATGTTGCCAAGTACTTGGGTGTTAACTTTGACAACAGACTTAGTTAGTCCAAGCAAATACAAACCGCAATTGAAAAAGCTCAAAAGAGAAATAACCTCCTAAAGAGACTGGCAACTACGAAGTGGGGTGCAAGGCAGGATGTGATGACGACAGCCTATAAAACCTATATACGCTCAGTTATGGAATATGCTTCTTAAGTCATCGCTCTCGCTTCTGATGTTTACTTGAGAAAATTAGAGGTTGTCCAGAACAACGCACTGCGAAAGATAACTATTGGAGCAACATCGACTCCAATATCTGCGATGCAATTGCTAGCGGAGGTGGAGCCACTACAAAGCCGCAGGGAGAAATCAGTACTCAAGTTCTGGGAGAGGGCAAAGAGAATCGACTACAGACACTGGGAGAGATATAAACCTGCGACGTCGCGACTCAAGACACAAATATCACCATTCATGTATGCAGAGCAACTTGGAATTAAATACAACCTGAAACTGGGGCAAGCATCTAAGTTCCCAACCTGTCATACGGGTTTTCCTTCATTACCAGAGAGAAAATTGTCGCTTCTGAATCACAAAGACTCCAAGGCTATTAGTGATTCCCACATCCTGAAGGCCGCTCCTTTGGAAACGATTGCGGATCTATACGGTAAAGATAACTGGATCCATGTATACACCAATTGGTCAGCGGTGATGCATGCCTCTGGTGCTGGTTTTTACAGCGACCACTTTGAGGGCTGCAGCCCAGTTGGATATAATGCCAACAACTTCGATGGTGAGATTGCGGCTATAGTACAAGCTGCCGAAAAACTGTGTTTGATCCCCGGAAAGTCAGCAAGAGTTGTATTCTTCGTGGATTCATAGGCTGCTGTAGTTGCACTAACTAGTAATATATCCACCGACTGTGTGCAAACAATGAATAGACGAAAGGCCCTGGCAGGGATGATTACATTGATTGCCCAAGAAGGGTGGTACATTGTACTGCAATAGCTCCCTATAGCCATGTCAGTATTGAAGGAAATGAACGCGTAGACCAGCTAGCGAAGAAAGGTAACACCTTGCCACAGCCTGACAATCCTATATCTCTATTGACAGCAAGAAACCTGATAGAATCTACAATCAATGAAAAAACAAGGGAAACCCAAAATGAAATGAGCGCTGGACAGATATGGAGGGGCCTGGCGCACACAGTGCTAATACCACATAGCCTACCTAGAATGGAAGCTGTTGCCAGATTCAGAATGCTTACGAGGCATGACTATCAAGCCCACCTATATAAAATAGGATTAGCAGCCTCAGATATTTGCCCTCTGTGCAACTGCCAAAAGATGGATGCCCCACATCTTTAGAATTGCACAGCGTTGTAAGATGTGGAAGACCGAAGGCAGCATTGTCTGTACTGGAAGGCTAGGAGGAGAATGATAGAAATGCCAAGATCTGGCATTGGCTAAAGTAAAGTAAGTAATGATGATGTAATGAAACAGAGATGTGACTCCTTCAATGGGAGTTGAAAGTAACAGCACCTCGCGAGTGTCGGAGGTGCTAAATGATAATGTAATGAGACGGAGATGTGATTCTATAAATGGCAGTTGGACGTATCAGCCCTTTTCGGGTGTCAGAGACTCTACATTATGATGTAATGAGACGGAGATGTGACTCTATCAATGTCGTGACACTGCGCTAGTGTCAGAGACTCTACATGATGATGTAATGAAACGGAGATGTGACTCTATCAATGTCGTGACACTGCGCTAGTGTCAGAGACTCTACATGATGATGTAATGAGACGGAGATGTGACTCTAACAATGTCGTGACACTGCGTTTGTGTCAGAGACTCTACATGATGATGTAATGAGACGGAGATGTGACTCTATCAATGTCGTGACACTGCGCTAGTGTCAGAGACTCTACATGATGATGTAATGAGACGGAGATGTGACTCTATCAATGTCGTGACACTGCGCTAGTGTCAGAGACTCTATATGATGATGTAATGAGACGGAGATGTGACTCTATCAATGTCGTGACACTGCGCTAGTGTCAGAGACACTACATGGTGATGTAATGAGACGGAGATGTGACTCTATCAATGTCGTGACACTGCGCTAGTGTCAGAGACGCTACATGATGATGTAATGAGACGGAGATGTGACTCTATCAATGTCGTGACACTGCGCTAGTGTCAGAGACGCTACATGATGATGTAATGAGACGGAGATGTCACTCTATCAATGTCGTGACACTGCGCTAGTGTCAGAGACGCTACATGATGATGTAATGAGACGGAGATGTGACTCTATCAATGTCGTGACACTGCGCTAGTGTCAGAGACGCTACATGATGATGTAATGAGACGGAGATGTGACTCTATCAATGTCGTGACACTGCGCTAGTGTCAGAGACTCTACATGATGATGTAATGAGACGGAGATGTGACTCTATCAATGTCGTGACACTGCGCTAGTGTCAGAGACGCTATATGATGATGTAATGAGACGGAGATGTGACTCTATCAATGTCGTGACACTGCGCTAGTGTCAGAGACTCTACATGGTGATGTAATGAGACGGAGATGTGACTCTATCAATGTCGTGACACTGCGCTAGTGTCAGAGACTCTACATGGTGATGTAATGAGACGGAGATGTGACTCTATCAATGTCGTGACACTGCGCTAGTGTCAGAGACTCTACATGGTGATGTAATGAGACGGAGATGTGACTCTATCAATGTCGTGACACTGCGCTAGTGTCAGAGACTCTACATGGTGATGTAATGAGACGGAGATGTGACTCTATCAATGTCGTGACACTGCGCTAGTGTCAGAGACGCTACATTATGATGTAATGAGACGGAGATGTGACTCTATCAATGTCGTGACACTGCGCTAGTGTCAGAGACGCTACATGATGATGTAATGAGACGGAGATGTGACTCTATCAATGTCGTGACACTGCGCTAGTGTCAGAGACTCTACATGATGATGTAATGAGACGGAGATGTGACTCTATCAATGTCGTGACACTGCGCTAGTGTCAGAGACTCTACATGATGATGTAATGAGACGGAGATGTGACTCTATCAATGTCGTGACACTGCGCTAGTGTCAGAGACTCTACATGGTGATGTAATGAGACGGAGATGTGACTCTATCAATGTCGTGACACTGCGCTAGTGTCAGAGACGCTACATGATGATGTAATGAGACGGAGATGTGACTCTATCAATGTCGTGACACTGCGCTAGTGTCAGAGACGCTACATGATGATGTAATGAGACGGAGATGTGACTCTATCAATGTCGTGACACTGCGCTAGTGTCAGAGACTCTACATGGTGATGTAATGAGACGGAGATGTGACTCTATCAATGTCGTGACACTGCGCTAGTGTCAGAGACGCTACATGATGATGTAATGAGACGGAGATGTGACTCTATCAATGTCGTGACACTGCGCTAGTGTCAGAGACTCTACATGATGATGTAATGAGACGGAGATGTGACTCTATCAATGTCGTGACACTGCGCTAGTGTCAGAGACTCTACATGGTGATGTAATGAGACGGAGATGTGACTCTATCAATGTCGTGACACTGCGCTAGTGTCAGAGATTCTACATGGTGATGTAATGAGACGGAGATGTGACTCTATCAATGTCGTGACACTGCGCTAGTGTCAGAGACTCTACAT
Organism: Prosapia bicincta; assembly: GCA_036971475.1. Classification (NCBI taxonomy): domain Eukaryota; kingdom Metazoa; phylum Arthropoda; class Insecta; order Hemiptera; family Cercopidae; genus Prosapia; species Prosapia bicincta. The sequence goes on from JBAIZL010000004.1 coordinate 253,217,779, forward strand.
GATGATGTAATGAGACGGAGATGTGACTCTATCAATGTCGTGACACTGCGCTAGTATTACATGATGATGTAATAAGGAGGAACCGTGATTCTATGAACAACAGTTTACCTGAAAGTGCCGCGCGAATATCAGAGGCTCGCAACATTATCACAAACGCTTCAGTAAGTTAACGAGTGCATATGAATACGCCATTTCGCTGCACCGTTGCACCACGTGTCAAGTGTTCTCCCTCTAATACATTGGTACCCAAATCTTTTGGTACCACGCTTCCTCTTCTTGAAATGAAAGCCTCTCACGCCCCCTCTCCCTTACACTACAAATAAATGGTATGTGCATATGAAAGAAAAACAAATATTTTACATATATATATATTAAATATGGTGATATGTTTTCTTGTAATATAGTTAATAAATTTAAAATATTTCAAAAACAAGAATACTTTTAATGAATATATTTATTCAAAGCTTTTCGCCGATAAAATAGTACCAGCATCTTCAGGAAAATAATTATCTAATCCTAAAGATTAAAAGTATTCTTGCTTTTGAAATATTTTAAATTTATTATATATATATATATATATATATATATATATATATATATATAATTTATTTATTTATACATATTTTCCAAAGAACCATGATATACCATTTCAAGAATTAAATCGCAAGACAATTTTAACTGATAACAGGAAAATCTGTTAGTGAGATGGATGAGCTTGAATGTTTTTCACTAGTTAATCTATTCTAGGTTTTATTTTAGTAAAAAGGCACAACGCAAGTCATTAGCAATATCTATTCCTACATTTTATTTTTATTGCAACAGGTGCTAAAAATGGTTTTTCGCACAAGTAGGTGATTTAAAAAGGTGCAAGTTTAATCGAAGAGCTGCCTGTGATACACGTCTACGTGTTTTATCCAAAATGAAGATTTGTCCATTATGGCGTTGTTGCCACAGTGAACGGCAAACATTCGTTTCGCGACACCTTTGTACTTTTATTTTTTTCAAGCTGCCATGTTACTTTAATTTCAAGTTTACAAAATCTGCACAACCTTTACTTATATTTATTTTATAAATGAATACATTTTCTGAACATGATGATCAATAAAATTACCTGTGTAAAAATAAATTGAAATCTAAATTTAGTTAACTAAATGAGAATTTAGTTAAATTTTAACTAAATGAGAATTTATGGTATTTATTTTCCGTACCCACGTGTACGATTTTAGAGAAAAAAATTTATCGGGCGACGCATAAAGTCATCAGAGATACGAAAAACATAACTAAAATTCTCGCTCAGGGAAATAAATACTATTTTTATCAAATTAAAGTTGGGTAAAAAATTCAGTGCTGATTAGTAAGAAGTACTACTTCCTAGTATCAACGGCGCGCCGTACTACTCTTACACATATATTTAAATATACCTATAAAGTCTCCAGTTACGATAGATTTGGTTGTAATTTTATACATTACTATATACCTATATTAAAATATACCTGTAAACTGTCCTGTCAGAATAGATTTGGTTGTAATTTTATACAACATTATCTAATTAGACGTCTATTTCCACGGAGCAATACTTCGTCACGTTATCTCTATTCTAGCCTTACATATGTACATTTGATTTAACGTATAAAGTTACAACTAAATCTATCCTGACTGGATACTTCAGAGGTATACAAAATTAACCATCCCTGGCAATAACAAACAATAATTATCAATATAACTTTAAGACATATTTTTCATTCATTTTATAGGCACTGTAATGGGGGTGGGCAATGTTTTTACCAGCACTATTACCCCCACGTACGGGTGGAATTACAATTTTCCAAAATTGTTAATTTTTGTGGCGTGTGCGAGAGTTGTAATAATTTTTTTCGTATCCCTGATGACTTTCTGCGTCTATCGGTATAATTTTTTAAGCTAAAATCGTATACGTGGGTACGGGAAATAAATACTGAATTTATTTTACTATTTTTCAACTGGTCTCACGCATCCCCTGACTTGCCTTCACACCGCCCAAGGAGCGCGCCCCCAGTTTGGGAATCCATTCTCTAATACTACACAACCAGCTATGTAAAACAAACTTAAAGGTCGTAATATTAGGAGAAGGTCGGCGTGATACAACACTGACTAACCCTTACACTGAAAAATAACCACTTACTTAGTAAATAAACAAACAAAAATGTATTAAATTTTTATAGAAATTATTTTTATTTATTTTTTTAAAGTCATTTAAAACATTAGTTTACACTTTAATTATAAACGTTTCTAATTCACAGAAAATGTTTTTATTTATTTAATTTTTTTTATATTTATGTTCTAAAACGATTTGCATTTTTAAATTTGTAAAGATTTTTAGTACTCAATTCTTTTTAAAAATATAAAAGATCTTTCTATTTAACATAATTTTGTTAACATAAGTAATTTTAAACAAATAACTTGGATAAATTAACAAATGCATTAAACAAACTAGACTAGTAAGAACTAAGCATGTTTGTATAATGTCTGATAAAGGAGAATACATTAAGTACAACTTCATTTTTAAATTTACATAAGGAAGGTGCTGAATTAGCACTTAAATACGATAACTAAAAGGATAACATAAACTCACCCGATGATGCAAACGCAAGCACGCACGGAATCGCACTGACCTATCCACGAGAAACTCCGTTCCTAATCGAATGTTCAATGTCAACTGAGCAGTACTACATCCATGTTACACCATCGCCAACTTTACCGCGCGAAATATACCGTCTATTTTTAGAATATGATAAATGGTTAGGAATTCCTTGAATTAGTTAGCAATTTAATTTTTTTAGGAAGATGTTTAAATTAACGCAAACATTTTTACAATTGAGGGAATGTTTTTCGAGAGAAAAACAATAAAACAATGATGAGGATGTAATTAATACATGAACCTATCAGTAAGACATTTTTTAGTGTGGACGTTTCAGACCTAAGGAGTCTTTCTAGGACACATCTTACGAAGAATTCGGTGGGAAAGTTGGCCAAAGAAGGCAAATAAGAGCTTGAAAAAAGAGTTATTATTAATTAAAATAAACACCCCAAAACCATTCTACCCCACGTTGCGCAATAGTTGTGTACATATAATATATTTTGTTTAATGCGCTAATATTTCGTAACAGGGGTTAAAACATTTCATTACACACTACTGTTTTTAATACGAGTAATTAGAATTCAAGTCAATTAGAAATATGTTTATTATCAACATACATTTTTGAAAGCAAGGACTCTTGATTGCTGATGCATGCCTTTCTGGTTTAATTTACATCAACCTCATTCAGCGCCCTCCCCATACAGAATAGAAGGGAGTGAAATGGCTTTTGCACAAACATTTACTACCTTTTTGAAGCGATTATACCTTTCTGAAAGACGTCATTCTATTTTTAGATGGTAATAATGACGTCATTGGTGTTGGAAGTGGGCGAAATCCGTTTTCTCACTAGTTGAAGGTCATCCGGAGAAGTTGCAACTACCAGTTGGTAATATTTTATTTATTTTAATAACGTTCAGGGTGTTTACAATTCATTAAACTAAACTACATTTGGAATGTGAGTCCAACCGAACTCGCGAAACGATTGACAATTCTCCTGCAGCCACCTCGCCCAAATCCATGTTCGCCAGCATAGCTGTAGGAAAAAATATGAGCAACTTATGTTCCTCGCTCTCTTTGTAGGCTGATCTCCGAACATCGCAATTATAGCTTTAACAAAACTAATGTTGTTTTTTTTTTTTAAGTAGCGTAAGCTGTATTGTCTTTCTTCCTTCAACTCGGATCACGTTTTCGTTGGTAAGCCGTCGACTTTCGACCTAGAGTTAAATGTTCCATTAGAAACTGCATGTTCGAGAGTCTGTGGTGTAACTAAGGCGATGAGGAGAGATGTATAGCTTTACAGGAACCTGATAGCAAATGATTCTCCTTTTCTGCCCTGACCAGCCTAATTGGCAGTCATCCTACTATATGCGCATGTAGTTAGTAACCTTACTGCGAGTGAAGGAATCAGGGTAGATTTCCCATGTACCAAGGTCTGTTTCCACCTCGAATGCGGCTCTATATAGGCCCTATATATATATATATATATATATATATATATATATATATATATATATATATATATATATATATATATATATATATATATATCGTAGCACCGTAACAGCGATTTTCGTAACGTGAAGAATTGGCTCCTTTATGTTGCGTAATTCCAAGTATTCGTATACGTTTCCTGCGCCCCTGATGAAACTCCTTCTCCTCGTGGATCCGTCAACAACTTCGCCAGTAGTAAAAAGTCTTATCCAATTGCCTTTGTTATAACTCGTACTGAATACTGAATATCAGGTCAAACTCAGCCTTTTTACAGTTGCCGAGGACCTGGGCGGATGTGAAAAATGAGGCCCTTAAACTTTAGTACTTTGTCTATCGTATAGGTACCCTATGGAAGGGTACTAGAAATGAAGAAAAAAATACTTATTTTAGACAAAAATAAGTTTCTAGAGTTTTTTAAATACGTATAGAATACACGAAAACTCTGTAAAAAAAATTGAACATAAACAAGTAATAAATGCATAAAACAACTGTGGCGTAATGTTTAATTTAAATAAATGCAACCTCTATACCACAAATAACTTTTCCTTTAATTTAAAACCTTATGTACATTTCAATTGCATAGCAATCATCCTCAGAGGTAATTTACAATAAAAGTATTTTACTTAAAAGTATTTTTATTGTAAATTACCTCTGAGGATGATGCTATGCAATTGAAATGTACATAAGATTTTAAATAAAAGAAAAAGTCATTTTTGGTGTGTAGGTCTCATTTATATGCAACCAACAAGTAATATACATTGTTTTTAAAGGCAATTCCTACTCAAGTCAACAAAGATAAATTTTATTTTAGTTTATTTTTTAATTACAACTAATATAAATATGTATATACATATGCCAGGATTACAATATTAAGTGGCAAAATAGAAAGCGAACTTCTTGCAATTTTCCATTTATTTTTCTATGTATGGTGCTAAACTTTTAATTTTTATTTGCTACTATTTAAACGCTTTTTTTCGTCGCTTGCATTGTGTTGTAGATTCTTTTCGCTTTCCTTTCTCATTTTCTTTGTGAAAAAAGGTTCAATGCGGTTAATACAATTTGTTTGTTTATTTTATTCATTTTTAATCCTGGAGCATTATTTATGATATTGTGGGGTAACCATGTCAACAATTTAAGGTTGCACAATGAAGATTTCGACGACAACCAGATGGGGGCAAAAAATTCATATAGAGCCTATATCTTTGAAAATTAGGTTTCTAGCTATGGGAAAGTTGGCACAGTGCAAAAGCGCTAGACTTCAAACATGAAGATACTCAGTTCGAGTCCTACCTAGAACCCACAATTTTTCTGTAATTTAATTATGGAATAAATATTGAAAAAACTGTCTTAACATCAATTGTTATTCTTTATAGGTTTAAAAAATGTATTTGAACTTGAATGGATGAATAAAAACGTATTTTATTAACTATTCAATATTTGTACAAGATAAAGAGAGAGTGAGCTAATAGTGGGAATTGAAAAAAACTTATGAAAATAACTAAAAGTGCAATTTTCTAACGTAGGCCGTTGTAAGGCCCCTTTGCGAGGCGATGCCCGGGCGAGTGGTACGCCCATGTGTTAAAACGGTACAGATCAAACTGTTTTACGTAGTGAAACATAATATTATTCAAATCTCTGTGAGCCGTGACCCTTCGTCCCAAGTTGACGATAGGTCTTAGTCAACTACTTGTTTGTTTCCTTGTACTTTCTAAGTTTACTCTAATATGAGAGTTTAATCATTATCTTGTAGCTCGCAAGATCTGTGTGAAGATCTGGAATCAACAGAAAGCAAACAGATTGCTGAAAGGACTTTGCATTACGTGACTTCCTGTTATAATTAGTCGAAGCTCCTGCATACTCCTCATACTGGAGGCAAACCAACAGTACGTATTACACTGGAAGGCTATTGCTGAAAGAACTCGATTGCATTGTACTGTAAATTAAGGCAGTTTTGGGTGAACAGTTCTGTTAAGGCAGAGAGAGCTGATCTAAGGAGGCAGATTAAGAAGAAATAGGGATTTGAGAAAAGCATACTTCTTACCAGTTTCACGATGGATTTTGTACAGTAACAGTAATCCATTTTATTCGTAACTATAATCGCTAGTAAAAGAAGGTAGTTAATAGACGTCAGTAAAGGGGTAGACCCATGTTTATTGTCTCGGTGGTGGATTACCTTGGAGAAACTACCCTTTCCACGCGACTCATGATCTCTTCTCTTCACCAATGGTCCATTTGGGCTTTCTTCTTTTACCCCATCAGTTCTATTACTACCTTAATGTGCTCTTTGTCTTAAAACTCAAGTAAACTATTACGAAATCATTCTGATATCCCATCTTGCCAGGTTTGTAGCAAGACCGAGATTTCATTTCGGGTCTATAACTTACCTTTCCTTTTTTTGTGACTAAATAACAGTCAAATTGCCCTAAAAGCTGGTAAAAACCATTTTTTTGTTGCAAAGTATAAACAGACTGCTATAAACCTATAAATGAAGCTACCAAGGGACAGAATTGGAACAACAACTATTTGTCCTGATGCTGGGGCGGGGTCAGGTGAACCTATATCAATAGAGAATGGTAAAACATTACAGCCTCAGAGTTTGCCTAAACACCTGACGCTAGCTAATACTAATTAGTCATACAAGGTCACGCCCCGCTAGGCCTATCGGATGTGTTACCATTTCAGCAAACATTTGCAAGCGTTTCCTGACGAACCTATTAATTAATTAAGGACTTTAACACGCCCAATGTACACACGTATTACTGTTGGCGTTGTGGCTATCAATGGCTTAACGCCCTAGTATATGGGTTAAATTTAGCCTAATCCGCCTTGTTAACCTTTTCGCACTTAGAACCACCAGGCGCACTTAGAACCACCAGGCTATGTGGGATCCATTTGTCTCCGTAGAGGGTGATTAGACGTTATATTTCTAGAACAAATAGGCCAGGGACAGTATCACGTTGTGACAAGTTTAAGCCTATCGTTATAGAATTGTGTCAACTTTAATAAGCATTATTATATACAAGGTATCTCATGAAAACACTGCAATACTTTTATATGAACAAACTAGCTGCTCCCTGCCACGCTTTGCTGTAAGACATTGTGGCTTTACGGATAAAAAAAGAGGAACAAAACTCAGCAAACGTATCATAGAAGTTTAATTTTGCAAAACTTTAGAGCAAGGGTTTGGTACCACGCTCCCTCCTCTTGCAATGAAATTCTCCCAAACCCCTTCTCTTTACACTATAAAAACATGGTATGAGCATACGAAAAAGAATCACATATTATATATATTAAAAACAATTTATTTATTTATACATACTTTCACAAGAAAGAAGATATAAAATTTCAAGTTTTAACTTACAAGGTAAATGTTTATTGACAATAGAAAAATCTGTTAGTGAGATGCTTGAGCTTGCATTTTTTACACTAGTGTGGCTATTTGAGGTTGTATTTTAGTAAGGGCACAATCCGAGTCATTAGCAACATCAAAATTGTTCCTTTAATATTAAATATATTTAATTTATTAATTTTTTTTCCACTGGTTTCGCATCCCTCCTGATTTGCCTTCACGACCCCCAAGAGAGGTGCGCTTCCCAGTTTGGGAACCCATGCTTTAGAGCAGGCATCCTCACTACGCGGCCCGCGGGCCGCATGCGGCCCTCGGGACGATTTTTTGCGGCCCTTAGACGGTTAGGATTGAAGTCAAAATATTTTATAACTTAAATAAATATTATATTTATTTACTGAGTGTTTTGAAAATCTGTCGTTGTTTTACTAAACTTAATTAATTACTCAAACTACTGAAGTTAAAAACCGCGATTTACTAAAACTGTTGAACGACCTGAAGGAAGAAATGTCTCAGAGGTTTAGTGACGTCAGGAAGTATCAGGAACCATTTCGCTTGGTAGAAAATCCATGGGCAATGAAACCAGCTAATGTAGCTCATCTTTCTGATTTTGGATATGAAGGTAGGGATTTGAAAAATGAATTAATCTATCTTCACAACGATACGGAACTCAAAAGTATTTTTGAAGAAAAGATGAAGAATAAAGCTCACTATGAGTTTCGGAGGGTTGTTGAAAAGGACAAATTTCCTAACTTACTTGAATGTGCTCAGAAAATATTGTGTGTTTTTTCATCTACTTATGTCTGTGAATCTACATTCAGTAAGCTGAAGTTTGTAAAAAACAAGTACAGATCTAGGCTAACAAGTGAGAATGTTGTGAACATTTTAAGAATTTCACTTTCTTCCCAACCTGCCAACATAGATGCCATATTAGAGGACTGTGAAAGATTTCGCCCATCAACTTCAAAGAATTGACTAAGTAAAAAAAAAACATTTTCAAACTTTTTTATGCGCAAAACAGTTTATTTATGTTGGTAATGTAATAAACGTATGTTATAATCATATTGTTTGTCAGTTATTTAGTGCCTCTTGTACTTGCGGCCCTCAGGAAAATTTTATGCTAAATGTTTGGCTCTCAAAGTATTCCTAGTGAGGACCCCTGCTTTAGAGGCTCAGACAATACAGAGCTAAGGCTAGGTAATGTTTTGGTCAAACCATTACCAGAATCAATCTGATAAATGTTTTCTCAATTTCTTTTGGCGCGTAAAAAGGTTCCTCTTCATCTCCGTCATTTATCATTTCCATTATGTGATCATAAATAGCCTTATGTTCACGCAATAATTTTGGAATGCGTAATTGGACGTATGACTGGAAACCATCAGTGTTGTAACTCTGTTAACGGCGAACACCCGCATCAGATGGAGCATAACAGTTCGGGTGGGTGCTGGTATTCCCAAATAATAAGTACTTACGATGTGGCGAAAGGTGCAGGTCGATCACGACATGATCACACAAGAATACATCGATTAAGGTGAATATTTAATTCAGGTTCTATAATAATCTAAATGGGATGCAAGTGAATAAGTTTTTGTTTTGTTAATAAACAATGTTGTTGGAAACATGTAATGTTCGCTTGTGACTGTATTGTACTTAGCTAGTATGGCGAGTGTTCCCCCTACTGCCGGCACATGGCTTGGTTGTTGGTACACAGCTGACTTTTACAAAACCTTTCTTTGCAATTACAGGTATGTTACTAACGCGATAAATAGATATGAACAATCTCTGAAGAGGGTCGTATGTCGTGTTAAAAGTTGAGCTCAATTGCTCCAGAACGTATTGAGTTTTTGAAGCGTACACAAACCAGCATCACGTTTTTATATATAAATATTAGTATCTGAACAATATACTTTTCGTCTCCCTTTATTTCCCCTGGATGAGGACATCTACTTATAGCCAGCTTCTCTTCCCTAACAACCCCTTTATCCTCTACTTCAAACCTACCCATATTCCAGCCAGTAAAACATTGCAGGTAATTATCGCTGAGGAATTCAACTTCTTAAAGTTTGCTATAAATAGTTTTTTTTCCTGAAAACTAAAATTGTTTTTTTTAATTTAGAAAGTTTTTTTTTGTTATTCTTGTCATGTTTATATTTTCAGTCACAGATGAGCAATCGTGTATTTTCATCTGTAAAACAGTTTTGTTATATTTATTTCTTAAAAAGGAAAATAACTTCTTAATAAAATTTATAAATGGACGTGTTAAGTAGATGGTGAAATTTTTATTTATATGCTACTGTTAGCAGTCGATTCTTTTAGCGCATCGTCAGACACCTGAGACAAAGGTTTTTTAAATAATTCACTTGGAAACGTAAGGCGCCGTTAACGCTACCCTTTCTACTGCACTGTATTGCTAGTTACCTGTGTCACATTGAAGGGGAAATTCTGATTCTTAGCGAGATATTTCCCGCTTTACAAACGGATATTATCGCATTGACATTATTACATCTCGTGAATAGTTTCTTGGACGTGATTCCAAGGGGAAACATTTACTCGGTGGCTAGGTTTAGAGTCCCACTGCAGCACTTGGAAACGTAAGGCGCCGTTAACGCTACCCTTTCTACTGTACTGTATTGCTAGTTACCTGTGTCACATTGAAGGGGAAATTCTGATTCTTAGCGAGATATTTCCCGCTTTACAAACGGATATTATCGTATTGACATTATTACATCTCGTGAATAGTTTCTTCGACGTGATTCCAAGGGGAAACATTTACTCGGTGGCTAGGTTTAGAGTCCCACTGCAGCACTTGGAAACGTAAGGCGCCGTTAACGCTACCCTTTCTACTGTACTGTATTGCCAGTTACCTGTGTCACATTGAAGGGGAAATTCTGATTCTTAGCGAGATATTTCCCGCTTTACAAACGGATATTATCGTATTGACATTATTACATCTCGTGAATAGTTTCTTCGACGTGATTCCAAGGGGAAACATTTACTCGGTGGCTAGGTTTAGAGTCCCACTGCAGCACTTGGATACGTAAGGCGCCGTTAACGCTACCCTTTCTACTGTACTGTATTGCCAGTTACCTGTGTCACATTGAAGGGGAAATTCTGATTCTTAGCGAGATATTTCCCGCTTTACAAACGGATATTATCGCATTGACATTATTACATCTCGTGAATAGTTTCTTCGACGTGATTCCAAGGGGAAACATTTACTCGGTGGCTAGGTTTAGAGTCCCACTGCAGCACTTGGATACGTAAGGCGCCGTTAACGCTACCCTTTCTACTGTACTGTATTGCTAGTTACCTGTGTCACATTGATGGGGAAATTCTGATTCTTAGCGAGATATTTCCCGCTTTACAAACGGATATTATCGCATTGACATTATTACATCTCGTGAATAGTTGCTTCGACGTGATTCCAAGGGGAAACATTTACTCGGTGGCTAGGTTTAGAGTCCCACTGCAGCACTTGGAAAAACTCACGTTTCCCGTCGTATTTCCCAGATACCCACTTTATTTCTGGCATCTGAGTGATTCATTGCTCAGTCGCGTACTTTATTGTAAGACTTTTTCCAACTGAGTACCGTTGAGACATCTTAAATAAATTTAAATAGTAACAATACTCAACACAGAACATAAAACGATTAATTTCAATATATTGCTTAATTTTCCAATAAGTTACAGTAAGTTGTGTGAGCCTATGAGAGTCCTAATAAATCTCCTACTTTCTAATATATAAATTTAATTTTAAATATATTAGTTGGTAAATTTCATAATTTCAAAAAATTATAAAATCAATATATTGCTTAATTTTCCAATAAGTTACAATAAGTTGTGTGAGCCTATGAGAGTCCTAATAAATCTCCTACTTTCTAATATATAAATTTAATTTTAAATATATCAGTTGTTAAATTTTATAATTTCAAAAAATTATAAAATTAATACTGTAATTGAAAATAAGTAATTGTACTACTATAATTTGGTTTCCATAAGAAACTAATGTAACAAATTTTAAGTAATTTAAAATCAATAATCAAATTTTTTATTTTAATACATTCTCATTATGTGTGTGTATATATATATATATATATATATATATATATATATATATATATATATATATATATATATATATATATATGGGGGAGTACTAACCACCCCCAATATTGCTTGACTTAAAGAACGAGATCCGTACATTTAACATGGTATGACCGTTGGTAAGCTAGCTATATGGTTAATAACATAGAAAACTACATTATAAATATATATATATATATATATATATATATATAATGTATATATATATATATATTTATAATGTAGTATTCTATGTTATTAACCATATAGCTAGCTTACCAACGGTCATACCATGTTAAATGTACGGATCTCGTTCTTTAAGTCAAGCAATATTGGGGGTGGTTAGTACTTAGAGGACCTATACATACAGTTTATCAATAATTGAATATAATTTCATTTGTTGTACTTCAAATCTCTATTTTGGACAAATTAAATTTAGTGATAAATTATCAGAATTTCTGGACTTAAAAAAGCCACTGATTGCTTTGAACTTTATTGATTTTACTCATAGCTTGGATGCTCCTTAATATAAATTGCTGACCTTCCATCTAGCCTAATCTCTGCGGTGAAACAACGGTAAACAGCATCCTCAGAGTTCTCGTGTACTGGCTTGGGTCCGGCGTGGTCTACTTCGTTGCCAAGATGACGGGGGAACTTCTTCAGTATACCTTTAACCCTTCATCTTTAAGGAGGAGCTCCCAGGGTTGGACTCCCTCCTATCTCGACTCCTTCATCGCTCATCGCTTTCATAGCTTCCCTTTCCTTCTGTCTTGTCCATCAATGATCCTCGTTTTCTTATTTCAGCAAATCCTGTCTTGCGTCTGTTATCTTGGTCAAACAAAAATTCTTTGTGTATTTCTACGCACCTGATTTTGGAAATTACGTTCTCCTTCGGAAAAAAGTCTGCTTTGGGAACTGCACGTGCTTTTGTGCTTGCCCCTCATTAATTTACCTTCTTGTTAGCTTAGTTTTGGAGTCCTCAGAATTGGTTTTCTACGTATTTGAATGTTTTTTCGTAAATAACCGCAAATAGTATATATACTCAATCCATATAAGTATTACAATGTTTTTCATATACGATAATGTATTATTGAAATACACACAACGTATATAGAATATTTTCAAATATATTAGCTGATGGCCCGCTCAAATTGTTAATTGGAAAGGGTGTTTCGGTCCCGACAGTGTAGGCCATCAGCTAGCTAACCCTTCTCATAACCACGTTATAACAAAGTGCTGCCGTCCAATGTTGACGGGTTTAATAGGGTCGGGTCCATTGCATCTCTGGGTTTGAGACCTTAGAACCCGCTCGCCCTTCGTGGCAGCCATCCTCTGGCGAACTACCTTCGTATTACATTTGAATGAGGTTAATCACCCTAACGAGCACGAAAGAATCATGGGTAGCATCCTGAAACTGCCAACAGTGTCCACTCTAGGTAGGCTATCTGGTATTGTGCGCCAGACCCTTCTATATCTTTCCGGCATTCGTTTCTTTTTGTATTTCCTTTGTTTTTTCATTGGTAGTTGATTCAATCAGGCTTCTTGCTGTCAATAGAGATATAGGATTATCCGGCTGTGCGAAGGTGTTACCTTTCTTCGCTAGCTGGTCTGCGCGTTCCATTCCCTCATTGCTGACATGACTAGAGAGTCGTTGTGGCACCTGCCAGGGCCTTTCGTCCATTCATTGAGGGGACAAAGTTGGTCGCTTCCGCAGCATACTTTAAGCTGTCAATGTCCCCTGGTAGTGCTAAATAACCGGCAGTGTTGCCTGAGAACCCAAGTCAAACAGAGACAATGCGAAGGTAGAAAACATCTGTGCTTCAGTACAGATGTAGACGACATTTTAATCTTATTCGAAGACAATAAAAGCCAGAGCCACAAGTTTAACAATTCCATAACGGTATGCACTGACCAAGTGCGAAACGTATCTACTGAGAAAGTGTGTCTATTATTGTGATGTTGTATCCATTTGTGTATGCTAAATATTGAATTGTGTTACACGTGCAAAACGTATCTACTGAGAAATATCAGTAGCTCTTGAATTTTGTAGTCCATTACGTTGGGTGAATCTTAACTCGAAGCCCAGTGTCAACAACTAAAAGCAGAAGACATTGATGAAGATCGCCACATAGCGATCGAAAACATCCTGTCTCAGTAAGTTTTAACAAATCTACAAAATTCAAAAATTCGGATAGTCATAAACTAATGTTAAAGTGATTCGACAGTAAGTAAAACGACATTCGATCCTTTTACGAAGTAGAGGGTTATCTTCGTAAAAGGAACGAATGTTTTGAAACGCGTCAGCAAGTAAGCAATTACGTATTCACTTAGTTAAGTATTTTTAAAATTAGTTAAAAAATATCAACCAAATAAACAACTAAGAATATTTGTTTTTTAATACACATTTTACAACGTTATACAGCCGACTTTTTATTGAAAACATTAGAGCGTTTAATTTATATTGCATAAAAATATGTATATCTCCCTGTTTCATCTACATCTATCATATTTTTCTCACTCTATACTGCATCTTCCCTTCAGACAATGGTAGGCAATGTGATCTTCATGTTTTCTTTGCCATATTGAATGAGTGAACGTTGTTTGAATCAGTTCTCTCTTTCCCTGTATTTAGCATTAGCACTGCTTACACCCCATAGGCAGTTCTTCACTCACAGGCTGAGGTGCTTAATAGCTTATTCTTTGTACATAGGCACTGCTTACACTCCATAGACAGCTCTTCACTCATAGGCTGAGGTGCTTAATAGCTCATTCTTTGTAGATAGGCACTGCTTACACCCCATAGGCAGCTCTTCACTCATAGGCTGAGGTGCTTATTATCTTATTCTTTGTACATAGGCACTGCTTACACCCCATAGACCGCTCTTCACTCATAGGCTGAGGTGCTTAATAGCTTATTCTTTGTACATAGGCACTGTTTACACCCCATAGGCAGCTCTTCACTCATAGGCAGAGATGCTTAATAGCTTATTCTTTGTACATAGGCACTGCTTACACCCCATAGACAGCTCTTCACTCATAGGCAGAGATGCTTATTAGCTTATTCTTTGTACATAGGCACTGCTTACACCCCATAGGCAGCTATTCACTCACAGGCAAAGATGCTTATTAGCTTATTCTTTGTACATAGGCACTGCTTACACCCCATAGGCAGCTCTTCACTCATAGGCAGAGATGCTTATTAGCTTAATCTTTGTATATAGGCACTGCTTACGCCCTATAGGCAGCTCTTCACTCATAGGCAGAGATGCTTATTAGCTTATTCTTTGTACATAGGCACTGCTTACACCCCATAGGCAGAGATGCTTATTAGCTTATTCTTTGTACATAGGCACTGCTTACACCCCATAGGCAGCTCTTCAATCATAGGCAAAGATGCTTATTAGCTTATTCTTTGTACATAGGCACTGCTTACACCCCATAGGCAGCTCTTCACTCATAGGCAGAGATGCTTATTAGCTTAATCTTTGTATATAGGCACTGCTTACACCCTATAGGCAGCTCTTCACTCATAGGCAGAGATGCTTATTAGCTTATTCTTTGTACATAGGCACTGCTTACACCCCATAGGCAGAGATGCTTATTAGCTTATTCTTTGTACATAGGCACTGCTTACACTCCATAGACAGCTCTTCACTCATAGGCTGAGGTGCTTAATAGCTTATTCTTTGTAGATAGGCACTGCTTACACCCCATAGGCAGCTCTTCACTCATAGGCTGAGGTGCTTATTATCTTATTCTTTGTACATAGGCACTGCTTACACCTCATAGACCGCTCTTCACTCATAGGCTGAGGTGCTTAATAGCTTATTCTTTGTACATAGGCACTGCTTACACCCCATAGGCAGCTCTTCACTCATAGGCAGAGACGCTTAATAGCTTATTCTTTGTACATAGGCACTGCTTACATCCCATAGGCAGCTCTTCACTCATAGGCAGAGATGCTTATTATCTTATTCTTTGTACATAGGCACTGCTTACACCCCATAGACAGCTCTTCACTCATAGGCAGAGATGCTTATTAGCTTATTCTTTGTACATAGGCACTGCTTACACCCCATAGGCAGCTCTTCACTCACAGGCAAAGATGCTTATTAGCTTATTCTTTGTACATAGGCACTGCTTACACCCTATAGGCAGCTCTTCACTCATAGGCAGAGATGCTTATTAGCTTATTCTTTGTACATAGGCACTGCTTACACCCCATAGGCAGAGATGCTTATTAGCTTATTCTTTGTACATAGGCACTGCTTACACCCCATAGGCAGCTCTTCAATCATAGGCAAAGATGCTTATTAGCTTATTCTTTGTACATAGGCACTGCTTACACCCCATAGGCAGCTCTTCACTCATAGGCAGAGATGCTTATTAGCTTAATCTTTGTATATAGGCACTGCTTACACCCTATAGGCAGCTCTTCACTCATAGGCAGAGATGCTTATTAGCTTATTCTTTGTACATAGGCACTGCTTACACCCCATAGGCAGAGATGCTTATTAGCTTAATCTTTGTATATAGGCACTGCTTACACCCTATAGGCAGCTCTTCACTCATAGGCAGAGATGCTTATTAGCTTATTCTTTGTACATAGGCACTGCTTACACCCCATAGGCAGAGATGCTTATTAGCTT
This sequence comes from Prosapia bicincta, assembly GCA_036971475.1. Lineage (NCBI taxonomy): Eukaryota > Metazoa > Arthropoda > Insecta > Hemiptera > Cercopidae > Prosapia > Prosapia bicincta. The sequence continues at coordinate 253,233,965 of JBAIZL010000004.1, forward strand.
ATTCTTTGTACATAGGCACTGCTTACACTCCATAGACAGCTCTTCACTCATAGGCTGAGGTGCTTAATAGCTTATTCTTTGTAGATAGGCACTGCTTACACCCCATAGGCAGCTCTTCACTCATAGGCTGAGGTGCTTATTATCTTATTCTTTGTACATAGGCACTGCTTACACCCCATAGACCGCTCTTCACTCATAGGCTGAGGTGCTTAATAGCTTATTCTTTGTACATAGGCACTGCTTACACCCCATAGGCAGCTCTTCACTCATAGGCAGAGATGCTTAATAGCTTATTCTTTGTACATAGGCACTGCTTACATCCCATAGGCAGCTCTTCACTCATAGGCAAAGATGCTTATTATCTTATTCTTTGTACATAGGCACTGCTTACACCCCATAGGCAGCTCTTCACTCATAGGCAAAGATGCTTATTAGCTTATTCTTTGTACATAGGCACTGCTTACACACCATAGGCAGCTCTTCACTCATAGGCAGAGACGCTTATTAGCTTAATCTTTGTATATAGACACTGCTTACACCCTATAGGCAGCTCTTCACTCATAGGCAGAGATGCTTATTAGCTTATTCTTTGTACATAGGCACTGCTTACACCCCATAGGCAGAGATGCTTATTAGCTTATTCTTTGTACATAGGCACTGCTTACACCCCATAGACAGCTCTTCACTCATAGGCAGAGATGCTTATTAGCTTATTCTTTGTAAATAGGCACTGCTTACATCCCATAGGCAGCTCTTCACTCATAGGCAGAGATGCTTATTATCTTATTCTTTGTACATAGGCACTGCTTACACCCCATAGGCAGCTCTTCACTCATAGGCAAAGATGCTTATTAGCTTATTCTTTGTACATAGGCACTACTTAAACCCCATAGGCAGCTCTTCACTCATAGGCAGAGATACTTATTAGCTTATTCTTTGTGCATAGATGAAACCTTGAGCACCCCATTTAGAAACTATGAATTAGAGTGTGAACTGTAAATGATTCAATTCGTTCAAATAAGTTAATATGATCTCAAATACCACCTTTAATTGTTGTTTCCGATTTTTTAAATTCGAATTACAATATTCTTCTTTATTATCTTCTTTGACTATTCCACTTTAATCTTTTTTTTGCAGTGTTAACAAGTAGGCTATGGCTTATATCTAGAGTATGTATTAAATAAATGTGTACGGTTTGAATTAAACTCAGCTTTATGCACCCCTCGATTGTTGTTTATTACACTCATTTAGTTTTGGTAGGAACATAAATAAAAACTAACTTCAAAACACTTAGAAGGCTATTGCAGTAGCCATGAGATATAAATTCGGAACTATTTTTTAAGCTAAAAGAGTAACAAATCAAAACTACTGTTCACAACTAACAGGAATTTCAGTACTCGATTACGTTATTTTGACACAGGACAATCTTCCATTCAGAATAAATCCATAACAATATTTTGTCTGAAGTAAATACTACACTATTCGTACTTAATGCAGTGTTGGACCACGTTAAATACTTGAATTTTGTAGTCTATTACGTTCGGTGAATCTTATTAATCACTTAATAATAGTTTGTGGCTATCCGAACTTTAAATTTTGTAAATTTGTTAAAACTTACTGAGACAGAAAGTTTTCGATCCCTTTGTGGCGATTTTCATCAGTGTCTTCAGCTTGGAGATGTCGGGTGAAGCGGTGACAGTTTTAAAGGCAGTTTTTCGATAGTATCAAAGAGTATGTATGATTTGTATTGTGTTTGTTCGTTTAATGTGTTTGTACTTTGTGTTTTTGTGTGTCTGTAAATTTCATATTGTTTAACTGTATTGAGATGTGATCATTTTTTGTTGATGTGTAGGATTTTTAGGTTATGTTACTGGGTTCTAGGTTATTTGTGTCCTGTTTCTTTTATGTGATTGTAAAATGTTGATTTGGTGTTCAGTTTGTGTTCCTCGACTCTTTGTTTAAAACTGCAACCTGTTTGTCCAATGTACAATTTGTTACATTTGTCGCAGTTCAGTTTGTGCTACAAGCCTGGTGCTTGTAGTTTATCTTTGTTGTTGGTGGTGTGTTGTATTTTGTATTGTAATTTGTTATTAGTTTTGTATCCTATATTTTGAAATTTGCGGGCTATTTTGTTTGTTGTTTTGTTAATGCATGGTAAGTGTTTTGTTTTCCATGTCTGAAATGTTAATTTTAGTGGGTTTTTTTTGTATTTTGTTCCATAGTTTGTCTATTATTGTGATGTTGTATTCATTTGTGTATGCTAAATATTGAATTGTGTTACACGTGCAAAATGTATCTACTGAGAAATATCAGTAGCTCTTGAATTTTGTAGTCCATTACGTTGGGTGAATCTTAACTCGAAGCTCAGTGTCAACAACTAAAGCAGAAGACACTGATGAAGATCGGCACATAGCGATCGTAAACATTCTGTCTCAGTAAGTTTTAACAAATTTACTAAATTTAAAGTTCGGATAGTCATAAACTATTGTTTAAGTGATTAACAGGTTAAATAAATTATTGGTATATATATTTATTACAAAAATAACACTTTTTATATTTACAGTGCTTTTTCACTAAAATGATACTCAAAAACTGAAAATTGTTGAGAGCATTAAGTACCATAGTAACTTTAAAATATTGTTTTTGAGATAACTCAGTTTAGAACTGTAAAAAGGACATTTATACAAAAATGTTGATAACAATATCTTGAAAATTTTTTACTTATAGCAGTTGTCCATTGGGGCAGTGAAATTGTCAAAGCAACTTCAGGTTTTGGTTAAATTTTGTATTGATCTTGAATATTTACCGCTTCTGTTAAATAAATAAAATCATTTAATGGTTCATAAAATTACAAATTAATATAACAACTATATTACTTGTGTTTATAACTTACTGTCAAGTCGTATTATAGGAAAGTGTTATTATCTGTTTATGATTGCTCAAATTTCTAATTGCAAATATCTTTTTTTATCTATTTGACCTATTATAGTATTTTGTAGATTTTATTTACCATGATAATTAGCTGAACTTTAATGCTACTATTAAACTAATTAACAATTTCTGTAAGTCTTTGTTTAATTTTATAAAAAACAGTGTAACATATTGTTAAAATAATATATAATATTAATTATTATAATTAGTTTAATAATAACGTATTTTTTTACCTTTCATTTTTATTTAATATGGTAGCTTAAATAATACTTACTTACTTACTAGCCAACGCCCACCCTTGGCTGTTGAGCCATTTGGTGACGCGCTGACCAGTATAGTCGAACCAGTGGGTCATCATCATTTCCGGAATGGTCGAGCGCGCTGCACTTCATCAGATGATCCGCATCCATCGTATCGTGTCCACAGAGAGGGCATTCCGGTGTTGGGAGCACACCGATGCGATGTAGATGGACGGCCAGGTAGTCATGGCCGGTTTGCATTCTGAACTTGGCAACGCTTACAGCTCGTGGAAGTCTGTGGTCGATGGGCCCTGTGCTGACTAGGTTTTCCCATTTTCTTCCTGCTGATTGCTGTGTGAGGTGCAGTTTGCTGACCCGGTCGATAGTTGCATTGATGAGGGCTTTCGTGCTTTGCAGCGAAGGCATGCAAATGGGTTGTGCCATAGATGTGCCTTTCTTGGCCAGAAAGTCTGCCCTCTCATTTCCATAGATGCCAACATGGCTTGGGATCCATCGTAAAGCTATAAGCCAACCCCCATTCGCTAGTTGTTCCAGGGCTTTTCTTGTCTCCATTGTTCTTTTGCAGTCTGTATCTGTATTGCGCGATAGGTTACGGATAGCCGATTGTGAATCGACGAAGAAAACTGCCTGTGTAAGGGCTATTTTGTTTAGTTCTGCGGCTGCTGCTTGTACTGCTGCTATTTCTCCATCGTAGTTGGTCTGGGGAGTTCCCAAGTTCCCACTGCTAGGTATCCCTCAAAATTGCGACTGTAGTAGGCAGCTCCTGTTACACCTGTTTCCGGTATTGAAGATCCATCCGTGTATATATGTAACCATTCTGGTTGTGGGTACTCTTCATTGATTGTATGCAGGGCTGCTTGCCTCAGTTCTACGTACAGGGATGCTGATTTTGACTGACTGTGGTTCTTCAATCCACAATTAGCTTTTGGTAAATTGTGGAAAAACTCGCGGTAATCTGTAATCAGTGCTGGCTTCTCTAAGGCTATTCCATACTTCAAGGCCACCCTTTCATAGGACGCCATTGGGGTTATTTGAGTCTTCAGTCGGGCCGTGGCTTGTCTGTAGCTTGTCCAATGAGTGTGTACTCCTCTGTGTCTCTGCCAGAATTGGAGAGCTATTTTCTCTCTATGGCTTTCCATTGAACTACACTTCGTTTGTGCCTCCATTACTGCAATGGGTGTGGATTTAGGTGCACCCGTTATGATCCTTAACGCTGTGTTCTGCACAATGTCCAATTTACTGAGGGTGTTACGGTTGCTTGTGATGGTCACTTCACTTCCGTAGTCAAGGACAGGTCTGATATATGACTTATAGGTAGTTATTAGGACATCCTGGCTGGCACCCCATGTTGTAGCTGTCAGTCTTTTTAATATTTTAGTTCTTTTTGTTGCTTTTTCCGCGCACTGTTCGACATGAGGACCCCATGTCAGACGTCTATCAAGTACTACACCCAGATATTTGGAGAGACTACTTTCTTCCAACGGATCTCTTTTGTAATACAAAGAGATGCGGGGTACTTTGGTGGAAAGCGTGAACAGTTGAAAAGTGGTTTTGAAAAACATCCCCCCCAGCTTAAATAATACGTTGTATCTAATCAAATAGGATGTTTAAAAAATCTCTATTTATTAAATGTTTTAACAATTTCCTCTGCTTTTGTAATGCTGATTTCATCGGCTTGTGATACTTTTCTTTGTGAATAAGTTTTATTCCTCTGAAAATATATACTATAAATTTTTAAGAAAATTGTTCAAACTTTAAAAAAGAAACATTGGGAGTAAATGATTAATGTGATCCAATTGGAGAAGATTTATTCATAAAATTGTGGAAGCATTTACCACATATCTTGGATTTTCATTCAACAGAAAGGTTAAACATTGAACCATTAATAGTTCTATAACATTGAAGTGTACCTGTGAAGTTCATAGGGACTTTTTTCTCTTTAGAACACTTCTGTTAATGATATTTCCATCTTCTGGCTGTGAAGTCGAAAATATCATGACCCGCTTCAAAGTTGAGACACAATGTAAATTTGTGTGTGTGATCAGAACACATCATGTTCACGAACTACTTCCCTTACCCTGAAACAGAAGTTGCTGAGTTAGTTTATTACCCACAAAGTCGATTAGATATTTTGTATTTATTGGTTTCTAAACTATTTCAAATTTGATTTGCCCCTTGCCAGCATTTAGAGGCCTCACACATTGCTTTTGCATCAATGAGTAAAATAAATAAACTATTAATTTTATCCTATGATAGTTCTAGCAGCCTTGTTTCTTTTTTTAAATATTAAAATTGCTGGATTGTGTATTTTTGTATCCTAACATGTTAGATGTTTTCTTCTTACATATTATACTTTAAAAATGAAAACAAAATAATAAATTTAAATAGTAATAATGAATAGGGTACAAATTTGTTTAAAGGCAAATTTGTTGAGTGATGTTTGGTTTACAGATAAAACACATTTTCACCTTGACAGGGATGTTATTAAATAAAAGAACACTTTTTAGTTTCAAAAAATCCACAAGTACTCCATGAACAAGTACATCATGCTCTGAAAATTACAGCCTAAACCAGGCGTCTTCACTAGGATTTCTTAGAGAGCCTAATACAAAGTTACCATTAATTTTTCATCAGGGCCGCAAGTACAAGTGGCATTAAATAACTTACAAATAGTATGATTGTAAAATAAGATTGTTACATCACAAAAATAAATCAACTGTTTTGCGAAATAAAAGTAGGAAAATGTATTTTACTTAACTCCAGGAATAACTGACTTTGTTAATTCTTTGAAGCCAATGGGCGAAACCTTTCACATCTCTCTAATATTGCATCCATGTTAGCAGGTTTGGAAGAAACTAAAATTCTCTAAATGTTTTCAACGTTCTCACTCGTTAACCTGGATATATACTTGTATTTTATGAACTTCAGATTAATGAATGTTTATTTAGATACTTAGATACAAAAACACATAATATTTTCTGAGCACAGTCAGTTAAGTTAAGAACTATGTCTTTTTCAATGACTTTCCAAAAATAATAGTAAGCTTTATTCTTCTTTTTTCTTCAAAAATACCATTGTCACCAAACTGCTGTTTTAATTCTTAACATTCTGAGGGCTGCATGCGGCCCGCGTAGTGATTATACCTGGTCTAGATTGTTTGAGTCATAGGACTTTATCATACTGTGAACAGTGAACAGTATCTAAATAGGTTGCATGATTATTTTGCTCAGCTTCTTACAAAAGGGTTCAAGTAGCGAAGGTGTGACCATTCAGGATGGCACCAGAACACACAAAGCTATTGCTACAGGCATTCTGGAAGAAACTTTTAATTATATGTAATTTCAAATCACTTAATTTATTCTTGTGTGGAAAAAACTAAATACCGAAGAATGCTAAGTTGAATTTGTGAGATTAATTTCTTTAAAGATTCCTAAATATATATATATATATATATATATATATATATATATATATATATATATTCTTGATATTTTACGTTATCCATTGTTTTTCCGTTGCACTGACTTTATGAAGTTAATATATTACTATTGTAAGTAATTTTATCCTCCATTAAGTGCAATAATTTTACCTTGAGTGATGAGGCACCTTTCGGTCACTTGACCATTGTCGAATCACTGATATTTTTCTGGTGTAGATTTTCGGTCCGTGATATTGGTATTTGTTGACGTTACACACACTTTCTCTTGATCTGTGTGTATGATGTTTTTATATAGTATGTCTTCTGTATATGTTGTTTGTAGATTCATTAAATTGTTGTGTATGTTTTTATAAATGTGGTATTTTTCTAGTGAGTTTAGTTCTATTGGGTTATTATTTATTTCAAGTATGGTTAGGTTATTTTCGTAATTTGTTATTTCATGTGAACAAAAATTCAAAAGTATCAAATGTTGCAGCACACCTAATATCACATAAACATGAAATAACAAATTACGAAAATAACCTAACCATACTTGAAATAAATAATAACCCAATAGAACTAAACTCACTAGAAAAATACCACATTTATAAAAACATACACAACAATTTAATGAATCTACAAACAACATATACAGAAGACATACTATATAAAAACATCATACACACAGATCAAGAGAAAGTGCGTGTAACGTCAACAAACACCAATATCACGGACCGAAAATCTACACCAGAAAAATATCAGTGATTCGACAATGGTCAAGTGACCGAAAGGTGCCTCATCACTCAAGGTAAAATTATTGCACTTAATGGTGGATAAAATTACTTACAATAGTAATATATTAACTTCATATATATATATATATATATATATATATATATATATATATATATATATATGTATATATATATATATATATATATATATATATATATATATATATATATATATATATATATATATTTAGGTTAGTTTTGGTTGGTAAAGATTATTTAGATTTTTTGGACTAGGAGACTGACAGACTTACCTTGGTAAGAGTCCACTCTGTAGTCTTGAAATAGAAACACATAAAAGCACTTAAACAATGATATATTTCAACCGACAAAGACCACTGTGTGGTTGAAATATATCATTGTTTAAGTGCTTTTATGTGTTTCTATTTCAAGACTACAGAGTGGACTCTTACCAAGGTAAGTCTGTCAGTCTCCTAGTCCAAAAAATCTATATATATATATATATATATATATATATATATATATATATATATATATAAACATCCTTATTCATCAATGGAGCTATGAACACTGATTATTGATGCATGAATTGATGTAAAGGATTTGAAATACTGAACCATCAACAAAATTGTAGTTTTTATTGGAGAACTTATAAAATGACGTGGTAGTCATATTTAACTGAAAATAATCTGCAGGAATAAAGTAAACATGGTGTATTCGCTTTCCTGTACTGCAAGTCAAATAAATGTATAACAAAGCAAAATGTTGGATCATTATGTGGTGCGACCTAAACATGAATTTGAATTTTCACTTCATATTTTGATATTGATGAGCTACTGTCCCTCCACCAGGAGAATCGAGGTGACATATGAGGGGTGCAGGGAATATTCTCAGAAAATCCAACCTGCTTAACATATCCTCCATTCCTACATCATTGATTCTCCACATGCCGGTTAGTACTAGCTCAGTCTCGAACATTCGCCTGAGCTGTTTAGTTGATATTGTGTCTGTGTCAGTTGCCTTTGCCTGTGTTGTGTTGTGAGAAAGTAATAATCGTATATCATAAAAAGGCTTGTTAAATTTGGCACATAAGAAATCCATGTAAAAAAAGATTTTGCATTTAGTAAATTTTACAAGAACCTATTTAAAAAATTAAAATGCTCTTTCTATGTATTTTTATTACACTCTTCTTACAAATGAAAATATTACGACAAAAAATAAAATAGTAGTAAAATATGATAAAAATATTGTTGTAGTTTTTGACCATTATAAGAGGTCAATGTACATAAATATACAACGTTTAAGTTAAATCAGATCAGTAGATTTTGCTGTAGATCGGGATAGGGACACACAGATATTTTGTAAAATTTTTTTGGGCTCAGGGATATTTCCACAAACATCTCAAAATTTTTTTACAATCATTATTTTCTTTTAACATAGTATATTTGAGAAAGTAAAAATACAGCCATTGGTTGAAATTTTTATCAAGGTTAGTATGTGATATGATCTTATAATTAGGTCTAAGATGAATTAATTGACAGTGTCACAGCAAGGTCCAACAGTGAGGAGGCGGGAGGGGTGATGTTTTTACAACCCTGCAGAGGGTAGTACACTAACAGCCGGGCCAAATGAGGTGGTCACCATATTCCTTGCATTCCTTCCAGCTTGGACAGTTGTACTCTACCTTGAGTCTCTCTTGCTCTTCCTCACGCCTTACTTCTATTTTCATCATGTAATTTTTGTCTAAGTTTCTAGAAATTCAATTTCCTATGGCAATCCTGAACTACCGTCTTCATTCTAAGCAACAAATATAAGTCTTCCTACCCTGCCTATAAAAAGTGTTAATATTGTTTCCATCTTGCTTATAAGTTAATTATATCGATTTAAATTAATAAAAGCTTGCTTATAGCGGCACTTGCTTTCGAGTTGCAGTGAAGGCAGCCATTAGGGAGATTTATCATTTGTGAAACTTCTGCAAAAGACTTCTTGGTTTTATGTATAGAAGTGGGATGGGGGAACTAATTGTACTGCGTTATAGGTAATTGTGAATGTACAAATTATAATGTAATATTCAAATGTTCTAAAACATTTGTACATTACACCGTGTTTGGTAGTAATAAGTCTGTTATTATTATTTAAATATTGAAATCTTGTTGCTGCTCATGATGAGCTAGTTGTTAATTACTTACTACACTTTTGCTATTACTTGCAGCCAGACTTTTTGTTAACTAATGGTTATTAAATTGTTAACTTATACTTGGAGGAAACGTTTTTGTCTTACTTCTTCTTCAGCCTCGTATTTTTACTATATTTTTTTTATGTATGTGAGGGCGAACCACCCAATACAACATAAACACGAACCATTTAAACATTTACTACACCGACTAAACAAAATACTTATGTCCACAACTAACTACACAGAGGAACTAAACACAATCAAATATTTAGCTCACAAAAACGGATGACAATTATTTAATAGCCAAACTACGCAGAAAATACTCAACAAGAACAGGAACACCAACAAAAACACAAACAAATTCATCACCCTCACATACATAAACAAACTCACAAATAAAATAGCACACCAATTTAAGAAAGCAGGATACAATGTAGCTTACAGAACAACAAATAAAAGCCAAACGGCTATCAGACACAGCATTAATAGCAATACCAACAAATACAATAACCCAGGAGTATACAAACTAAAATGCAACAGCTGCAATAAGTTCTATATTAGACAGGCAGATCTTTCGCCAAAAGATATAAAGAACACACAAGCGCACTGCACACTACTATTGAATCCACCTACGCAAATCACCTCATGGACACTAAACAGTCATGCAAATGTATGGAAAATAACATGAGCATCCTCCACACATGCAACAAAGGCCATAAATTAAACACACTATAACAGTATGAAATATATAGACTTAGCAATACACATAAAAATGACATCCTAAATGAACAAACATGGCACAGATCACACATACTCTTCGATCACATCACTTCTAACTTTCAAAAAATGGTACCCAGGAAGCAAAATTGCAGCATTCCTAGCGGCAAAAATACGAGGCTGAAGAAGTCGTAAGACGAAAACGTTTCCTTCAAGTGCAAGTTAACAATTTAACAATCTTTAATTAACAAAATGTCTGGTTGCAAGTAATCACAAAAGTTTAATAAAAAATTACTATTTAGCTATGCTATATTCAACTATATAATAATAAGTAAATTTCAACTAATTATTAAGACTTGTAGGTAAAAAGCTATTTTGTAATCATATTTAGAAGACAGGTGTGTGTTTTGGCTGATCTGTTGAGTAGTGATAAATTATTCAAGTTTAGGTAGCATCAGTAATAATTTTTATAGGTTTATTAATTGAATTTTTAGGCTTCATAAAATGCCTATGCAGATACTTTCTTCATCATAGATCCCAACTATCAATTGAAAACGTTAATAAATAATGTTTTTTGAAAGTCTCAGGCATCAGAAATGGAATTCAGGTCTATTTGATGCATATGAACTAAAGAATGAAAAAAGTAATATAACATTTTTTTAAAAGTCAATTCTGAGGTTAACAGAAAACATTTGTATTCAAGTATATATATATATATATATACATGACAGAATCACAATATTAAGTGTCAAAATATCAAGAAATTGTCTTGCAATTTTTCTTTTTCCTCACTATACAGTATACGGTATTAGACTATTATTCTTGCTGCAGTATATGGTATTTTTGTTTGCTACTATTTGATCAGTGGCGTCTCAAGGACTGGTTGGATGGTTGCTTCCCCCAAACCAGAGATCTATAGAAAAGAAATTTTTACTTATGTATATTAATTAAGAATTATGTACATTGTTGCAAATGAATATTCATCATATAATATGATCCATCATTATAAATTATAATAAAAACTTCAGAGCCGCAGTGACCGTGTTCAGTTGAAGACACTCTCATTCGGCCTGGTTGCAGAGAAACCTGCAACACCCGGTGACGTCACTCGTAATGGAGAAAAGGCACTGAAAGGTCCAGACAGATAGGCAGCATATAAGATGCCTTAGTTTGTAGACGGGCTGCAACCTCAGGAGTATTTGTTTAAGATCGGTTCCGTCCGAGCAGAAGCATCTCCGCTTCAAATTTGTTGCGATTCACAGTTAAGAATGAATTTAAATTGATTTGTTAATAAACCCATGACTTTAAATAGGTAAAAATAAAATTTAAAATGCTAATATAATTTCACCAATAGAATAAATCACAAAGTATTAAGCAGTATCTATCTATTTTCCCTATAACAGCCCTTTTAACTTTTATGATTACGATTTCTTTGCCTTAAAAAATTAACACTTTATAGTTACCTACTTTAAAAATGTTACTGAGAGAGTGTTGAGTACATGGGCGGCTCCAGGAGAGAGGCAATTGGCCCCCTCTCCCCAAGAATTTGGGTATTATTTTTTTGTAGAAATATTATTCATATTCGGAACACATTTAAATTTATTCCAGTTTACTCACAAATATATATTTTTCATTTGACTTTTATTTTAAAGCAATGTATATTGTTTTTACATTTGTGTAATGTTAGGTATAGAAATTCATCTGATAACATTAGTAGTTTGACCCAGTATAAACAATACTGGCATATTAGGTATTGTCGCACCAACTCGGCTATACTAACAGTCTGTGTACTACGACTCCACGATGCCTTTGTCAGGCCGAGCAGTTTGATAAAACGATGAAGGTTGAACAATATTTTGTATAATGTACAAAATAATAATTTTGGTATCTATGTAAATTCAGGTAAAATGCACAGTTTGATGAAAAGAAATGCCAAATTTCCTTTGTTTTTCAAGTACAAGAATAGTTTAAAAATTCATTTCAAGGCCTTTATTTTTCAAAGTTTTCTGCCCCAAAACTACCCCATGTTTTCCTGCCAATGTGAAAAAAATCTATCCTGGAGCCGCCCTTGCTTAAGTAAACTAAGATCAAATGTCTAAACATTGGGTAAGGATATTTCAATTTTTAAAAAATTACACAAATTGTTTATTATCAATTTATTTTACTGTATTTTATAAAATAATAATATTAATAAAACATAGTCATAAAATACATTTACTTATTTTCTAAAACTCAATTAAACATTCAGTCAGTCATACGCTCAACACCCAGTACTTGAACATACTATAAATTATTAATAACAAAAACGCATTTAAATACTGAATTGGAAGCACTGGCTTACCTTATGAACCTAAGACCTACCTGCAACTTTTAACATGTATCGTTATGTTATAATAGAACAGTCAAATCAAGTTTTTTACTCTTACAACTTTTTAAAGTTGATTCTTGAGATTCTTTCATACTATCAAATCTAAGTACCTAGCAATTATACTACACAGCAACCCAATCCACTTATCAATCAACCCATTCGCATAACTATTGTCTTTTCAATTATAAAATTAATTTTTATTTAAGCTTTTGTTCAACTAGGATTATTCTTTTCATTAAACATTTTGCCAATTTTTGTTACTGGATTTACACGTTTTTTTTGGTGGGGGAGGGAAAACTCACAGTTGTTGAAAAGAAATATAACAATTGCTCATAACAACCAACTGCCGTTATTTATATGTTGGGACAAACAAAATTCTTGTGACAGCGGTAAGTATTCACTAGTATTAACATTTATATTCACGAAAATTTTCTGAGTTTGTAGTCGAGTCATATTTCCACATTAAATTCAAAAGTTAAAAACGTTTTCTTGTGTTAACTGAACATTAAGTACAGCAAATGCATCAGAGATCTTAAGCAAGATCACTGTAACATATTACAAGCATTAGTTAACCATCTAACTAATGGTTAGATTGTACCACTCTTTTGGTACACAAACATTAAAACCATTGCTAAGTATTTAGCACCTGGCAATGTTTTCTGGGGAAACACAATTTTTTTATAATTACTGAAAAGATTTAGTGATATCTGTAGAAATATAGTACAGACACATTCCAGTAACAGCAATGTTGTTTATGAGAATGGGTTATATTAATTACATTGTTTACCATCACACTTTAAGCACCTGGAATTATACAACTAATTATTGTAAAGTACATTATTATCCTGAACAATTAACACAGTTTGAATACTTGCATATTTACACTACCTTACCTCAAAGAAAATACACTAATGTTGGAAAATTATGAAAAAGGGAATAAAAGAGGGTAAAATAACAAAGAAACAATTAAAACCCAGAAGTATCTTTATTAAAAATTGAATGAAATTTTGAAATTTTAAATTCGGATTTTTTAAAATTATAAAACTGTTTTTGCTTGTGGCTAGTCTAGATATCAGGCCACCAGGTTTCTGGCATTGCAGTACAATTGCATTATATTATAATAGCTGGACAGGTTTGTTATTTAGGAAGCAGTTTCTAGTCTCGATCATGTCTAGTGCCACAAGGTACAATGTTTTAACAACTCATCTTAAACTAACAATGATATACTGCAAGATAATCAAGTTCTGTATCTAACTGGAACAATGCCACAAATTTATGTGTCTTTAATTTTCTTCAAGATGAAATTCATTTTAGGAGATTGATTGTCTCTATATAATTCTGTTTCAAATAGTAAATTTATTTTAATCATACATACAATAATTTATATTTAATTACTTAACTAATTATAAATATGCTTAACCCTTTTAATACTCAACTCAACTTTATTTGAAAACATCATTAGAGTCTCATAAAAAAACATTAATGTCCACCAAAGTGTTCCTTTTAGATTATCTGGAGATTGCAATAAACAAAAATTTAATTCTATTCTTTGGATGGTGCTGCAACCTAGAGAGAATATAATGAACTGCTTTGTACAAAGTTAGTCTAGAAGGCTACATACAGTGGAAAAAACCTAAAATGATTAGATTTTGGTACTAAATTTAATGAAAAAAAAAATCATGGCCTAAATTAATTTGACATAAAGCCTTTAAGAAAAAATCTGTATAAGAAAATAAGTCACTTGGTAAAGCCAGAAGTATTATTAATAATGGGCAGTAAACAAACAAACTGAAGTGAAGATTGATTATAGTTTATATGCTTGTCTTATTAAATCAAAGTAAACTCAATGTCAATTGATGCACTTGGCCAGAATTAAAATTAATTAATTCTTCTGGAACCTCTCCATTACCATCTTTAATGAAAAATAAAACTAACCAAAAATATAAATTTTTGAAAATTAAGAAAAAAATCTTGCAGATAAAGGGCTAAACATATTTCTTAAATTTTTCTTTTCTTATAATTTTCTGAAAGCAATAAACGATAGTCATTTTGTCTTTTGAGTTTCAATGGTTTTATTTTTTACTACTTGACTAAAACACAAGTAACTTACTGAAATGTTCCAGTTAAATCATTAAAATATAATCAATTAATTAAAATCTCAAGAACAACAAAATAAAAAACTTTACTTTCTAGTACACTATTTTGTTATTTTTGTTGGAAAAAGATATACTGTTATATGTACAATAAAACAAAGCAGATACAAAATTTTAAATGTTCAAAATTATTTAAAAAATTACTCTTGTAAAAAGTAACTTTAAAATTTCTTATTTCACTAAATGAATACAATAATAGATCGAGAAACTTCTAAAATTTGTGCCCTGCATTTAACCATTGTAAACAGAATTTCAAAAGACTAAACATTGTTACTTGCAAAATCAGTATTTATGCTACCTACGAGATACTTTGTGTCATCAAACTGAAGCACTTACACATAACAATTATTTTTTTGGTTTTATTTATATATCTTAAAAATTATTTATACAATTATTTTTCAACAACATAAATATACAGTCTGTAACTAAAACATTAACAATTGCATTAGTTAAATGATTTTAGGAACAAGAATAAAAATAAATACTTAAAAAAAGAAGAAGATAAAAAAACTTAACTGACTGTAATTCTGCTAATTAATGTTTTACAACAATTTGAAATTGTAAAAAATAACATTTTAATCTTTTTTTAAATTAACAACTATTTACATAATTTATATTAAGGTGGGGGAAGGATGTTTTAAATTATATTTTATTAAACAAAACACAATTGAAAACATGCTATTACATGTTTATAAATCCAAACAATAACTTGTAACTTCATACTCAATAAACATGTTTCAACACTTCTACAAATACAAAATAGTTTTACTAGTATTTCTCTTTTTAAATTAGGTAAAAGTTATTGTGTTGTTGTTTGGATTTGCAACATAGTTTTGAGACACTGCGAGTTCCAATGTTTCGTTCAAGAAAACGTTTGTTAACAATTGTGTTTTCATTCCTTATGTTGGTATTGTAGTGTTTCTTTAACCACCTAAATAGGTTTAAAAAATTGACCAGTGTTAAAAGAATTTATGATAGGTTTGATACAGTTGATGTGGTTACGATTCTGAAATCAGTTCCAACCCTCATAACTGAAAATTGCATTGATGGAATAAAACTTTATCTTGTTAATGTCAACAAAATTATTAAAATTAATCGTCAACAAAATATTAATTATTCACATAAACCACTAAAATAATTTGTTGTACTACAAACAAAACTCTACTGTTAAATAAATACATATTTATTTATAGATTGGTTTTCCATGTTGTACAACATAACCTATTTCATCGGTTTATGTATATAATTAACAGTTCTACTTGTACTTTTCACAGTACTCACTGAATTTGGGCAAACTATATTACACTAGTTGAAGCATTGTCAATGGCTGGATTTAGAAAAGGCAGGGGAAAATATTGAGAGAATATATTCAAATCTAACTATTCAGTACAGGTGCTAGCAGCGTCTTCTTTATAGAAGCAGAGGGAAGCAGTGAAGCTTTGTCGAATAAAGATACTCTCCAATACTAATTAATATTGTTGTCGAAGAGGGGAATACAGAGTAGACATTGGATATAGAAAATAGGTGAACTACTGCTGCTGTGCTGATAGTATTTCCCCCTTCAGCCTTGTTTACTGGGTCGGGTAATGGTGACTTTGGTACACTTTGGCAGTAAGTGCTGTTGCTTGCTCTAAAATAATTAAAAGTGTATGACCTTTTTATCTACCATCTCATAGATCATGCACAAACAGCTCTCTGAGAATGGGTGGAGGATACTACAGTCTAAATATTGAAAAAAATATTTATTGCTGATATTATTATTATTTTTATCATATGAGTAGTAAAGAAAAACATTTTTCTTGGTGATCATAAAAATCGTTTTCAGTCATTTGAAAATTGCATTGCTAAACCTATAATATTGTTAATTAATAACAGACCTACTGCTCTCTAACACTACATACAAATTGTCATTGAATTTGAAATTTATGTTTGTTGAAAGAGTTATATTTTATTTCTACTTATTTATATATTTTTTTTTATTGTTTCAAGAAGAGGAACTGCCTGCTTTAAACTAAGGGAAGCAGAATTGTTTAGAGGAATCTTTACGGTTCAAAATGAGTTAAGATTTGAAATATATGAATGATTTAACAACAGACAAAAGAAGGGATAAAAACATTGCAAAAGATTTGTCATTTTATAAGGAATCGAACCTTGTATTGTACTGATTTAATTTTAAATGCTTTTAAATATTTAGATTTATGTTTATTAATAATGTTTATTATAGGGACCAAAAAATTAAAATGATTCAATAAATATTGTGGAAAGAACAAGCAGATGTGAATTACAAAAATTAGTGTCAATAAAATACCTACAATACAATAAAAAATAATAATGTTTTTTATTATTAAAAAATATATATTATGAAAATTGCTTAGGTTACAAACCTGTGTAACCAAATATACAATTAGAAACACAATTGTTAACTATCACAATAGAAGATTTGATGAAACATAGATTTCGCAGTATCACAAAATGAAATCTACCCCAATTTACATTCACCAACCCTTTATCTCCAACCCGGATATATTTAAATTACATTGCACATAAGAGAAAACCTTCTTTAATCGCAAAATTGTGATAAATATTTGTACGTTGTATATTAAAATTTATCATAGGCAAATTACCACAATTTAACGTAAAGAGGTTGTTATATATTATTTTTTATTTATTTTATGTTCGAACTTGTAATAACATGTTGGCGAAATTTGAGTTGGTAAATTTAAAATGTCGTTTGTCATAAAATTTAAGAAGCGCTGGACTGTATGGATGATTATCTTTCAGATGCAGGTAATGAACTTCAGGTTCATTAGTTGTATGACCACATTCTTCACACACATACATCTGCAACAAATAAATATACAATTATTAAAGTAAAGTATGGAGAATGTTTTTGAAATTCATAATCAAATACAGTAAACTCCCGATTATCCGTGGAATAGGGTGGCCCGGCAACGCCGGATAACGAATTTCCCGGATAATCCGCTATGAACAAAGAATACGCAAAAAGATAGATAATCGATTATTATACTATAAGTTACACAAATAATGACCCCGGTTAATGCAATTCACAAATCTTCAGAAGACAAAATAAATACAGAAAATAATTTAAAATGTCGATGTATTTGACGTATTATAACATGTACATTTATATGTCTAACTATTTACAATACGTACATAAGTATATGTCAAAAGTAAGTATGTATGTAAATATGTAATTTCCTTTACTCATAATACTTTCACTTTTTAACAAACAAATCTGTCACTTTCGTCTGTTTTTTTGTGAGCATTGATTTAGCTTTAATGTGCGATCTAAGTTTCTTGAGAACCATTTTGTCGCACAGTGTCTACTTGTGCCACAAAGCCATAAAGATCGATAATGTATATGACAGACATGGATAATGGATATGTCACGTCCTAGACTATTCATAGCCGAAATTAGCTGACATTTGTTTACATTCTATCTTATGATACACATTAGGTTTTCGGGCGTCCAAGCATTTTGTCATTGTCTCTTATATACAGTAGTCTGCTCGCCCCTTTTATTTCGTTGCTGGCCAGCGTCGGGGTGCTTCCCTTTCAATGTAAAAATTAGTACGTACATATTTACATATCTATTCCCTTCATCTTAACTTCTATTAAGCCTTATATGTATTTACGTTGTAATTCACCGTTTGGTAATCTGATTGGAATAAAAATTGGATATTTGTAAAACAATGGCAGACCCCGGATAATCCGCAAACCGGTTAATCCGCCCACGGATAATCGGGAGTTTACTGTATTCGTATACGTATCCTGCCCCTGATGAAACTCCTTCTCCTCGTGGATCCGTCAACAACTTCGTCAGTAGTAAAAAGTCTTATCCAATTGCCTTTGTTATAACTCGTACTGAATACTGAATATCAGGTCAAACTCAGCCTTTTTACAGTTGCCGAGGATCTGTGCGGATGTGAAAAATGAGGCCCTTAAACTTTAGTACTTTGTCTATCGTATAGGTACCCTATATAAGGGTACTAGAAATCAAGAAAAAAATACTTATTTTAGACAAAAATAGGTTTCTATTAAGCCTTATATGTATTTACGCCGTAATTCACTGTTTGGAAATTTAAACACATGAATCTGATTGGGATAAAAATTGGATATTTGTAAAACAATGGCAGACCCCGGATAATCCGCAAACCGGTTAATCTGCCCACGGATAATCGGGAGTTTACTGTATATCAATTTTATTCAGAACAATTATTTTGTGACTTAACACAGTCTTACTTAAACAAACCAGCAATTATAAAGACAAAACAGTACTCTAATAGTATTTTCCTTTATTGCAAGCAATAAATGTCAATAGGTATAATTTTTGAAAAAGCATAATAGCCAATGACATCAGTAGAATATAAAAAGCAACAAGTTTTTTACAATCATAAAATACCACCACTGTTTTAAAATAAAGGCAAATGAAACAGGCTGGGAGTAATTTTTTGCCATTTCATTATAGGTGTGGTAAAATGGTGGATAGTAACTGGTTTTTGCCTTTAACTCAGCGTAGGAAGACTAGTCATTCCTTGGTAGTTTACTTGTCTCAAGAATTTCTGTGCTTTTTCTTCACTGAACATTCTCGTTCACTAGTATTTATACTCTTGTTGGATATTTGGAATAGGTTTGCATGTTTTGAGAGTTGCTTTATCTAT
Organism: Prosapia bicincta; assembly: GCA_036971475.1. Classification (NCBI taxonomy): domain Eukaryota; kingdom Metazoa; phylum Arthropoda; class Insecta; order Hemiptera; family Cercopidae; genus Prosapia; species Prosapia bicincta. The sequence goes on from JBAIZL010000004.1 coordinate 253,253,422, forward strand.
ATTTTCTATAACTTTTACCAGTGAAGCGTACTTATAATCAGTCTATGTTGTTTTTTAATAATAAATAAATTGGATATACACAACTACACCATTTACAATGATTTTGTATAGACTTTATACCATAAGGAAATATTCCAACAACTTATAAACTGTTACACCAATTCATTTAAAAACCCAATCCGCATTTATTTTTTAACCCTTATCAAAAATCTTAGGTTTTAATATTTTTTTTGAATATCCTCCTCTTGAGGTGAAATGCAAAGATTTATTATTTCTTCAATACAGAAATATTCTCAAGATCTTACAGTTTTTAAAAAATTATATAGTGGACCATAGATAACTTGAAATTTGAATATAATCCTATTCAAGTTAAGATTTGTAATAATACTGTTCTTTATAAAAAGATTTACTAATTTAAATTTCCGAATGTTCTGTTTAGATAATTCAAATTATGTTGAAACAGAAAAAAAATATTTTGTTAGGTCTAGTAATAAACCCACCATATGCTGCAGTACAACAAAAGTACACTACAGTAAAATAATATTCAACCTCCAAATCCTTTATTTATAACCTACGTGGAAAGCACTTGTATGTTACAAATGTTAGTAAGGAGAGAGTAGTTCTGGTTGGGTACCAGATCAATAGCTCAGAGAAATTGCCCCTGTAAATGGTTCTTGTGAAGCAGAAAAGCCAAATTAGATTCAGCAAGTGTTGCCCACAATAGTATCCATTCTTTGAAAGTGGATTCTAGTAGAATACTTTCCCATAAACATGACAATAATTTCAACGATTATTAAAAATTTAAAGCATCATTATCATCAACCACTTGTTGTGACAGAAATATTGGAGAGCCAAATGACTAAAATATTCAATCAATATGCTATTTAATAGTTCCAGCACATATCATAAACAATGAGTGGAACAGACTTACACACAAACAATAGCACTTTGTGTCAGAAGTGCTGGTTGAATTTGGAACTGTCGAAGAGTTAAACAGGCCTATAAAAATTATAGATTCTGAACTTCAAAAGAAACCGGCCTTTAGAAACACTTGCAGGAAGATATTACGGATTTGATGTTAGCTATGAAGCTTATTAGAATGTCAAAAACAGTGGGGCCTGTAGATTGTTGAATATGCACTGAAAAATTACCATGAAACTTCTGCTAAAGAAGAATATAGTCAACTAGAGGATGGATTCCAACCCTATTTACCAAACGGATGTTTTCAATACAATGAGGGATATAGAAGACTTTATTCACACCACAAAATTAAAAAACAAACAAACAAAAGTTACCATGTTCCTTACCATGTTAGCATTTTAAACATTGAACTTTGTACATATTATTCAATATTTCACAATAGGTTCAATTACTTAGGTTTGTCAATTTCATTTGTTATTTTTATAATATACATTTGTACTGTAGATCTCCATACTGTACAATAATAGCTCAACATTCACGAGTTTTGATTAGTATCGAATATAACAGAATTTCACTTTTGTTAATTATGAGTTTGATTACTCTAGTATAAAAGAAGTTGACAGTTTTTCTCTCTTTAAAATTACTTTGTTGTTGTTGTTTTAAACAACAGATTAGAACTTTAAACTTTTCAAAACTTTACTAGTAATGTTGTATTTGTTTTATTTCAGATTTTTAGCATTCACCTTAGAGTTCAAATTTAAAAAATCTTCATTCCACCTTGTGGAATAAAAGTGAAAATTAGAAAACTTTAACATCCAAATTTAAAGTATGTTACTTTTTAAATTTATTTACCAACTCCATAAATTGCTAAGCATAATGTCAATTCATTTTAATTCAATTAATTGATTATTTTCTTATATTTACAATAATAATCTTTGAGAATTTACAGATTTCTTGATTTGTTTAAACCTTCCGTATTTCCTTTTAAAAGAAATTTCTTTGATTATGAAAGTATAATAAGTATTAATTCATCTAAATCAGATGGATTCTGTACTGCCATTATATTCATCATACCATTTTCTATCAATTTGCATAAATACTTGTGTGGTATTAATAAAACCTATTAAGTAGTTTAGAAGAATAACTAAGCCTCCTACACAATAACTCACAAGAAACAAATCTCAACAGACACACAATAGAGAACTTTAGAAAAAGTTGACCTGCAATGAAGGATCTGCCCTTCAGGTATAAATGATTGAATGCATTAGCATATACGATAATTTACCTTTGTCCTCCGTTCCTTGTATGCATACTGGTGTTGTACTCCATGAACCTTTAAGCAGTGCGACTCTAAAGAACACCTTTGCGTGAAGGATTTTTCACATAGATTGCATTTGTAAGGTCGTACTCCTGAAATAAAATTTGCTTAATTTAGATTGAATTCACTAAAATAAGTTAACAAATTAAATTAGTTAAATTAACTAATTAACTAAATAAATTAATTAAACAAAGTTTTTTGAATCAGAAGTAACTGGTTGTTTTTGTAGTTTAAAACTGATTTGTCCATTTATATTTTAGCATTTGATAAAGGTAGGATTTGAATGTTAAAGATGTATAAAATATATATTAAAAAGTATACGGAGATAAACCAACTTATCTGTGATAAGGGACGTTAATGGGATCATGTGTTCAAGGTTGGGCATCTGAAGTAGACCTAAGCTCATTTGGTATGCCAGAGAAGTGTATATTTATAACCTAATCAAAAGTAAGTAAATACAATACCATAGCAATTTTTTTGAAAAAAATTTAATGTTTTAGTAAACATTTTGACGGCCATTAAAATCATCACTATTTCAGTAAATAGCTTACTGATAAAATTGTTAGAATTAATGTTTTTATAAAACAGGTTTTATTTTAGAACAATAAGTTTACAACGCCTTCCAACCTTTATGCTTAAAGTTGTGATTTCTATACAAAAAATTAATGTTTCAAAATGCATGATCTTTTTTGCATTAGAGGTCAAATTTTTACATAAAAAATAAGCTGACACATTTATCTCTAGATAAATGATATTATATTGAAAATTGTTGAAAAAACCTTATTTTAAAATTTTAAACATTAATTATTGAAACATTTGTTGAGGAATTGGTAAAATAACTGTACTTAACATTACACAGTTCAAAGCCATATAGCCTTTCCAATAAATATAAAGAAATATTTTAGAAAAATGTAACATGTGTATCACAGAATTATAATCGAAATTAATGTAATAGAAACGAAGATTACTGTAACAAATTGAGAAACATTCTGCCAACTGCAATCTTGCTCTTGGTTTCTATAAGCTCTATGTGAGGGATTGATGTATTTACATTCAGTCACTAAGCATTTTAAAAAGTTTGTAGATTTGAAGTTAACTTAATTAAAAGTGTTGAAGAAGGTTTTTTTGTTGTTAAAGAGGGGAAGAGATATCAAAAATATTTTTAATAAAATTCAGCAGCTATAATAAAACATAAATTACATTTCTTATTAGGTACACTATAATATGGGAATAGTGAGTAAGGGAAAGTGTTGCAATAAAATTTAATCATAATAAAAAAAATTCAAACTAAATATAAAAACTAAACATGTAAATTTTATTGCATAAGTTTATACATATATATTAAAACAAAAGCCATTGAAATTTTGTTAGGAAACTCTACCAAGAAAGCAAAGGGAACTGAATTGGGAACAGAAATTAGAGAGCAAGCAGATAAAAGAGCAAACATTTACATCCCAGCACAAGTATCCAAAACGATGAAAATAACTTTTTAACACTGCGGTTACTACAAACTTTTATAAAATATTCAGTATATTGTTTACATTCCCCATAAGGTATATGTATGCTATAAAATATTCCAGTGTGTTTAAAACAATTCTCCTAAAGCTTGCAATATTTGGGTTGTACATTTTGAGATTTGATAAATAATAACTTATCAATTTAACTTGGGAAAAAACCACTACTGTCTTGTACGTCTCAGCAGATGCATTTTACACTCGGTTAGTAAATAGTGATTTTTTGTTTTTAGTGACTCTGGAGATAACATGTCTATGGAGATAATCTTGAGATAATATGCCTTTCACAAAATCATGTTCAAGTTACATTACATACCTGTATGTGTTCTTGTGTGTCGCTTCAAGTCAAATGTATCGTTGAAGCCTTTTCCACAGAAAGTACACAGATATCGTTTCACATCACTATGACACTTCATGTGTCTGTTCAGAAGACGTTGCAAGCTGAAGGTTTTCGAACATAGATGACAACCAAATCTTGATCCATTGTTAGGATCTCTAATAGTCTTCGAGTCAGGATCGACTTTCTCGATCTCAGGTCGTGGGACAGTATGGGCAGGTTCGTGACTGGCAAGTGGGTTCTTGATCCCATGTCCGCCATTTACAAATTCCAAAGCAATATCTCCAGGTAAACCCAGCTGAAAAATTATTGTTGGCTTTAATTTGTTATCTTGGGATAACTGTTATAAAACTGTGATATATACTCGTACATTAAAATTATTGGCAACGTTATGTTGGTTTTGAATCGATAAGTATTGTTTACATTTATTAGCCAAGAATATTTAACGAATTACTCAATCTAAATCGTGAAGAATATATATAGACTGTGCTGCATATATAGACTATGTATTGCTAACGTAGAATTAGTGAGTAAAAATGAATGTTCAACTTTTTTTTAATTTAAATTCTTACATGTATGAAAAAATGAAAAAAGAACATTTTTTCGTGCGTTTATATATTTTTATAGCCTACAAAAATTCAAAATCTGTTTGGGTATAATAATTTTGGAAGCACTCTACGGGGTAAAATGATGTTAGACACACAAGTTGTACAATCACATAACAACTAAAACATTTAACAGATAACAAACTTGCTGTATGCAAAAACAACTGACACCACTTTTAGGCTATAGAGAGTGTCTAATGTGTTCCGAGAATTCACATCAAATATACTCCATAAAGGTTGAACATTCATTGATAATGCATTGCTGACGAGTTGCAAGTGCCCGAATTATGATTAATACAGTTTAGGTGAGAGTTTATACCAAGCTGAGATTATTCTGTATCTATTTGATTTTTTAAAATTTTAATATAGTACAGATGTTAAAACTTGTAAATATGAGATAACCTGTTACGCTCAACCAAAAACCTGACTTATCCTGTAATAAGACGCTTACAAGATATCCTGAATTATGGAGAATAAAGGTTAATAATATTCACAACTAAAACATTTGATAGGAAGTTTAAATGACGCTTCCACAGATGTACATGCACACAGATACAAGCACACACATACCTAAACACAGTATTTCTCTGTGTATACTGTCTCTCATAACAGCCACTATTTACTGTTAAATAATATTACAAGCAAAGTGAAAGTATAAGCAGCAAAATGTAAAATGTGCTACTTTTTAATTTTCACTTTCCTATTTTAGTAACAAAAGACGGTTTTATTTTCAAGAAAGTAACTATAATACATGTTATTTTTATCTGGTCGTAATATGCCACCTACTTTGGAACCATGATATAGTTTTTTTATGCACTTTCTGTTTCTTTGTATGACAACTTTATTAGTGTTAACTGACCATATTTATTCACTACCATATGCAAACTTTAATTTACAATAAAATTATTTTCTTCACACATGCCTGAAAAGCCAACACTCTTGCACCTTTACGTTAAAAAAGTATACCGCAATTTATTCTTTTTTAAAACTTGTAAAACAATCTACAAATATTAGGTGGATATCCAGGTGTGCTGTTTTATTAAGTATACGAGTATAAAGTGCATTAAATTGTGTTCTACATAAAATATATATTTTGTTTAAAATATTTGTTACTGTCTATCGCACGTTTTTAAAAATTAAGAAATTTATAGGCGCTACTCGCAACACTAGTGTACAATATACTGTAATGGTTAGTACATTTTTGTTTCCAAATACGAAAATTTGTCACAATGTCAATTGGACAACGTAATTGGAACTAATATAGTTATACAGTAGAACTCCATGTATTCAAATTCAGCCAAGCGAATCATCAGTTATAAAAAACAAGTTTCACAGCAAAAAGAAAATTTGTATACCTCATTATTTCATGTACTGTGTATAGTGATCTGCATGCAATGTATTTACTTGAGTTCTTCCCTTCGGCTCAGTGGTAATCGTTAGGAAATTTGCAGGTTTTATCAATAATAAATGTTATTTCATGTTGTTTGGGTACAGTGAGTGTAACGTTAGGCGTAATGGAAAGGAAAAGACTATGTGCAGTGTTATCTATAAGTGATAAAGTAACAATTACTAAGCAATAAAGTAAGGGACTCTGGTAAGCAATCACCTGAAGAGTATAAAATTGTGGACTATTTCTGACAGACAAAATAACAGTTAATTAGTGTTTATGTCAGTCTTAGTGTTAGGGACTAATATAACATCGATAGAATGGCAACCATGACCAACATCTTGCTAAACTATAACCATAAATTTATTTTGCTGGTTTTTAACTTTTTATTATTTAACACAGCCATCGCCAAATTGACTTACTGATCCAACTATCTGAATAAATGGAGTTTTTCTGTACTTAAATTTAATGTTAAGAAAAGTAGAGGTAGCATTCAAGTTGAGGTGGCCCAGCATTCAAGAGGAGACTGTTTTGGAGGAAAATATGTCCATTACAGTATATATCTTAGAAATTAATTTCATCAAAATTTTTTTCTTTTTATAATATTTCTTATAAGAAATATTTCAATTTTTTTTTTCAATTTACAAATAAAATTTTTTATTTTATTTTAAGTGAATTTCTTCAGTTTGAAAATTATAAGCATTGGAAATATTTCTATTTTATTTTTTATCAACCTAAATTTGATCAAAAGGAGAAAAATTTTTTTTAAAATTTTTTAATAGATATTTTGAATACCGCCGGGCCGAAGTCAATTTGCCTGCTCACCCTGTTCTTGATGGCACCCACTCGCACTTGCAACGACGGTATAGCTGCAATGTCCCCTGATGGTGGAGGTGACAGAGATCCTGTCCCGTCTAAGCTACAACTCGCAGGAGATGGCAGGGACATGCTTGTATTTGAGTCCAACTCTAAAGACGAGAGGCCTGGGGAAAGGAGGGCCGATTGGCCAGCAACCTACCAACAGAAAAATTAAAAATATGAAATATTAATAACAATGGTTTTATTCAATGTAAAATGTGGTTCATAGCCACAATTAACTTATATTAAGTATTCAAACCAAGACAATATAAAGTTAGGAAATTAGTCCATTGCTCTTATCTTTTCTTTATTGATGGGTCTTATGATTAAGCTGTGATGATGTCTTACAGTCTCAAAAAAATGGCATCTCCTTATATGATAGGCAGATTATGACCGACTGAGGAACAGACACTCATGATTTCAATAATTTTTGTTCTATGTAATATATATATTAGTTCTAGTAGGGCTTAAAGCTTATTTAGGAATTTCTGGAATAGATAGGAGACTAACAGACTTACCTAATGGCAATAGCCCAAAACTACAACTACAATCTCTTGGAAATTTATTTATTTAGGAATTTATCCTATCTAGTCCAAAAATTCCTATACATACATACATACATATATATATATATATATATATATATATATATATATATATATATATATATATATATAACCAACATCATCAAGAATGAATAAAACAATAATGCAAGATACAAACCATGTTTTAAATTAGAAATAAAAATGTTGCTAAATTTAAACAAATTGCCAAGTTTATTTTGTTGCTGTAACATTATAGACATTAAATATAGTATGAAATTTAGAATCTATTTGTATTTTTTTTTTTTATTAGTTTGTTATTATTACTGTATTTATATATTTCGAATGCTTAATATATATTCAATCTTAATCCTTCTTTTATAAGTGTCATATTTACAATATTTGGAAATTGGTGCTTATTATTAATACAATGATTTGCAAAATTCGATTTATATATTTCTGGATTTTTAAAAGAATTCAAATATTCTTTATACCTTTCTTTCAATTTTTTCTCGGTTTGACCTATATAAGTTTTATTACAGCTTTCACATTCTAATTTATAAATAATAGGCTTTGAATATAAATTAATAAATATTATTAATAATAATTAATAAACAATTGAATAACCTTAATTGTTTTTGACTATTATACAAGAAAACACATTATATATATATATATATATATATATATATATATATATATATATATGAAGTTGCACTGACTTTATGAAGTTAGAATGAATAAAACAATAATGCAAGATACAAACCATGTTTTAAATTAGAAATAAAAATGTTGCTAAATTTAAACAAATTGCCAAGTTTCTTTTGTTGCTGTAACATTGGGATGGGAGGTAAACAATGGATAACGTAAAATATATATATATATATATATATATATATATATATATATATATATATATATATATATATATAGGGGAGAGAGAGAGAGTGAGAGAGGGGGTTAAGGTAGATTTATGATGTCTCGACATCCCTATTTCCTCACACCTTACATTATACTCTATAATGAAACACAAGAGTTAAAACGTGTAAAATAAAATCAAAAGGGGACAGCTTTATAATTTGACTATTGGCTTATCACACTCCTCCCATTGGTGTAATCTATTCGGTCAAACAACGAAAGAATCATACAATTAGCCTAAAAGAAACATAAATTAACTTAACCCTAACCAATAAATGTCATATTAAATTTTACCTCATTCTGATGAGACTGTTGCTGTTGTTGCTGCAACTGAACCTGTATCTGCAAATGCTGCATTTGTTGACATGGCTCATCAGTAATGTGTAGACCCAGTTCTGTCCTGTCTTTCAGTAACTCGTGGTATCCTGGTGGAAGTCCTCGTGTTGATGCAACAGATGCTGTCGTTGTATAGTTTGTCTGAGGAACAGTAAAACCAGTTCTGTTTGTACTGTTGCTTGCTGTATTGCTACTACTATTGGATGGTTCCTGGAAACCAACTCGATGTTCAGGGAATGGGTTCACAGATGGTTCAATGGGTGGAGGGATACTCTCTGCTGGAGGGATGTTCTGAAACAAAAGAAGCTAATTATAAACAAATGAATATTATGCAATTTTCATTAGTTAAAATAGTATCTCCAAAATATGTAATATATTTCTCAATATCAAAATCTTGTTGCTGTTCATGGCGAGCTGCTTGTTAATTACTTATTACACATTTGCTATTACTTGCAACCAGACTTTTTGTTATCTAAAGGTTGTTAAATTGTTAACTTACATCCAAAGAGAGGATGAAGAAGTCGTAAGACAAAAACGTTTCCTCCAAGTGTAAGCTAATAATTTAACAACTTTTAGTTAACAAAAAGTCTGGTTGCAAGTAATAGCAAATGCGTAATATTTTTCAAAATAAAATTTGATTGTAATTGAACAAAGATATTAAATGATTATTATTGTTACAAATATCCTGTTATATTTATTGAATAAAATGTGTAGTATTATATTAAAAATCTTACTTTTAAGCAAAGGTTTGCACAGCACATTGCTATTGGGGTGTTTGAGCTACTTTTCAGTCTCATTACTATATTTTGAAACAAATATTGCTATTGGAGTGTTTGAACTACTTTTCAGTCTTATTACTATGTTTTGAAACAAACATATTTTGCTTTAACATATAGGGAATAGAATTTATGCCCACATTGCATGCCTTAATAAGTTAATTACTTAGTAATGTATTTGATTTACATGTGAACAATTTTAAATAACTCATATAATGCTGATTTAACAGATTATGTTAAAGCTGCAAATTCTTATTTGCAGTCTTAGATTTGTCTACATTGCATTTCTACCACGAAGTCTGTTTGCTTGATTTTTTTTTTTTGTGGTCTGAAACAAGTTATTCTGTTGTAATTAAGTTTATAATTGTGATTTTTTTGAATTGTAGATTTAGCTACTCTTGTGGTTACAACGTTTAAAACTACACACATGTGAGTGTGAGTGTATGATAATGTGTCTGTGAGTGTTTGAATGAGTGTGATAGTGTGTCTATGTGTGAGTGCATGTGTGTGTGTGTGTAAAAGAGAAAATGAGGGAAAGAGAAAGAGAGAGGAAAAGAGAAAGAGAGAGAGTTTATGTGTGTATGAAAAATATTTGCCATAGGAATTGAGACATCCCTTTGCTAGTACTCTGCAGCACATAGCTCATCAAGTTTTTATCCAGTTACTTGAATTTCAGAGAGAAAATTTAAACTTTAATTTCCATACCAATTTTCTTATGTGTTGTCTAATATACTTGCAAGTTTGTAAATAACTTGTTTACCTGATCCATATGTGTTGTCAGTAATTAATTAATTTAATTATAATTATACTTTTTTTAACATTTACTAAGATATGGTTTTATGAAGTAAACAGTTTCTCAAAATTGCCAATAAAGCAATCTGTATACTAAAAGCTTAAAAATCAGATTAGTTATTATTAACAATAATTGTAGTTTTGTGTTATTAGGTAAACGAGTAGAAATATGGTGTTAGCAGAAGTAGGTTAGAATTCCAACTTCAAAGCACAAAGTGTAAGTAAAATACTTTCAACTACAATAAAATATTTGGACTTTAAAAACTGTTTATATACCTTTATCTTGTATCCTTAACATAATTTTCACTTGAGCTTTTGTCCTTAAATTACAACTAAACTACAGTATTTACTCACATCTCTGAGGAAAAGATCAGCTGCTTCCGAGAGACTTTCTAATAATGCTGTGTGATCCGATGGACTGGAAAATGTTAGTGTTGCAGTAAACTGAAGAGGATCCACTACATTGCCTGTAACGGCATCCACCATGACATCGTCATAGGACAGAAACCCTCCTCCAGCATCTTTTACATAACTGGACAGATCTTCATCGTCCTTGACGGTTATCCCATACGTAGCGCAAACATTTTGCAAGAGAGAGTACTGCTTTGGTAATAATTCATTGCCTCCTGGCGGAAAGTGACTTTGATTCTCCTGGCCAGTATCACAGTCCATGGGTAATGGAGCCGACATTAAAGACTGGTACTGACTGTTGAACTGATGAGGATAGGCTGGAAGCCCTCCGCCTTTCAAACTCTCGTAGAATGGAGGTAGTGAACCAGTGGGGGGACTACTTGGTCCATAGTTAGACTTGCCATTACCACCTGGATTTAAACCTCCAGCTCCTCCTGTACCTCCAACACTTCCACCTCCTCCTCCAGAACTTAAACCTCCACTACCAGAAAGGCTGTAAGAATTTCCCGATGATGTTCCTTGTGAACTTCCAGATGAGCCTCCACTCTGACCACGAGAAGAATTACTTCCGCCCCCGTTTCTACTATGTCCAGCAGCTGCCATAAGTATCATTCCCGCTGGAGTGAGTTTTCTTCCTGCTAGTAAAAACTGCCCTCTTTTAATTGCAAAAGAAAATTTTCTTTTTGGTTCTTCTTCTTTGTCACTCTCAGGTTCTTTCTTTGGAATATGATAATCTATTGGCGCTTCTTGCTCTGGTTCTTGTATGACCATAGGCGTTTCCTCTTTTGGCGTTATTAAAGCTGGCGTCCTCTGTATAACCGACACCGGATGGCATCGTGGAGGCTGAGGCGAAGGCAATGGGCCCTCGGGAATTTTCTCCACCGGAAGATATTCTTTCCTTTCCGCAGAGGTCAGGACATGATGGCCTCGGTGATGACTGCTTCCGTACGGAATGTCGCCACCGAGAATTGACGAGATGAAACGTCTCGGCGGGATATGTTTGTTGGTACATTCTGTTTTAACTGACGCTGCTTTCTCTTTATCTGCTTCAGCGGATGATCGTTCTACAGGTGATTTTGGATGTGGGCGTATTTTTTCCTCCTCTTCTTTCAAGGGATGCCGTTCTGAAAATGAAAAAAATTATTAGTTTTTCAGTAATAAATACATCTAATGGATACAAAAAATGTATACAATTATTTGCATATATATTACTATATTATACTAACAAATGAATATTTCTCGTACTCTGATATAACTAGGCAGTAAGTTTTCCTCCCTTTACATTTATGAGGAATAATTGACAGAAAAGGTAAATGTTTATGTAATTAATATGTTACTTTAATACGCACATTACAAATGTCTTCGTTGTAGATATACAAACTACAAAAATGTTGGCAGATACAGTAAATTATAATCATACTCCAAAGTTATAATAAAATATACGTCTGGATTTTATAATTTAACAAGACTAATTTTAAATTCGTAGTTTTTGTTGCCCATTTTGTCAGCAACACTTTTAATAAATTAACGACTTTTTTTAACTTGTAATTAAAGTAAATTTATAAAAAACCTTTCAAATAACCTTTCCGATAGAAATAAAACTATATTCATAATTTTAAACCTCGGTAAAAGTATAGAATAAATATAGGCCAATTCTGCTAACAATAGAACTCTACGGGACAATGTTATTTGTTAAGGACTTATTTTTATCTTAATTAAATATTATTTTCAGTCATAAGAAGTTTACGTTTTTTGTATTTACTCTTTTATCAATTAAGTATAACAGTTTGCGCAGGATTTCACTAATTCATCAAATGGATGTAAAGATTTGTTTAGTAATTTCACTATTCATCAATTATATGTGAGCATTTGCGCAGGGTTTCACTTATTCATCGAATAAATGTAGAAAAATATGCGCAGGATTTCACCGCAGGACTTCCTTACTCATGAAATAGATGTAAAGATTTGCGTAGGATTTCACTAATTCACAAAATAGATGTTAACATTGGCGCAGGATTTCACTAATGTATCAAATAGATGTAGAAAAACACGCGTAGGATTTCACTATTCATCAAATGGATGTAAACATTCGCGCAGGACTTCCCTATTCATAAAATAGATGTAAAGATTTGCGCCGGATTTCACTAATTCGTCAAATGGATGTTAACATTTGCTCAGGGTTTCACTGATTCATCGAATAGATGTAAAAAATTTGCGTCGGATTTTAAATTTCATCAAAATGCTGTAAAGATTTGCGCAGAGTATAGGCTATCGTTTCCCTTCCACATGGAGTCATTCACCAGCATTTATAGCCGCAGTACAGTAAGGTTTCCCGCCACATTTGGAAGCAGTAAACGTACTCCCGGCAGGTTTCGAATGTGAAAATAGCATTTTTTTTTTTTTTTTTTTTTTTTTAATTCACGCGCCTTGCCAGCGTGCTAGGCAAGGGGTGACTTCACACTGCAGTCTGACCTTTGCTCCATCACGACTAGTTAACCTTGGGTCTCATCATCCGTGGCTGTCTGTTGGGCGCTTCGTACTGCGCTTGGCTGGAGATGACGGAACTTGGGGCTATGTGGGACAGGATTTATGTGCAAGTCTGTTTTATACGTGGCACAATAATAAGCGCTACTCATTTCCCCCATCACAATGGCAAAATGATCCTCTGCGATGATCAGTTGATGACTGGCACCGTGTTAAAAGTTGCGATTGCGTTTATGTCTGATGGCAAAGGTTTTCATTTTATTTCCAACACCTTAAATAGAAATTAAGGGGTCACACCTTAACACTTCTCATTACTCTCACAATCAATAACTCATTTCCCCAAACACGTTTCAATTACACAGCCGTCATCATCAGTGAGTACAACTATACACAATGTAGGGAGTTATAGTTCTGGGTAGTTATACTCACAGATGATGACGGCTATGTCAATAAAATGCGCGCGAGAAGAACAAGTTGTTGATTACGAGTTGGTGTTCGGTATTACTTAGTACAAGGAGCATCGCTACTTAGTGTCATCGTTAAACAATATGAGAATGAATACAGAGGTAAAGTTGTCTAGGTTTTCGGTTTTTTCATTTGTATGTTCACAGAACTATCATCGCTGTGATGAAAAGAAAAAAAAAAAACAATGAGTCACTGTTAAAGTATATTCGCGACCAAACCGCCGAACGCAAAACTTGGTAAGGCCATTTGGAAGAGGCAATGACCTAACTTTACACTTCGGCTTCGTATCTATAGGCGTGATTCATGTTGGAACTGAATAAAAGATGGGCTTGCGCGTTTCAAATGTTTTGTCTCGTTGACCGACGCGAGGACGCCATTTTGTTTTGGTGTCATCGAATGCGGAAGTTCCCGCTTCACCGCGCAGCTCGCATCGCAGACCGTTACTTCTGACAATGACGTTGTACTTCGCTACATCTTTTTCTTCTTCTTATCCAGTTTGATACAATTTTTTTATTGTTGTCCTTAACGCACCAAAAACTGTGCGACTTGCTAATTGTAATTATTTCTTTACAAAATCATTACACGAGTTAAAATAAAGGCTATGGGAGATTGGAACATACCGGTATGTAAGATTTGCTCAAAGACGTAATGGTTGAATCCTTGTCCTTTTGCTTCAGAAATGGTTTCTGAGGTGCATCTCTCTCTTCCCTCCCTTCCTTCAAATAATAAATCTTTAGCACGGCATTAATGTTCCAGGAAATAAAATATAAACTTCTCTCTTCTTGCGAAATGTGTTTTCTGTTCAAGAAAAGAAATGCTGCCGCCATTTCAAAAAGTTGTATGGTTTTCATGGGAACCGGGTTCTAATATTCTTCAAACCCCGTCTCGCACCTCTCTACCCTTTAATGTTTTCTGCTGACATTGTGCACGGTATGTCAAACAACTGGAAATAGCCTAATACTAGCCAATCGGAATTGAACCAACAGGAAAATCTCCCCTCTAACACTAACATGGTCAATATAAGATCGTAAAACTTCTGTATAGAAAAACTGCAACACTGTCTATAAACACCAGACATTTCATTCGTTCAGTGTTGCCAGTCGGTGGGAATTTCCCGAATGGCCTGCTCCTAAACACTTGTAACTATGTAGGAATATGAAATTACTTATTACAGTTGCCGATAATTGTGCGTAGAAACGTTAAAATAATAAGTAGGAAAAACGTCGCGTGATCCAGCGTTTAATCAGACAGGCCCAGATATTAGCTGCTTATGTTCGAGGTTAGAAGTTATTAGCAATACATGGGTTTGGGGCATTTCAATGGGACAAGAAAGTTATTTACTTTGAAAGACAACTGTATCTTTTAACAAAGGGTTAATTCTGACGCTGGCAACCCTACGCAGACCTACCTTCCATCCGGATGTTTGGAACAATATGCCTCACCTTACGCTAGCAAGGATTTCTTTTCGTGGAAGGAGATAAAATGAAGGCTTTTAACACTTTCCCAGCCCCCAATAAATCACGATTGAGGTTTGGGGATTTTTTAGGAACGAAATATTCTAATTTATCAACCTGCGTGACTTATTAAGAAACTCGCAGAGATAAAACTTTAAGCTGCAACTGTTGTGACGACGATAATTGGCTGGATCGATTGAAAACGTTTCATCTTCAGTAAGTTTATAAACAAATTACTTAGAATCGGAATCCCGCTAATACGAAATGTGATAATTGCGAGTAATTAGGGACATTCCCATCCCCTATCTAGGTTACGCCCTATAAATACGGGGACCATATTTTTATTAGTAAAATCGGGGGACCTACTTTTGGATTTAGCAGAGCTAAGAAACAATTAAATCCTCGAAATTTCAAAAGCAATAGATTTATTAGAATTTTATCATAATCAATATTATAATATATACATAAAATTGTCTACTTTTGTTTCTCAACGAAATTTCTACTAGTTTTAGTCATTCCGCTCAGCCGTGATACCCAGACTATTGAGCGACTTCTTGGAACACATTTTACGTATGTACATCCGGGTACCTCGTGAGACAAGACAAATTGTCTGAAAATTGATTTTAATTCATGTACCTTTAAAAGATGACGGTTAAAAAAATGCAAAGTTTTAAATTAAGTACAACTGTTAATATTACAACTGATCAAACTCGTGTGGATAAAGATTTTTAATAACATAATATAATTAAGAAATCAAACAATGTAAAAAATTTAATAAAACTGTTAATTAAAAATAAAGTTTTTATTGACTTTCTTACTGTGGATATGAAGCATTTGGACTCGTCTTTACAATATTATGTACAATTCGAAAAACCTGATTATTTTACATTTAAACTTGAAATAAAAACAAGTTGTACCGTGGGGCAAGTAGGTGAGTCATTGTTGCCCTGCCCCGCCCGGCGAGATGGTCGGGAGAGTGAGTACAGTTCCGAGAAGTCGCTGAATCCCTTGGGTATCACGGTCGAGCGGAACGACTATGTTATAAAATAATTCTGTTTAGGCTTTTTTATTTATTCAAATTTTAAATTTGACGAAGAACAAATAAATCACAGTCAACTATATTGCCAACCCCAAAGCGGCTAGACAAATAGATTGTACGTGT
This sequence comes from Prosapia bicincta, assembly GCA_036971475.1. Classification (NCBI taxonomy): domain Eukaryota; kingdom Metazoa; phylum Arthropoda; class Insecta; order Hemiptera; family Cercopidae; genus Prosapia; species Prosapia bicincta. The sequence goes on from JBAIZL010000004.1 coordinate 253,269,702, forward strand.
GGCATGTGCGCTGAGCAAATGTGACAAATTAATATTTTCAAAAATGCGTTTGAAATTTGGGACGAACATATTATTTTACGGGACTCTGGGACACAACGTAAAAAGTCAGGACTGACCCAATTTTTCCGGGACGCACGCTCACCTACCTATAAAGTACTCTTACGTCATTCGAGTATCCATTTTCTGCCCTTTCTCCCAGTAGCCCAGGATTTCCTATAAAAGACGTGTTAGTCACTGACTACCCTATTGGAGAGGTTTTAGCTCATTTCGGTTGTACACATGTACTTTCGTTGCGTGGCTTAGCTGTGCATTACCGTTACATCTCGTCAGTTTGTAATGTTAACACCAGAACGAACTGTAAAAATAAGTTAATGGAGACACCATTGTTTGCGACATTTTGGGCTAATGATTACTTTCCCCGAATAACTAAAGCGGCGCGTAATCCTCCAACAATGCGGCGCGTAGACTATGCACTTCGGCCGGGCTATATTTGGATAACTAAATACCTTTATAAATACTAACTATGCTTCGTCATGGTAAATTTAGAAACAGTACTATTTGTACGGCTTTACGAGGATAACATTATATACAATGTACGATGCACTTACGTAGACTTTACTAAAAACCAGACACCATACGTGGTCTATTCCTGAAATATCGACCACCTGGTGAGACCGAAAGTGGGGGCTGGAATGTGGAATATGCTCTCAGACGTTTGTTGCCATAATAAATCGCGAAGTAGGCCTGCTATTTTATCTTTCCATTGCAAAGTAAAAATTAGAAGTTATATTTCAAGAGAAATATCAATAAAAAACTTATATTTTCGAATATCTAGGTTAATATACGTAATACGAGCCCCTCCCTTCCCCTACAGAGAATGCACCATTAGAAGAATAATTACTTCGCGGTTTCTATTTAAAAAATCGTTCAATCTACTACAGCGCCATCTATAGCGACGCCAATTGCAACTAAACTAAAAGTGTCAAACTACAATTCTAATGGACTAAACGTCTTCTGGATAGACACGAAATGAATAGATTCGATACGAAACTTGCAGCTTAGCGACGATGTAATAAGAGTCTGCCATGGGTGTTGTTGGTTAGCGGCTATAGTTAAACGTGTGTATTTCTTCTAAAAATCTGGCTCCTAAAACGTAGTTACAGGAGTTGGTATTTATACTTGCAAAACATAATTTTCCACCAAAACATAGAAACCACCATTTTCAAAGACTAGTCTAAAAGAAATGCCTCACCTAACGACATATTCAGTAACGAAAGACTATAACAATACGGAATATGTAGCGATAAGCAAGTCATTTAAACGGTCTATAGTTGCGTAAACAAACCCTGCGTTTGGGCAGTCCAGCTGTTGGGTATTGGCGAATCTCTCGGAAGAATTAGGAATCCGGTGGACAACCCTTTGCGTCGCGGTTACATCTGCGCCTTTGTCGGGGTAACCCTACCTGGACCCCCATCGCCTGCAGGCAGTTTCCCTGCTCAAGGTCTCTGAAAAGTCAAGGCCACTGTGGGAAAGTAGATGCAACACGTCGTGCGTACAGGCCGCTCTGCAACTCTAGACTACATTTCCTCGATTGGCCAATCGCGTCGCCTAGATTAGACAACTTTGTTTCAGCCGCTATAAACGAAAAGTACAAATGTTAAAATTAGGTTTTAGTGTTAATATAATTTTTTATTTAAAAGTAGTTGTAATGTACATAATGTGGTTGAGTGCTTGTTCTATTTCGTATTATTATTTTATTTTTTAAGTTATATATTTGTTGGTTCTCTATTTTCGGTTTCAATTAAGACATTTAAGCCGGAGGAAGGCTGTTGGTACTTGGGCCATGATACACTTCCAGATCTGGAGAACCGCAGCTTTCATGGTTCTAGAAGCAGAGTTCTTATTATGACCGAAAACGTTATTCCAAATAGAATTTAAATAGGTTTTACTTGCATTGTTTCGCATTTTGTAGCTCAAATTAACCAACGGCCGAGGAGTTTTCTTCTGCATGCGTTCGAAAATTATAGTATCTGAACATACCCTTCATTTACTAAACCTAACCTAAATTCTAACCATAGAGTAACAAATGTTTTACCGAGTACAAAAGGTTTCACAATTGAGACACAATAGCCTTACCTCATTTATCTATTGTTGAAATATCATTACACTGTACGGGATTATTAAATCAACCTAACCTAACTTCTAACCATAGAGTAACAAATGTTTTACCGAGTACAAAAGGTTTCACAATTGAGACACAATAGCCTTACCTCATTTATCCATTGTCGAAATATCATTACACTGTACGGGATTATTAAATCAACCTAACCTAACTTCTAACCATAGAGTAACTAATGTTTTACCGTACAAAAGTTTTCACAATAGCCTTACCTCATTTATCCATTGTCGAAATATCATTACACTGTACGGGATTATTAAATCAACCTAACCTAACTTCTAACCATAGAGTAACTAATGTTTTACCGAGTACAAAAGGTTTCACAATTGAGACACAATAGCCTAACCTCATTTATTCATTGTCGAAACATCAATTACTCTGTACGAGGGAATACACGAAAGATGCGTACAACGAAATATGTGTAGGCCTACACCAGAAATATTGCGAAAGATGCGTACGAGATCAAGTTTTGACAGATGACGAGGGTAAGCTATGACGTCTGAACATTGTAACAGACGAAATTTGAACAGCTTTTAGGCGAACACGGATCTTTTAAAATTATTGCGCTACATAAATGAGTTTATCTGAGCCAAACATAGGTGTCGCTTAGTTTCTCGGGACTGGAGATCCTTTAAAACTTAATCTATTATTCCTGATTTCCATCACACTTTGGCGGACTTTGGACTGTTAAAACGATAGAGATATGTTATGTTTTCATTTTGGCGTGTTTAAAATCCACTTGTAGCCTTGGTAATTTTGTTGTTTTATATTTTCAATTAACAAAATTTTGTTTTATTTTACATATTTTTTCATTTTATTCTATATTACAACTTGACCAATTTATTGCATTTTACCATCTGATTTCTTGGGTCTAATCTAATCAATTTTTTGGATTTAGCAAAGAGATCTTAAACAAGACATTAGTTTCCAGTTTCTAGGTATTTTTGTAATTTTTTTTCGTCTTAATATACTTTGTTTTCCTTCTCTTTCTCCAGTCTCATGTGCATAGGGGTCGAAGTTTCATCCTCTTTTGATAAGTCTCTTTCGATTAAATCGAACTTATCACCTCCACAGTTAAAAGCAAAGTGACCACTGACAAAATGGAAACCCTTTTTTTACCTATTTTGACTGGGAGAATCGAAAACCTTAAACGTTATTAGCAAATAGTTTAGGGGTAGATTACCTGGTTTGATAACTGGAGTTTGGTTTCGCTTGTCAAATTTACGACTTACTCTCGTTTATTGCTGTTGTTTCCTCTGTACGCATCTTTCGCTGTACGCACTTTTCGTGCCACCTTACGAGGCTATTAAATCAACCTAACCTAACCTTACTACAACTAATTAGGTTCCGTATAGAATCTTGGCTGCGCGCAAGGTTCAGTTCTTGGCTACGCTAACTGACAGATCTCGGGACCGGAAATCAACCTAAGCGTTTCACCATCGTGCAAGTTATTAATACCGTGTTCCAAGTCAAAGGTGTAACATGGCCTTATAAATAGAAACTAATCCTAAATGAAGACAGGTATTTCCCGTTGCTCAGCTGTAAATAGTGGCAGGTATAACTAGGTACAAAGACCTCGGGTTATGTCAGGGTTTCGTGTACGTGGAGTAACGCAATGGCTAAAGTTTGTCCTGCGTTACGCAGGCCGAAGCAACGCAAGTAAATACTGTCACAGGCGCACGAGAAGAGCCCTGGTGTAGAAATGAGTCACGCTCGGTTTTCAGTTCTGTGAATGCGCTCTGAATATATTCCTGAATTACAAACATAACTTAACCGTACGGTAGCGTTCAGTAGTTATATTTTAGTAAGTAAATCATTTACAGATGGGTAAAAGTACTAATTTTAATAAGAAAAAGTGCACAAAATAAATTATGTATGATCCCGTTTCTGCATTGTAAATTTCTGTAAATCTGACGTTTTGTGATAGAAATGTTTTTAGGATAGACCTTATCGTTTTGACCTCCCTTGGGCCAGGGCTCTTCTCATGCGCCTGTGACAGTACCTTATGCTTAGCCTACCAAAGTAGCCTATAACATATTACACTCATTTTGTTATTAAAAAAACTTTTAGTGTCCGTTACAAAATAAACAATTTAAAACAAGTTACTTATTTGGCATCAATTATTCTTACTTCCTGTGTTTATTACCAACTCACCTTGTTTATTAATATTAATAATAAATTTATTAGTGTCCGCCAAATCTATATTTTCAACAGAAAAAAACTTTTAGTGTCCGTTACTAAATAAACAATTTTAAACAAGTTAATTATTTGGCATCAGTTATTCTTACTTCCTGTGTTTATTACCAACTCACCTTGTTTATTAATATTAATAATAAATTTATTAGTGTCCGCCAAATCTATATTTTCAACAGAAAAAAACTTTTAGTGTCCGTTACTAAATAAACAATTTTAAACAAGTTAATTATTTGGCATCAGTTATTCTTACTTCCTGTGTTTATTACCAACTCACCTTGTTTATTAATATTAATAATAAATTTATTAGTGTCCGCCAAATCTATATTTTCAACAGAAAAAAACTTTTAGTGTCCGTTACTAAATAAACAATTTTAAACAAGTTAATTATTTGGCATCAGTTATTCTTACTTCCTGTGTTTATTACCAATTCACCATATTTATTAATATTAATAATAAATTTATTAGTGTCCGCCAAATCTATATTTTCAACAGAAAAAAACTTTTAGTGTCCGTTACTAAATAAACAATTTTAAACAAGTTCATTATTTGGCATCAGTTATTCTTACTTCCTGTTTTTATTACCAATTCACCATATTTATTAATATTAATAATAAATTTATTAGTGTCCGCCAAATCTATATTTTCAACAGAAAAAAACTTTTAGTGTCCGTTACTAAATAAACAATTTTAAACAAGTTAATTATTTGGCATCAGTTATTCTTACTTCCTGTGTTTATTACCAATTCACCATATTTATTAATATTAATAATAAATTTATTAGTGTCCGCCAAATCTATATTTCCAACAGACTAATTTAGTGTTATTAGAACTGTTGCCTTAACGAGGATCTCGCTGATTACTTCATTAATTTAACTATATTGATGCAAAATTTTACAATGATCAAATTAGTTTCAATAAAAATCCTTTTACAATACAGTATTCAAGTTCGTAAAATTAATTAGACGTACTATAATAGAAATTAATAACCTGCCAGGTAGCTTAATTCCAGAGGTACTCCAGAGCTTCCAAATAAGGACTCTTTACATTTGTTAACAATGGTTTAGTTTTGAATTTAACTATAAGACAAAATTAACTGAATTTATCTGCAAGTATAAGGCTACCGTGGGATAGTTTGAATTAAAAGCTGTTAATGCCCGTTCTCTGATTATACGCTGTAGGTTTTAAGAATTTTTAATAATGATGACGTGTAGACTCACAAAATGTTTTTGTTGAATAAAAATGCGGTTGTTACGCGAGTCAAGTATCATTTATTAAAAATTTGGTAACGTTTCGATAACTATATAGTTATCATCATTCAGGAATCTTGAAATATAAACACGTGTAGACGACATTCATGGCATGTAATGTACAAAGAACATACTTGAAATGTTCGTTGCTATTGTTAATTAAATTAGTCATGTTGTGTGTTGTGTATATTAAGAAATGTAATTTAAATGATTGAGTCGTGGATATGCCTGAATGACAATAACACGACTTCAAGAGGCCTGAATGACAATAACATTATAGTTGTCGAAATGTTGTCGAAATTTTTAATAAATAATACTCGACTCACGTAATAACAGCATTTTTATTTAACAAAATAAATTTTAAATAATTGGTTGGGTTGTAGTAAAATTTGAGTAAACGTGGTCGATTCTTAGCGTTCTTTTGGATTAGTTTGGGCAGGCGTGGTTCACTAGGTTTCCAAGATGAAAGAGGAACTTCTTCCTTCTTGATCGGTCGAATCTTGTTCCTTTGGAACTTGTAACTGTCACCACTTCCCGATTTAAGTACAGTATTTTAAATGCTCGTTAAAAAAAACACCAGTCCAACCCCACACAGCGATCCCTTGCCTATAGTTTTACAACCGTTACCCTCTCTTGCTGCACCTTACAAGTTCCAATTTACAAAATGTTTAGTCCTTCCTAATTTCTTATACATATTCCAAAATGAGTTGCTTCATAATATAGGTAATGTTTAAATAAGTAAATAAATTGATATATATGAGTATTTAATAAAAAAAAATATTTGTAAAAGCAAATGCAAGAAGGGTATATTTAACAAAATGTATTAACATTTACCAACCTATTCACAGTCAACAGCTAAAACAAATCTTGTGAACAGGGCTCTTGATAATGTCTATATATTAAACTGGTGAATATCTTTAAGACATGTTTATACATTATTTAATGTTATAAGAAATCGATAAGACCATTGGCAGAAGTGGAAAAGGTTCCCGCTTCTGTAAAATAAAAATATCTTTCATTTTTTCAAACAGTTGTGTGAAAACGAGTTTTTAATTGAAAAGAACCGGTTTCGTGTGAGTTACATACTCACGGAAACATTATTATGAATTGTTACTTCTTCAGGGATGAGACCGGGATAAAGCTGTCCTAGGACAGGCACACGCACTAAACAGAAAAGAAGCTCGAACGTGGCGCAGGTCTCATGATTGCATAAACACAAGCAGGGCTCCAGATTACATAGCTATACATCTTCTTTACAATGCAGCGCTTTTTTCTTTTACTTCATTTCCATTTAAACGAACCGACATTAACTCTTTGGAATTCAGCTTAACAAGGCGTTAAGACAAATGTGTGGAGATTTTAATAACAAAAACCTTTTCAATGTCATGTTGTTTTGTTGTTGGTCGAGACAGGTTGGCCCCAATAGAATGGGTTCTTTACTAGGAATCTGCAAAGTTGGGAGGCCTGAAAATACCCTTTCAACCCGCGTGTGGAATAAAAATCATTGAATAGGAAGTGATTTTAACTCTCGGTTTGCAGCAAGCACGTGAAATGTTCAACGACGGGCCGAAGGTACGTGTTTAAACAGTTTACAGTAGGTAGAACGTAATAGGGGGGGGGGATATCTCCTCACATAGGCCTATATCCTACTTGAGCACGGTCCTGGTCCCCGGCAAGGAATTATATGTTATAGATTCGTCTCTATTTAACATATATACTAGCTGCACATATTTCTGATTTCTATATAGCATAGGCTATTATATCTCCACTACACTCGGTCCACGCGAGGACTTGTAGCTGTTAGATTCGTCTCTAAAAGTTACATTGCCTAACATTTTTCTCCCCCGAATAATAACAGTTTAAAAGAAAGCAACACATACCTTCACCCTTCCAGCGAATTAGAGCTTTAAAAAGCTCTTGGCCTTAAAACACAAAACTCAGTCATAAAATAAGCTAGACCTATATTTTTGCTCTCCCACAACCTCGCCTATTCACAATCAGATTTTAAAATCACCTGTTAATTCCGCCCTTATTCTACTCCAGGAAACACCCCCAACCCTTCAGCGAAGCAGATGTTACATGTAATACTTTCTCATACGTTTTCTCCACTTTTCCCACAAAATCTCGACCACTCCGTCTTGCATATCATCGATCTTCGCTTGTACAGGACATAAAGGGGTTGGCTTACCGGAGCGTGAGAACTCGGTCGACAGGGGTGGCAGACAGGTAGTCTCAGTAAACACGGATTTCTAGGGCTGTGCGTGGGAGAGTTGACAGCCAGGTGTACCTTCACTGTGCTTGGCTTAATACTGTGCAATCCTTTTTACAAGAACCAAAACTGATTCTGATTTATGAGAATGCTCTTTGTTTCATTAAGTTCTTGTATAATGTATTACGAACATGGATCATATTCTATTCTATGGAGTAAGAGTTCACAAAAACTAAATAAATACAGGTTTACAAAGTAGTTTAAATGAAATTTTTTTGAATTCGATATCTGAGATACAATATCGATATTACAAATAAACGTTGCAAATAGGTTTACTAGCTGAGGTTTAAATCTCTTTAAAAACGTTAAAATCTCTAATTCATTATGACGTTAAATTCACTTATTTTTCAAGATGGACTAGAACGTGGCACATATTTATAATACATTTAAAATGAATTTTTCATTAGGGCACGTGCACGTAAAACCACTAGAAGTGAATTCTCAAAATAGAAGTTGAATCTAGAAATACACTGCAGCTAACATACACTTGGGCTAACTTTACCTCAGGCAAAGTCAATCAATGTAAACTGTATTGCCGTAAGTTTAAGTAAAGTAGAAAAAAGTTGAACATAGAGTAGTCACTGATGATGACAACTTTGTTGCCGAAACATTTTTGACTAGTACACTCACAAAGTGGAGCTCAATACCAAATAATATTATTTGTACCAATATCTTTATAAATTTGGAGACAAAACACTTTTACAACTGAAAAAAATATTTTATTAATACTGAAAGCATTTGTAACGGTTATTTCGGAAATATTACATAGTAATATGTTCGCCATTCAATCCATTCATAGGGCTTGGCGCCTGCACGGTAATGCTCAATTAAATTAATAATAATAATAAAAGCATAACGATTTTGGGTACAGAATGTGCCCTACATGACTTTATGTGCTCATTTTAGGTTGTGTCAAAATTTTACCGTCTATTTAGTATACACGGACTTGGTTTTTTTATTTGTAACATGAAAAAACTGCATATGACACGTAAAAACTAATAATTTCAGAATTATTAATATACATATATTACCTATTTTTAATTTTAATTTTAACTAAATCTACTTTTAATTTTTTTGAATAAATCTACTACTAACACACACACACACACACACACACACACACACACACACACACACACACACACACACACACACACACACACACACACACTTTAAAAAACAAGAGTACTTATTTCTCCTTCGATTGCAAGATTTATCCAGAGTACACGCCGAAGAAAATAGAATTTACAGATCAATTTAAAGCGATATTTGAATGTCCCCTAATTGGAAAGAACAGGTGTAAACTGTACAAAGGTCCTAAAACAAGGCCAGACAGCTCTGGCCACAAACCACTTTACCCCCGGGCAAGGGAGGAAGCCGGGCGGAATGATAGGGCAGGGTTGGAACAATACCTGGAACAGACTATTTCTGTGTTTCTTTGCAAAGGGTTGAACGTTGAAGAAACATGTTAGTTTTGTTGGAAAAACAAATAAAAATGACATGCAATAATATGTAGGCCTATTACTTTACATATTTTATATAAAATATGATTAATTTATGGCCACAAAGTAACCGTGGCTGAAGGAACAGGACAGGTTTTATCCTTCTGCTTTTACAGCTTATTATTATTGTTAAAAATAAGGCTTACTTCCCAGAAATACTACCTAGACATTCCCGCTTAGCTTATATAACTACTCCTGTCTGCCCTCAGACGTATGCTAGTGCACCATTAACCTACTCTAAAGTATATTGTCACAGTTTTTTTAATTTATTCATTTACAAAATAACTTAAACTTTAAAGGTGTTTAGCAGTCTAATTAAACAATAAAAAGCCAGTTTTACTTGTTTTAGTAAGATTTTTGCATTGTCATTTATTTTACTTATTATTTTTATAACAAACTTCGTCTCGCGTATTTTATCGCCCTCGGATGGGCGGATTTTGTCTTTTTTATATTAAACCGAAATTCAATAAATAAAATAAGTCAATTTAAAATTTCGGTTCAGTTATTGAACTAATTAAAAGACGTTTGCCGAGTTCACAATAAATCTACAGGCAAAACGTATTTGGTCCCTGTGAGGGATCTTCAACAATCTCATTTTGTTATATTAAAATTTTTTGCCCCTTAAATTAAATATTATATTATATATTAATTACTCAGCTCTAGAAATATTTATTAAACCCAATATTATATAAGGACGCCCCTCCTGACGCTTCAATTCGAATCTACAGTTGTGCCCCTTTTCTGTTTAGGACCTTTTTTTGTCTTTGTTTAAAAAAAGTTATTTGTGTAATGTGTAATCTAGCCTATATATATATATATATATATTTATCACTTTCACTATATGTGCTTAAACAAGAATTTTACTTAGTATTTACGCGAGTTAACTTTCAAAGATTGATAATGTCTCCATTATCGAGCATCACTGACCGCGGGTTGTGTAGACTCACAAGAAAACAATGTTGCAAAGTTAATATATATATATATATATATATATATATATATATATATATATATATATATATATTTATATATATATGAATTTTTATCCTGAGTGACTGTCTGAGAATCAACGTAAAATAGAAACTATAAACTATAAAGGTAGAGGTTTTAAATTTTCAGGGTAATTTTCCGTTAACAACATAGACGCAAACTAAGATTATACTACATTCCTACATTATACTACATACACTTAAACTATATTCCCAATTTATAATTATTATCTGTTATTATTAGTTGGTTTCAAATTTATTTAATAAACATATAAAGTGACAACTTTAAAGAAGTGCGGGCGAAGCCGCGCCAAGAGGCGCTAGTGTACGTATAAAGTATAGTTCCACAGAGTACTCAAAGCTTCTCGCGATATTTGACAAATAAGCTGTACACAGTTGTGACCAAAATAAATAGATTTCTATTCGCTGGCACAATCGCTAGTCAATTTATTTGAGGCCAAATTTTGAAAACAATTTTCCTCTGTCCGTCCGTGCTTAGGCTAGTCTTATCCCACTCTCAGGGCCGGCGGCAATTACATCGACTCCCCGTCACGTTCCGCCCAAATCCCATCCAAACGTATCATTTCACAAAAATACCTCATTGTTTGGATTTAGTAACCTTCAAAATAGACGTGACTCCGGCGACCCTATGTCCCTACGTGTCCCGACAGCCGTGACCCTATTTCCAACAGTACTATGATGACACTAAACTACCAACTTCTGTTGATTACTTAGCGCGTTACAAAATCGAAGATGCTTTAATCCGGACACGATCTTTGGCCGTCCTTGGTTGTATGAAGTCACTACGGGATAACAATCTGTGCTGTAGCTCATCGGCTGCTTGTCTTCTGCGACGGCCTTCGCGGGATGAGTCAGCCGCTACAAGGACTTGCGGGGCTGTAAAAACGTTTACAGTTGTACGCAATAAAATTACGATTTACAAAGTGGCCCAACGTCTCTCGGCAACAAAGCACGTTCCAGAGACGGCCGCCACTTCTAGGCTACATTTCGTTGCAATAATAATTTAATAAATGCTGTAATTGTTGTGGTTTTTAGAAAAATATACAAATTTTACTTAACGTTTTCATATTAGCCTTTGGTAAATAGATTTATAAAACCTATTTCGTTTTCAAAAATTCCTTAAACAAAAAATTATTTGTTTATGGAATTTGGTAGAAGTATTTTTCATGCAATACTTGAGTAAATTTAACGTTCTTTTTTAAAAAAATTACTCACTTTGGAGAATATGATCATGTTCAATGGGTAATAATAAAATGTATCTAAACATTACTAGTGTTAAGTTTCCATATCCAGCTACTTGTTGGGTGCAGGCAGTTGTTGCGTGGAACCACCTGTTGCGAACACTGGAAATATTTCATAAGTTATCGCAACGTGTTGTGTAGAAAGGGGTGGGTAAATCGTGCTGGGGGTAAGGGGTGGCTCGACGTGATCTCACGGAGCATTATAGACTTAACAGATAGGGCGGTCAGGCAAAGGTTTTTACAAATTGTCAATCCATATAACAGCTTCGAAGTCTACAAAAAATATTTTGTTTCAAATAAAAACCTGTTTTAATAGTTGTTTTCCGAACCCCAACAAACGGAATCATCGCCTGTTTTACTCTTTACGAATAAAATGTTGAAAATAATAAAAATAAAATAAAAGGATTTTGTAATAGAATCGGGATTTGTCGGTGAAGTGTCGGAAGTGCGACCTTCTCGTATTGGGGTTTTGTTTGTTCAAGGGTAAAGACTTAGTTTTTATGGCAAAAAAAAAATTCGTGTTACCTGGGGCAACAAACAAGTTGTAAGGTTGATATGGTTAGAATAAATATATTGAATTAACTCGCTTATCAAACGTGTTTCCCTTTACGTAAATACAAACTGTTACCCTTAACTAAGAAGAGAAAAACAAAGCCAACAAAATGACGGTAGAAGCCAATAAGTACAACAAATTGCAAAAAAAATTAATAAAATTTAAAATGAAACAGATTAAATTTGATCAAAATATTAAAATTAAATACCGCAGCATCCCCCCATGACTATAGTTTTTAGTTTTCTCGAAGAGCGTACTTTGGAAGGACGTCATTCAATCGCAAGTAAAGCTCATTGGCTACTACCCACTACCCTTACGGGATAAAAAATACGTGGAAAATTAGAGGGGAGGTAAATAGAACCTTGCACATGTGACTATGAGCAGATCGTTTACGCAAATTAAATATTACATGTTCTCAGGGAGTTATCCATATGTGCGCATAGTGACTACAAAGTTGCGTCGGCTTCGCCACGGCAATACGGATCGGGTATCAGCAGGTTGTTTACACATCTTGAACCTGTTCACTGAAATAGAATTCCTCAAACTGCAAGCATTACCATATCGAGGAACGTCATTCTACTATCTGTTTAAATCATGTCTTATTGCAAGTGAATGTCCAAATTGGGCACGCAAGGTCTTCTAGCCAGCTGTATGAGGTATAACCACCTGCACAACTACTTCCTACTATCAACCTGTCCAAGCACGTGCCAAGTCATGTCCTGATTTTATGTAATGTTTCCTGATTCGTTCGATCCAGGTGTTTGTTTTTTTGTTTTTAAATCGTTTCCAACACTAAGCAATCTTTTCTTTACCTGAACTTCATTTCTACCGCGCGTTAAAGTCTTTAATTTCCAACAATGTGCGGTGAATGTAGTATTATAGGAAATTTTATTCTGTTGACATTAATACTGTATATATTAAAATTACGTTTTATACAGTTAGTCATTTTATTAATATAATTATTTCTTTTATCTCATAGATTTGTATAAGAGTTATGTCCTTAGAACATATAAATACACAGTTAAGAAATGTCTTAATGAAGATGTTTTTTTGTTAATCTGTCTACGAGTTTATAATGTTTATGTTTACAAAAATGATTTCTCGATCGCTTCTGGGCATTTTTTAACAACCATTTCTTTTAAACTATTGTGAAATGTATCTAATTGTGACACAGCCTAACATTTTTAAAACTAATTTTTCTAGCAAGATTAGATTCAACAACTATGAAAGAGGTTACTTTATAATGGGTAAAGTTAACTGGGCTTTCGAATGTGGCAAGAAAATGTTGATTAGGATGTCTGAATTAAATCACTTTAGTTCTAGAGTTGGCTCTCTAATGTCTATAAAACGCATCGGCTTTCTGGGAGGAGAGATATTGTGGGTGGAAAGGCAAAAACCTTGTCTCAGGGGTTGTGTACATAGCCTGGAAGTAAAACGGATTTAAATAAAGTAAGCGTGTTTATAAGATTAGTAACTAATGTAATGATCCCTCCGCGAACTGTAGATGTTAATTAACAAATTATAATGTAAAAATATGATAAGGATATAGAGTGTTTAGTCTAAAATGATTTTATTTTCTTCAACATACTTTTAGGGTATTAACAAAAATAGGCCTTCCGTTAAATAATAACATTATAGTATATTACTATATTAATACTGACATTAGAAAGGAGAATGGGGTGAGATATCAACTAAAAACACCCTCCTAGTCACTACATGCTAGTCCAAGAGCGTTTTTTTTTTACTTTCACTTAAATTTAAATAAACGTTTTTAGACTATTAACCAACAAAAGCTTTCGACCTTCGTCGCGCGCTGTGTGAAAGAAGGAACCTCACGTTCGTTTTTGGAAAGGACCATCTCCACCCTTTTTTATTGGGCGTTAAATAACGCCAGTATCATCTCCAGTATCCTTGACCGTTGATTCGAAATTCTTTACAGAGACTTTAAACACGTCTTAGCGGGAGATAGGGTTTAAGTGATGTTAAAATGGTGGGGATAACCTTGAAAAAGACAAGATGGCGGCCAGGAATGTACAGAAGACTATGAACTTGGAGTAGCGAGGCGCAACGGCAACTCACGATTAACCGTGACTTAAGAGTTACATGAACGTTTGTAGTCTACCTGGCGAGATGGGAACAAATTGGGAGTCGGAGAACTGCCTCGTTCGCAAGATAAGGCCCTATACTTTTTATAGAAACAATTAAACACGTGTAAAAACGAACAATTTGCATTTCTATTAAAAACAATTCAATATAACTATATTTTATATATCTGTTCAAGTAGTCTTGCAAAATTGTTTCATGCCTCAACGCATTAAGTAAGCCTAATGCTGACGTCAAAAAATAGACTCTACGTCTAATAAATATTAAACAAGAAAAACGTCATCTACAAATCACACACGTTTTATTGAATGTAATTTGAAGACAATTTATGTATTTCATTCTAATATTGTAAAAAATCATTCCACATTTTCACATTGCATAAACATAAGTAGACAAGCCTGCTAATTTAAAAGAGTAAAAGGTTTTTTGCTCAAACTAACACAAAAGGGTAACTTGTATAAATAATATAAAAAACATTTAGGCCTATTTTTATATCTACTTTAAATACTGTATCAATATACGATCTATAACTATAAGATTAAAATTAATAATGAAAATAAAATTATTTTAAACTCTGTTTTACACAATATTGTTTCCTTTTTAACTATAATTTTTTCTAATAGATTGCATTTCCCCCAATAAATTGGGATATAACAGGAGTGAGATTAGGGCAAGTAATAGTTGGGGCACCGCATTCACCTAAACGTAAAATTGACTAAAGCACTACTCTCTCCGTTCTACAGCAATAAATTATTAAAAATCAATGTCTCGTGTCTGAGTGGTTTTGTAATATTTCAGACTTGCAGTATCATTTTAATTTTAGCTTGAAAATTGACGGTATTAAAAATGATCGACTTTTATTTGTGAGTATAAACGAGTAGACAGAGTGTAAATCCTCAAAAATTCCAGGCCCTAGTACGTCCCTTC
The DNA here is from genome assembly GCA_036971475.1 of Prosapia bicincta. NCBI lineage: Eukaryota > Metazoa > Arthropoda > Insecta > Hemiptera > Cercopidae > Prosapia > Prosapia bicincta. The sequence continues at coordinate 253,284,929 of JBAIZL010000004.1, forward strand.
ACAAGAGATGATAGAGGCGTTCCTTTTTGTTACAGTCCTGTCTTATCCTTCGTTAAAGTAAAATATGGAGCTAGAAAATTGTAATTTTTGGCTACAAGTCTTTTTAATAAATAAAAAGAGAGTTTAACGATTTGATAGAAATGAAGTCTTTTATTCCTATTATTTTTCAATTAAACACTTTTTAAAGTAATTATACCTCAATTTACTTTAAATAAACGATCAAAATATTAGGTTTCGAGTTTATTCAAAATAGACTTTTGTGAAAAAATAATTTGTAGTACACTTTGCTTTTAACACGAGCCTCTAATTATTATTTGCAACTATTGTAAATTTCCGAGAAAAACCTATGCTTTGCAAATTTGACGAATACACCTAATCGAAATACACTTTTATCTATTTAGCTATAATTTTAGGTACATTGTGATTAGTGGTACAGGTTTCCTGTTGGTAAACACTAAGGGCGTACTTTGTCGAACTATAAGTAGCCTAAATGAAATAATCACCATTGTTAAAACTTCTACGTATCAAACTAATGGTAGGCCTACCATCAATGTTGCAGGGATGTTTGAATAAAACTCTTATTCAATGACACCAAAACAAAGTTTCATACAGCTCTTAGGCTGCTGCCGTGGCTTAGAAGCAAACTGAACACTATTCAAAGCAAACGCACGAGTAGATCCTGGTAACGGCCGAGCTTCCATTGCGATAATAATGAATCGTCCGAGGTCTATTATCATAAAGAACAGACTGTAAAGCAGGGCCGTTATTAACCGCCGCGGGGCCGAACTGGCCTTGAATTGTCATCTAATGTTATGGCTGGTCCATTCCACGCACGGCATCGTCCTCTTTGGGTCAACATACGAATTAATCGACTTTTACAACCGTTTCGAAGAATTTCGTATGCACATGTTAACGGTTTCGTTCAGAATTGCGGTCATTTTTTTGTTTTCCTGATAAACAATTATGGGATTATAATTGTTAACGGTATGTCTAGGAAATATATTGCTTTGACGCCGCCGTAAGGACAAGGGCAGTATAAATTAGGCAATTTGAAAAAAGCTCTACCCGACTCTCAGCCGCCATCTTCGTCTATCATTCCAATCGCAGGGGCGAGGATGCGCTTCTCCTTAGTGGGGGGGGGGGGTTCTAGAACTGCGGGGTAGCTGCTTTACTTACACTTGTTCTGTACACGAGGGTTTCGTCCATATGTTACAGATCCATAACGTACTCGATCTACCCTCAAATATTACAATCATTCCACGATTGTCGCTCTATTTCTCGACAATAGAGCGGGGTTCAGGCGCAAATTGGTTTTGTATCCCTCTAATAAGTGGGTCTACCTGTTACGCCCCTAAAAAATTGTCTTATGTCTTTTGTTTAACCCAGACGCACGTGCGTTATCTTTGTACCTTATGGCTACTATTTGTCTACATGTACGTCCCAGAGACCCCTGCTAATTCAGAGCTATGTTATAGTTACAATTAAAAAGGCATGTCACAAATGACGTTACCGTTACGAGCTGCGGTCGCCATGACAACCGTAACCGCAAATGTACCCCGAAAAAGTGGCAACCTCACCGCGGCATTTCTTCAACCCTCCCGATTTATTCTTTTTCAGACACGGGGATTTAAGTAGTTGGTGATGGGTTTCTGCGATATTAACAGGATATCATGAGGGTGGTGATCCCGTGTCTTGTTAAATCAATGCTGGAGTTAATTTTGATTCCTCTGAACCTTTCCTGGATTGAAAAAGTGCCAAAACACCAAGAAGCAACCAGTCACTGGCCACGAGACCCAGTGCATGAGTCCTGACACAGGATGGACTTATATACGTATAGTTCACAGATTTAGTTCACATAAAGGCGTAAGCAAAGATCCATTCTTTAGGATTTCTAGGTGCTTCCATTGGTCTTGGAAGTATTACAAGTGAATAAAAGATCCTGAAGCCGGCATTAAAGTCTCCAGCAGTCACAGTGCCGTGATCTTGTCCAAGTATAATCAGCTCTTGTTCTAAAACCCCTGTTACAAATACTATTTCCTTAGTTTTATTTTATTTTAAAACTGTAAACTGCAAGAAACAACTTAACTCAAGTATATAGCCTATTTAATACATTCCTTACAATATGAAATAACATATTTAACTTCAGGAAAATCTAATCGTCACTGAGAACATTGCACTGAGAGTAGGTTTGGGGTTATAAACCACCTTGTAACTTTATAGAATGAGCTCCAAGTAAGCCCCAATCTATCATGAATAATGAGCTGTATAATCGGGGTCGTATTAAAGTAACACTGTACAGCCGTCTAAGCTATTCTACTTTTACTAAAATGTTTGCACATTTTCAAAGTACAGTAATACTTCGACTTACGCTACCCCGTCTTACGCGATTCCCAAGTTACGCGGATTTAATTCATGATGAGTCAAACTTTAAGGCGCCGTGTGGATGTCGCGTCGTAGCGTCGCGAGAGCGTGTCTCGCGCAGTCCGCATCGTCAACAGGCTCAGTTATGCGTTGTCCTGTAAAAGTGTCCTGTTGACCGGAACACGAGTTGTTCTCAAGCTAAACTGATTTTTGACTGGAGAGGTAGCTAAGGATGAAATGTTTAAAGCTAGCAACGGTTGGTTCAGTCGATTTAAAAGTCGTAACTGGCCCAGTATTGCAGAAAGTGGAGAGCAAGTGTTGATCAAGAAGTTGCATCCCTGTTTCCAGAAAAATTTAAATCTTTGATAGAAGGTAGCTATACCAGCGAAACCATATTCAACGTGGATGAAAATGGCCTGTTCTGGAAGAACGAGCTGTCCATTTTTTTTCGCCACTGAATCTCAAGCGGAAGCAGTGACAGAATCTGAGGAAATTGCTGACGTGATTGAAGAGGTTGTCGCTTTTGCCAAACAAATAGATTTAGAAGTGGATAGCGATGACGTTCAAGAACTGCTAAATTCACACAACCCAAGAATTGACAGTTGATGAGCTCATAAATGCGAGCGCAGGAGCAAGACCTTAAAGACGCAGATTCTTTAGAACCAATTGACGTAGAAGATGAAGTGACGGTTAGAAACTTGACAAATGTTCTCATTTTGATGGAACAAGGTTTACAAATTTTGGAAAACATAGAATACAACGATGAGCATATTTCTGCCACAAAACAAGGAGTAAACAAAATATTAGCCAGTTATGAGGAAATTCTGTGTGAGAAGAGAAAATCTTCAATTCGTCAAACGAATTTACTAGATTTTATGAAGCCTTCTATATCAAATTAACTTCTTTGCAATATGTATGAATATAATTTTTTGTTGTATTAGGTATTTAAGAATTTAATACATACACACTTTTCTTCTAAATTATTGGTTTATTTAGTCTTTGGTGTCGACTAAACATGATTCCTATTTGATTGTATGTAAAATTATTCCCCGACTTACTAATTCGACTTACACGGTTATCGCCCGGTTCCACCTAAGTACGGGGTACTACTATGTAAAAAGGCAGGACTGTGTCGAGATATTGCTCGCTAAGTAAAGCTCTCTCAGCCGGTGCGCAAACATTCGCACAGCCACGCTTGTGTATAAAGCCGACGTAAATCTACGTCGGGATGGAGAGAGGGTGCTGGTATCTAGCGGAGGGCGGTGGAAGCCGTTGTATGACGGGAAATGTAATCATCGTTATTTAACCACTGCTAGCTGGCTCATTAACTCGGGAACCGGTTCCAGGCGAGCGCTCCATCTTCCGTCATACCTTGAGGAGAAGATAGTTTCTGCTTTGGCAGCGTGGCGGCATCGGAAGAAATAATAGAGCTGTTTCCTTAGATAGAAGACATTTTATTTATTTTCATTTTTATTTATTGTTGTAAAATAGAATTATCATTGTGGATCTACCCCAACGAAATGTCGGAGACATATTAACACCTGTCACACGGCGGTAGCTTGTAACGGAACATGTTTTCTATAAATGCGCAATAAAGTATCATCAAATTTAGGTTCATGAACTTATGTCGAAATAACTTTTGTCGTGGGGCGACGATTTCATGTTCAAATCGCTTAGACAGTTCCTGGAGAAGACACTGTGGGTAACCACGAGATAGAACTAAAAATAAGTATCTTAAAATCAAGAAACGTATTTTCCATTAAAAAACTTATGTTAATCAGTCATTGCAACTTAGACAGTCTGTTTAAAGATAATCTTTTAAATTCTTTTCGAAAAGTCACAGCCGATAGATAAATTTTTCTTCTTTGATCTTAAATATCATTAAAGATAGCTAACTCCAACTAAGGATAACCAAACCCTCAATACGTTTCACGTAGAACTAAGTACAGTAATTGAATGAATTTTTTACGAATAAAAAGTTATAACTTTGTATAATAAATATTAATATTATAGGTTCCTGGATGAATTTGGTTTAGTAATATACTTTTGCTGCCTGCTGTCAGCTGATTAGGAAATGCGATACCAGCGTTTGATTAAATTTATCTCATTTTGTTATTTAAATCCATTATTTTTAATAGAAATGGTTTTATAATTAATTTTAAAATATTAAAATCTGAAAACTTGTCTGAGTTTCTTTACGTTTAAGTATTTCAATCGATGCGTGTAGGTTAATAAAGTGATTGAGAGAGAAAGAGAGAGAGTAAGAGCCGAGCTGAGGCGGAGATTATCGAAGAGTTACGAAGCGTCGCCAGCATTCCTCGTTCACATATCCCTAGATAGACTAACCGGGAAAAAAATATTGGCGAGATATACGAGTACATTTTATAATTTGTACCGTATACGGGAGTTGATATAGGGCTATACGACGTTCTGAATTGGGTTATTTAATTTCTTCTTTTCAACTTAATAGAAAATACTAAACATGGAATGAAACTATATACGTTAAATATAATTCAGGGTTGTATTATGCATTTCCACATTGCGCGCACGCTCGCACGCACAAGCCTAGAATACACGAATTGCCGTGCGCGCGCGCATAGTATTTATATTTTAGTTCTTCCTGTCCTATTGCAATATTACAAACTCGTTCCCCAGGGAGTCATCAATCACAGGCAATAAACATTTCTGAGTGACGAAACTCAGGTTCGTAGAGACCGTGTCTACATCTGACAACGGCACGTACTAGTGACAGTGGCGAGTATCAAGCGTCTACAGATACTGTATTAATTTACCGACAATTTCTTCTCAATCCGTTGGAAACGATCGATTCCTTCCGGGCTAGGATGTTTTGTATAGTAGTCAGAAGGAATGTACACATGCTGATGTATGTCGCATTAAAACTATGCGTCACTGACGAGCAGATGCAGGTGGCGCACGCGCGCGCACTTACTCAAGAATATGTAATTAGACTCTCAGTATGTACGCTTAGAATGGCGTTGAATGGCCTGGTTTGTACTAGTTTGGCTGTAGTGTCGTACATGACGGTATGTTAACAAGTTGGCTGTCCTTTGCCCATAGCTCTCGTGATGGCTTCCACAAGATCTACGACTCAGATTGGATGCGAGTTATTGATTTAATTCAATCACGACAAACTTGCGTTATTTCAGTCCTTCTGGACTAGGACCCCCCCCCCACCAAACTGAGGATTAAAGGACCCACGCGCCTCTACGTACGCACTCACACACGCGACGCGCCTCCACGGGCGCACTCACATGCGCCGATAGTTTTTCATGAGAAACCTACCAGGCCTCAGACTACAAATATGGATGTTTTAAAGTGTAATGTTCATTGACGAATTTGGATTCTACTGTTGTTACATAGAAATATAGGCCAATCAGAGGTAGTTACACCCCTTCCAAAGGTTATTTGTAAGATGTTTTTATAGTTGTAATTTTACATATGGTTTTATAAGTTGGTCTCTTTTATTTCCCAGTAATAGGCTAATATGTAGGATGCAAATATATCAGTGAATAAACCTGAATAAACTTTGCCAAGGCAAATAGATGATCCTTAGAAAAGCATCAGTAACTGGTAGGTTGGATATCCGCCGGGCTGGATCAGTGTCTGCACGAGGGTGGCCTAATTATCGGGAGAACTGGATGGGGAATAGTAAAATTCTAAGCACATTCATACTCGACGCGTCACGGAGTGTTTACATCTTTATCTAGTACAGTTAGAATATTTCCGTTGTAGGTGCCGAATATTATTATTGAATCGGCCTACCGGTCTATTGCTTTACTCGGTAAAAAGTTGTTTTCAACGAAAATTCCTAAAATAAATACTTGAAATTTATAAAATTGTTCCAACCTCACAAATATATATATATATATATATATATATATATATATATAATGTGAACCAAAAACACTGCGTTTTATTAAATACGTCCTGTTCGAGATGATATTGAATACATTCAAGGTAAATTCGTTGTCTTCATTCTACTAAACCATTCAAGCTACCATGGCAAACGTACACGCTCACTCGCACACAATTTGGGAAACGCTAGAGACAGGCAGGGCCTTTTGGAAGCGGCGTAAACTTTGCCATCTTTTCACACAGCGAAGTAGGCCTGATATATTTCGTACAGTACAGATAATACTGGCTGGTTCCTAGCCACTTTCTATCTCTAACAGGGTAAAATCATGTCCCCACCATAACATCCTCTAAGGCCTACATCATATCCCTCCGGAATGTCTATAGGTTGCAACATCAGCTCAGCCTATAAATGCACTTCGCTGCAAAATACGAAGTCAAACAACGGCCCTAGTCGGATTGTTTGCACAATCGATTTTTGCAAAAACACTGAATATTTGCGACAAACAATTAATCGAAACGCCTTATCATTTCGATCGTTTTTATTTCAAATATTTTTACTAATATAAATACTAACCTAAGTTTCATAACGCGCGATTTATTTATAACCTGATGTACATTACGTCTCCTAAGTTGGCATCTTCGAAGGAGAAACGGAATGCATTAAGCTTATAAAGATGTTGATACAGCTGACGAAATGTACATCATAACTAACATTTGTACAAGTGCAGCAGCGGTAAGAACGTGTCTTGTCCCATCCACAACCCAGCGGGTCGTAAACGTTAACAATATACGCGAAGCAATAAAATGCCGGCCTAATCCACACATCGATAAACTTCACCTATCGATACTACAACCTCCACTAAGGAAGGCCGCGCTATCCGTAGCGACAATTGCGATTTAACGGACGGCAAGGCAAGGTTAGCGATTCATTGTCTAGTCCCCGGGCCTTGACTTTGAAAGCGTATTACTGTGTGAAGAACTGGCGGCGAGCCCGTTTCCGCTCCGCGGAGTCCATCTTCTCACAGACATCGTCTCACTCAACTCGATTAGCCTTCAAACCATTGCAAAAAGATTTAGCAGGCATACTGGTGGCAGTAGTTTTCTGTTCCGTGATAATAACAAATTATTTAATAGAATGATGTTTTAAATAAATAAGTTCCTGACTGTTTTGTAGCAGCGGGTAACATGTCTCTACTATTTGTCTCCTTTGTCCCGTCCGCGGGGGTTTTCCTGAAAGATTTGGCTTACAGAATCTTCTTCAGAACTGGTCTTTCATACTGGACGCTAAGATTCTATAGGTTCTTGAAGAACCCGGCGCAAGAAGTATCTGAAGATTTAGCCGCAGCGTCTGGCACGAATCAGAGCTGTGGCGCAATAAATATGCTGTAATTTCCTTACCCCCCCCCCCCCAGGAAGGTGGCACGTTATTCGTAGACCCTGTTTTTATGGAGCCGTAGATAATATTTTAAAAGGCAAATACATTTTTGGCTTTTGTTTAAAGAAAATGGATGAAAAATCTGTTCATAGGGCTTTTATCAGGAGATTAGAGGCCATAATTGCTCCGATTTAGAAATACAAAGTCTACATCAACTATAGGGCGTTATTTTAAAGAAGAACCTCCCCCTTTAATAACAATAATCATGTTGTTTCTTGTAATTTGAACGCTTGTGTAGATTTGTTAACGCGTTAAAATCGGAGATCGTGAAATTAGATATAAAATTATTGAAGAATAGAATTAAATCTAGCAATCCCTGTAGGATACCAGGAGTCCTTGAAGTGCCTATATTATCTGAAATTAAATCCGCAAAATGCGAAGACGGACGGGCAGTGCGAGTGATCCAAGATGGGAGTAAATTACACGCCTCATCAATGGGAATTATCCTCTAATCGCGAATACCACTCGTGGCTATAATTTTATATAGAATTCCAAGTGTTTATTTTTCCTTCTTATAACTCATGTGATAGCAAGTCATTAACGGCTCTAGGATGCGGCGACCTTGGATATGTCTTACATCATGTTTATTTGTAAGCACTTGTGTATAACGTTCGGTGCAGTCTCTGGGACGATATGGCCTGGCGCGACTTTTTACTACCGTTCGTTGCAGTCTCTGGGACGATCTCACGGGATAATGTGGCCAGGCGAGACTTTTTATTTACGGGTTTTAACGTAGAAATCTCGTAAAAAGCCGCGCACAGAAATATGGGAAATTCTATATAATTCTTAATACTCTGCGGTATGTGTATGTGCGAGCGTGTCTCTTTTAGAGGGCTAGGGGAAGGATGACAAAACAATGGCGAAATTAATGTTATTATTCCTCTACTCAGTGATATGATGGCACATCATTCGTCCTACAAACATACTTCCTTTTCAGCCACCTAAAAATAAAGGGATATTCTAAAAGGATAAATATCGGGAAAAGGGAATATTATAGTATAATAGATATAATTAAGCTATAAAACTATCTCATCTAGAAAGAAACCATTGCCCACGTGGACTACCTAGTCTACCTGATTTATCAAGTTACTACCGGATGTCCCCCTTTAAAGAGATTAGGTTAAACGTGGGTAGGATCAGGAATGGCGAATTGAAGAAGGAGGGGATAATCATAGCTCACATGATTTTCATCTCTTTATATGATAAAAAAATTATTATATGAAGCTTTGAAAATAGGTTTGTCTGTAAGAATTATGCATCTGTATGGGGTTAAGGATAATTGATCTGTAAAATTCTAACAGAAATTATTTTATTCTTTGTAGTAATTTACTTTATTTAAATATAGCCTATACAAATCTTTTTTATAATCCGTAATTTGATGTTTACGGATTTAGTAACTGCTGTATTTTATCTTCATGACACGTCTGAGATTATTGCAAAATGCATTATTAATGGTATATACTCAGAACCATTGGTGACTTGATATCCAATCCAACTAACTTTTATACACAATAATTGTTGGTTAGGGGTTATATTCCTTCAACTGGGCTAAGAAAATATTATGGGTCACGGCGATTGTATTATAATAAGTCCGAAGCAAAGGAATGCTCTAACAATAACTGCGGAAATAAAGATTTACGGCATTAAGACAATTAGAAATGTTGTAAAACGCTATAACATTATTTCGTAATGGGTTTAACCTCTACGGTAAGACGAAGGTCGTAGTAGTGACGCTATATTTGATGTCATCCTACAAGCGAGAGACTTGAATGCGCGCATAGGCTAGAACGCTCGAGGCGAACACGACTGACGACCATTGTATGCAGTTAGTTGTGGGAGGCAGACGCTATACAATATGAAATATTATTTGCATTTGCATTAACGGATAATTTATTCAAATATTCTGCGAAAAATAACAGGTACAATAGACGCAATGTAAAGGTGATTATTAAATTATATTCAAATCTGTAGCATTTCCAAGTTTTTTAACACGATCTTATAAAATAAGTAAAAAATTAGGCATGCATCATTTTGTTTCAAGTTTTGAGCAACAGTCAATTGTAAACACTGTGATGTAAAATTGGACTCCATTATTTATAGAGCCATATAAATGCTTTATCGCTTATTCTATAAAGCAATATATAAAGCCAGTATACCGTTTCCGTTCCTACGTTAGGTTACTATCGCGCTTAGAACACTGGGTAGCGAAATAAATGCGGCTTCTCGCTAGGATGACCTCACCTCCCAACGTTTCGGTCTCTCAGGACCGATCGTAGCGGTCTTGGAAGTATTCGTACTGACCTAAAATTCCTCCCGAAGTGGCTATGTGTTGAAAAAGGTAGAACGCAAGCTTTACAAGTTATAATTTGCAGATTTTTTCAAGACAGTTCCGCCCTAAAAATACTATCAATTTTCAGCCTAATTTAATGTACCTTTTAGTCGATTATTGAGATTTTAAAATTTAATATCTTTAAAATGTGCCATGTTGGCTACCCTTTTATCTATTACTTTATGAACCTTCTTTAGTAAAATTCATGTTTAAACCTATTTCCCATTTAAACATATCACTTTTGTCCAAAGCCACTACAGCCTACAGTAAAAGGAATGTATGTTGAAGTTCTATTCCCTCATCGGAATTTTGACTATAGGGAAATGTTAAGTCACCGAAATTGTAAGCTGACCTCTTAATCGTGATCTAGCGAACGACAATTTTAATGATAGATCATAGCGGTTAAACCAAACGTATCAGGTATGGATAAAACAGTAAGACGGGCTATAGGTGCATAATAAATGTTTTTGGGCATTTCCCTAGTAAAATTAAATTAGGCCTAGGCATACTAGTTGTTTTAAATTAATCTTTTTAAAACAAAATTATTCTACTTTTAACATAATTTGTTGTGATCAAGTCGTAGAATTACGGTCGCGAAATTAGCATGGCCAATAAATATCTGGCATAGCGTATCCCTGGCCCAACAGTCAAAACAGCCTTTTGTTATCCGCCTTTTGCAACATTTCCTCATGTTTACACTGAGTTTGTCGAAGACGCGATCTGGACGGCCCCATTCTGATTTCCAGTCTACAGGTTTTTGTTTATGTTTGGACTGGATATATAGAACACGATTTTTCGAATCTAATTGCAGTTCATTACTGCAAAATGGTCCGTTTTAATTTGCACTTCCAAGCGCAATAAACGTTACACATTACTTTTAAATTAGCTCGTTTAATTAGAAAACTAGCTGTAAAACAACTAAAACTGTAACTGTCTCGATGTTTTAACTGTTATTTTACTCTTATTGAATAAAAAAAAAACAATACGTTACCTGTAAACATCTGTTTATCCGATATTACTTTCCATCTATCTAAAGTTTCGTTTGTATCAACTATTTTGTTAGAATTTAACAGAACCTCGAGGTTGTCTAGCCGAGGTAATTGTACCAGAAACGATTACACATCTCTGCTAGGGTTATTGTGTACGTACAATGCTAGATGTATTTCTATTGTGTAATAATGTAGCCAATGGCGCCCAACATCCACAAGTATTGTTACAGTGTGTTAAGGTGACGGTTGCTATGTGGCAGAGAGATTGAAAAAGGCGGATAGCAAAAGCTTCATTCATACAGACCTTAAACCAGCATCAAACAAGCGTTGTTACAGAATGTTAAGGACGATGCGACCGTTGCTTTGTGGCCGAGAGATTCAGAAAGGTGGGTAGCAAGACCTGCGTTAGTTTTTACCTAAAGTCATCCAAGAAACGTTGTTGCAGTGTCTTAAGAGCCGAAGGTTCGACTATAGCTACGTGTCCGAGAGATTAAGACAGGTGGATAGCAAAAGCTTCGTTCGTACTGACCTTAAACTGGCGTCCAACAAGCGTTGTTACAGCGTGTTAAGGTGGTGGTTGTCATGTGGCCGAGAGATTGAGACAGGTGGATAGCAAAAGCTTCGTTCGTACTGACCTTAAACTGGCGTCCAACAAGCGTTGTTACAGCGTGTTAAGGTGGTGGTTGTCATGTGGCCGATAGATTGAGACAGGTGGATATCAAAGCTTCGTTCGTAGTAGACGCTAATGACGTTAAACAGCCATTCAACGAGTGTTGTTACAGTGTCTTAAGGTCCGAAGGTTGCTGTGTGGCCGAGAGATTGAGATAGGAGGATAAGAAAAGCTGAATTCGTACAGACCATAAACTATTATCTTTGTTTGTCCATCTGACAAACAAAAACCTTGCATTTTAAATCAACAAGATTTGGGAGCCACACGCTATCGATCACAAAGCCCTTAACAGTAGAATTAATATACTATTGTAGCCTATATTTTGTTTAAAAACCAGAACCAAAGGAAGTAGAAAAACACATACGATGCAGTTATAGAAATTAACATTAAGCAAATTATATCGATTACTGCACGAGTTGACAATACCGCATCTACCAAAACGGTGACTTTATAGTGTTGATACAGGTAATTGTTTACATGTTGCTACATGTTTAAATCTGGTTGTATTTCAAGTTGGTCGTTATAAAACGAATAATGTAGATATCTGTTTTTAAAGTTCAAAAAGAATAACAGTTGAAATATTTATGTACAGTGTTCCCTAGATGAAATACAGTTACAGTAGAATACGGTGTGACAGTAGTTAGTCTGTGATATCATCTAATCCTCGCCAGGAAATGATCTTTATACATTATCAGCCTTGACTCTTGCATGAGGAAACATTGCTTAATCGGACTGTATTTGCATAAGGAATGCTAATGTATGGGAAAAATGCTAACTGAATCCTATGAAATACGTGAAGGGTTAATTGGATAGGGCATCAATAGACGGTCAGATCTATGTTATCCTCTCAGACAAAACCGCCACCAACGGCATCGTTCGTCGCATGTGTAGATTCTCCTTTCCACTCGGAATCAATGTCGCCCAGTCAAATCAATGTCTAAACATGGATTGTTTAACTGGCATAAACAAAATCCAGATTTTGGCCTCCTAAACCGTATTTGAGGGCCGGAAAATCCTTACAACATTAACTTGAATGTATAATATTGACTTCTCTCAATCGACCGCCTTTTTTAAATGAGTATATATTACTCGTTAAATGCGAAGATATTCCCGACCTATTGGTAAAAACAGAAGAGGGAATCGTTTAGCATTATACAATTACCAGAGTACAAGGATCATTTTCTAATCTCCTGTCAAGATACCAGTGACAGTACAAGACACGTCGAAACTTCGTAGGTCGCTGGTGAAAACCTGGAATGACATTTTTTTAAATGGGTTTCTTTGATTTGATTATAGACGAAAACCATTTTCGTCGTGGATCAAAAATAAAAACTTAAATAAAGGCCAATTTCCTTTCTGGTCAAGATAGTCAAGTTACAAAGACATATTTCCTGTAATAATATTCCAATGTTTTAAATAATTTTCCACTTGAGACCCGTATCGCTTATTTCCGATTGTTTGCCCCTCCTGCTTCTAATGCCTAAAATATAAGTCGGAGGGCAGTCAGTAGCTACGAGTACCATTACCACTCCATGCGTTTAAGTCTCCTGTAAGTTTAGTGGTTATCGTTCATTTCGGCGTTACAAGTTCCCAGTTATATTAAATAGAAGCTAAAATGCAGGATGTGAGAAATGTGGGTTTAAAGGGTGTAAATATGGTCTCGTATAAAATCTGTTGGCAATAAACTGAAAGCTGTTGATAAATATGCGAGTACAATGTCCGTAAGACTTGAATGCGTAACTTCGTTAACATTGGCTGCGTATTTACATATAGACAAAGGCATCCGTAATAGAAATTTTATTATTTAATGGTGGACAACAAAAGTTGAATTACATTGGGTACAATTTTATTACAAAGGGCATAATTCCACTTTACAAAGTGGAACAAAATGTGGACTAAATGTAAAAATGAGTAGGAAGTAGGTATACCCCACCAAAATGTATACATTACACTTTCTTTCTGAAACTGGAAATATTTTTAAAAAATAACAAGCTACAATTTAGACAATTAAAGAAAATTGCGCTCTCTTTATTTTATAATTAAAAACTTTATAATGTAGTTTTGTATCGGCTTTAGAGAGATAAATCGGCTTTTATCTTGGGGAACGGCGTAGGCTCTTGGAGCAGCAAGGCTTATTTAGCCGATCCTTTATAAGGTCATTCAGCCATTTCCCATAAAACCCAACAGAATGTGCCGTATGAACCATGTAACCTTTTTGAAGATATCTATGTCAACAAGTTTGACCTCAACATAAAGACAAGAGAATACACCTGTACGCAGGCCTTCAAGCAACGGTCTGTAACATCTGTCGCCATTTTGTCGTGCCAACAACGCGTGCATTCATTCGTAATAAAGCGCCCATGAGTCACTAATCTGGTCCCAACAATATTCTCATTGGGAACCGACTGTATAGGAACAAGTCTCGAGTTTGGCGCGAAACTTCTGACAATAAAAAAAAGAAACCCCTTTATAACTACAGCAAAAAAAATTGAAAAATGAGTGACTTCTTGTGTACGTGAGGCAATACTGTACGTGTCTGATCTCGAGTCGCCTGGTTCACACACAGGCTGTCATACAACCGCAACATTGTTTAATTAGCACGCTGCTATGCTGTGTGCGGTCGCGGCTCGATGTCTTTACAGAATGAGGGGCGTTGGAGAGTAGGTGGTTAGGGATGTTGGAGAGTAGGGGGTGAGAACATTCTTAAGCCTCTTAGAGATAGAAGAAACAGCTCTGCGAGTAACGGAACGATATAGTCTACTGGATAGTCTTAAAACTACAAACAAATAATGACAGAGAGGCGGCAACGCCTCAGAGGTAAGTCCTCTGTATGTAATAGAGTTTACTTCTGAAAGCGAGCCTCTCATCAGTAGGCCTATAACCCTAACAACAGATGTAGTTTTCATACTTGAAATATATTATTAAACTAATTTATTGTTAAATTCAATTGTTTATCTACGTCACTGTTTTTACTTTTTACTTCAAGTAAACCTACAATTGATATACCTAAACGCCCTAGGTTAAGTTGTTTCGGGCGAGGAAGGTTGTCGAGCATAGAAACCAACGCGCCGGGGCCACCTGTGTGACGTCAATGTGCGATTCATTAACACAAAGATCCGTTATGAGCGCTAGTAGCCTATTTCTGTGAAGGGATGAATCACTCGCTTGGGGCCCCTTCTCTCGGTGAGAGGTAATGTCGCGGACAAGTTCACCATACGGCCGCCGTTGCCATGGAAACCACAAACGCATCGCACAGGTTGTTCTGAAGCCTTAGGCGCTATCGAATTTTGATTCTCTCTTGCAAAAGTATTTGTTTCTAAACCAACACAGACACAAAACATTTGTTTGGGCCCAAAGTGGCGGGGGGGGTGTGGTTTATATTCAAAGGCGTACAAACAAAACATGGTAGACCTAAGTGAACACAGAATGAACTAAAAATAAGTTTTGTGGTGATTTAAAGCCTTTGGGTAGGATGACTAGGACAAAGGACAGGTATCCCTGTTCAGTGTCAGTGCACAGATTGGTCTTGTAGTAGTAGTAGTAGTAGTTATACACCAACAGAGACAAGCGTGCGCTCACTTATTGTGCCCAATAAGGTTTGAGTCAAATATTTATTTTATAAATTACCGCAATTAATACGCGTAAATTTTATCATTACATATAAACGCCTTCATTGAGCTCCTGTCTTCTCCGTCAGGAGATCTCACCTTCCTCTCAACATTGCCAGCTCTTGTTCCGCGCGCGTACAACATGAACATATGGCCTATGTAGCGCAGCATCATCGCGCCCAATCACGGCTGACTCACAGGGCTTCCTACGGATGCTGTTACTCACATTCCGACACCGCTTTCTAAACATTTCGAACCTGTGAATGTAAATTTTTAGAATTGTACCAAGTTCTGCGAAGAGTCTTTGATCCAAGGACCTCATTTAATCAAGGATGAGGATTGTCAGGTTCCAAGTATTGCTGGACAAATGTGGCGGACGATGGAAATCTACCGATGCACAGCTCTAAGATTAATTAAAACAGAATCTCTGTTGGAAATGCGAAGCAACTGAACTCGAAAACCAAAGCGATTGCTGCTCCTTAAAATAAGAAAATTACAATTACTGTACAACAGAGCCTCGATTATCCGAACACCAGCAAAGAACTTACTTCCGGCTTAACCGAAGTAGTACGAAATACGGTTTATTGCATTCTCTTACAGCAATTACATAAAAGATAAGTCTTTCATTTGTATAAGGCTTTCTTATTTTGTATTATTATTTTATAAATTTCTACGTCATTTTTTCGTTTGATATTGCAACAGAGATGCCTTTTCACATCTTTGACCACGTTTTCATTCATTTGTCCTGCTTAGTATAACCCTCAGATTTTCGACAGAGTTCGGGTTATCCGAGATTTCAATTATCCGGGGTACCGTCGGTCCACTTTACGTCGGATAGTCAAGGCTCTACTGTAATTGCTCGCGCCAGCGTGTGTGTGTGTGTGTGTGTGTGTGTTAGTTGCACGAGGAACATAGTTACCCTTAATAAAGAACTCTAACAATTGCAATTTGTGTCGCTTAAAGTAAAATACGTTTAGCCTAAGAACTGTATTGAACTCAAGGTTGTGTTTTACGAGTTACCAACTACTCAGCAGGTCTATTTTTGTGCGATAGTTCTCAAACAGCTTCTCCGCAGGTGCACAAAAACTAAAGCCTTGAGGTGTCGCGCGACTCCATCAAGGCCCTTACGTTCCCATTTTAAGCACAGCCTTACACACGCTGCGATGTCTTTGCGCAGGTCTTACACGTTTAGCAACATCGATAAGTTCAATCACACCGAGATTCATATTTCGAGATAATCGAAATATCCATACTGTGGAGTAGAAGCGTATCGGAAGCAGTTCCCCTTGGAGAAGCCACATTTCCGGTAAACGCCAAGGTCCCGAAGCTGACCTAGGCCTAGATCAAGTCAAAAGATGGAGGCCTTGCTTTACTGGGTCAAATTTAGAACACAGATTGACCAGTCAGGCGAAATAGTTGATTGTGTCGTCAACAGCATTCTTGCTTCATATTCCCGTGTAATAATGGATTCGTTGTTAGTGCAAACACTGAACTGGGTTCATTCCATACTGTCAAAGGCTCTGAAGATTAAATCAGCTGTTACTGCGCACAGTTCTTTTAATGGTTTTAAGGTTATATCAGCTGTTATTAAAGCAGCCATTTTGTTTAAAGTTGTGTGCCTGATATTAGCTATTATAGCCTACTTATTGAGTATATCTATCTTTATTTTTAAGAAAAAAAAGAACGTCATAGGAGCAGTAACACCATTAACAATTAAAAAACAAACAACAAAGTGGCAGTAACCGATATTTATTTGGAGAATGTAGTTCATAGAGATTTTAATAGAATATATTTAATGTAGTTAATAAAATACCTTTAATATATGGAATAAATTAGACGCACCTAAGAAAGTTTTTATTTATAAAAATTGGAATAAAAATATATAATCCATTAGCATTATACTGAATTTTTTATAGTAAGATTTATCGAAATATAAAAAAATTGTATATTTATTAATTAATAAAGAAATATTTAATATTATTTTAACCTAAAATGTACAGTGTATAAAGCCGAAAACAGCTGTCCTACAATCTAATCTAAGATACAATCAGCTGTTGTATAAATCATGTTATAATTTAATTTAAGCTAAAGTATAATAAAGAGTGCCTCGTGACGTGACGAATAAATTATGCTTGCCCCGTGACGTGATGAATAAATTATGTTTGCCCCGTGGCATACATAGTCAAAAAAATAATAATAAATTAACTTCAATAAATTAAAAATAACATTGATTTGAAAGTCGACAAAATAAACAATTGCTTATCTTTCACCGTGCAAAACAAAAACTAACGAGATACAGTTTAATTCCCCTGTTAATATTCGAACCTTTTGAGATTGTTAGTTACTTAAGCCTTTTTCACATTAGGACCATGCTCTCCAAACTCTGCTGTTATACCAGCTGATTTTTACTGGCAATTTTCCAAGCTTTTGACGATTAAGTTGCATTTTTGTAGTGAACAATTAAAGCGAAGATCATACTTATATTTTAGTTAAATTCAACGTTTTTTAAATATAATATTTTGAAGGTTTGAAATATTGAATATTTGAAATAATAACCAACGTAATTTAATAAGACACATTACAAATAAAGAGAGTATAATATTTGGCAATTCATGACGGCTAGCTAAAGAAACCTTAATGTGGGGGAGGAGAGAATCACGACCTCATTATTTGGGTTTTTAATGTCACTGCTTGATCACGTATAAATTACGCCATGTTTTTAATTAAATGACGTAATAAACAAAAACAGCTGTTAAAGCGTCAGGAACCGTCCTGAAGCTGGCAACCTTTGGAGGAGCTGTTGTAAAACCGGAGATACTGTGGTAAGTGACATTTACGGCTACATAAGCAAAAATTATAACAGTAATTTAAGCGATTAAGTAAAATGTTATACAATATCAAGAACACAGTGGTACAATATATATATCAATAAAAATATTGGAAACAACCCTAATACCAGGGGTCTTATTACAAAATTACAATCTAGAAAAATAGTAAGTTACAATAGCAGTCTATGTCCTCTTAATCTAGTTTGAATAGTCGGTCAAGTTTGTAATTTATTGTTTTCTAGATTGTAATTTTGTAATAAGACCTTGATAATGCATGATAATGATGACATGGTCATCGAAATGTACATAAGGGTTTAATCTTAAATAACTTGTATTATCTGTTATTTTTTATTATTTTTGTGGTTTTGGTGTTGTTTCCAATATTTTCATTGTAAGTAAAATGTTAATTAATAATTAAACAAGTGTTTTCGGATTTATTATAACAATAAAACGATTTCATTATCTATCTTTTCTATGTACATTATCTAAATCTTATTGATACCATATAAAGTTGTTGCAATGCATTTTGTTTAATTTTTTTTTAATGTAAAATGACAATGTAATTTTTCTGTTAGATTCAATTATATTAATTTGTATGTATTTATTTTTGAGCTTATACGATGGATATGTTTATCATTAAAACGATATGTTTTCATTCTAAAGTCAAACTGTGAACCATACGTTAAATCGTTTTTAATATTTTCTCGTTAAGACAATGCGCTTGTTTTAATTTTACCGTCGTTGCGATATAGGATATATTTTGTTTTTTTTTACGTAGGGCAACCATGAATTGTACCACACATAGCGCGGGCTACATCCCGTTCGCTTGCTGACGATAACCCTTTGGCCGCCCTGCTGCAAGTGCTGCTATCTGTGTACCTACTTAGGCCGTGTTCTCCGGAAGAGCTACCTGATAAGGCGAGAGATAAAGGTTAGGTTCCGGTCTAATAGTCACCTGCCGAGCCAGCAGCCAACGCGCTTCCCGGGTAACATTTGTAACCTGTGCAGTTAGTTACTGATTGCTTGCATACGCTCGGTTGGTAAATGTCAGACGAGAGCCCTCCTATACAGTACTGTTCTTTACGGAAGTAGGCATTAAAAGTTAATTACTTTAATTAATAGGTTTTAATAAGAGTCTTATAGTCCTTGGTATGAGACTATAAAATAGGTCTTATATAACATAGGGATTATGATAGGGAAGGATTCAAGTAGGGACTAAAACCCTGTAATAGGGGATGCAGTATCATGGTATTGCGTGTGGAATTGTGTATTCCTTGTATTAGTACAAGTGAAGAAATGGTAGAAGTAATGGTGGATGCAATGGGAGTGTGGAAAAATTACGTCATCACGTGGATCCTCCAACGCGGTCACAGAGGTATCTCTATCTGTGCGCCACTCGGCTCAACAGAATCCAATAAAACCTTGTTGTTCTTAATTAAATCTAAAAACAGTGTTGTCAGGTCATCTGATGTGTTCTGGACTAAATACAGCATTAGAGTTACGCCAAGCAACGGTTACGCTAGGAGACGGTTTCGTCATGAAACTATTATGCCATGGAGTTGTTGTGCCATGGAACAGTTACGCCTTGAGACGGTAACGTCATGAACCTGTTACGCCACGGAAGGGTTACGCATTGAGACGGTTACGTCATGAAACTGTTACGCCATGGAACAGTTATGCCATGGAACTGTTATGCCATGGAACAGTTACGCCTTGAGACGGTAACGTCATGAACCTGTTACGCCACGGAAGGGTTACGCATTGAGACGGTTACGTCATGAAACTGTTACGCCATGGAACTGTTATGCCATGGAACAGTTACGCCTTGAGACGGTAACGTCATGAACCTGTTACGCCACGGAAGGGTTACGCATTGAGACGGTTACGACATGAAACTCTTACGCCATGGAACAGTTACGCCTTGAGACGGTAACGCCATGAACCTGTTACGCCACGGAAGGGTTACGCATTAAGACGGTTACGTCATGAAACTGTTACGCCATGAATCCGCACGGAGCGGATTTGTCAAAGATACGCTTTAGAGGTGTTAAGGGATAATAATTTCAAAAGAGATTGGTCAGGAAAACGGTAATAAAAAAGCGTTTTTTAGAGAGGAGGGGTTTTTGAAAATAATGAGAAAATAGAAAATAAAATGCACAAAAACTCGCTGTCAACCAAAAGATTATCGTCAAAGATTAAACTTACTGCCATACGTTGCGCCGCAAAACTCCTTAAACATGTTACAAGTAAGACTTTAATTTTATTTGTCGCCGCCTAAGCTTTCTGACCGACTGGTTTCGTTGGAGGTACATTTTCAAAACTTAATAAACACTTGAACGGCGTGTCCTTTGAACTAATCCGTAATAAAATCTAGTTTCGTGCGGCTGGTTCTAATAAAGGCACCAACGTGACTTGATCGGGGCAAGGGACATGGCCGCGGTAAGACAGTAAAGTGCCCGTCAGTCAGCCTGGCCGCCATGTAGTGAATAAACAGGACGAGAATCCGTGACGTCAAAACGTGTATTACTCATGTCTAACTAAGAGCACGCAAGCTCCTCAAGGGTTTATGTGGAATAATGCTTTCCCGTCACTTTTTAACGTTAACTTTGTTTGGACCCGCTCAGTCCGTTAGGAACATATTAATATGCAACTCTGTAACCAGATTAGTTTGTTTGCTCAAGTAACAGAAACTCTGTAAACACAACAATCAAGTAACGTCAAGGAGCTCCAAGTCGGATACTACCCTGTTCACCTTTTCACGAACATAATATATTATTTCAGACGTTTCTGGTCTCTTTTTGTCGTTCAAACTTATTCAGAGCCTTGCAGGTCTTTTTAGTGTACGGATCTTCAAACGTCATCCTTTCGTTACATCCAAGACCCGTTCACAACTTTATACCCCATGGAAAGGTCAAATTACAGTTGGGTACAAACTTTGCACCCAATAGGTTTTACACTTCAAAACGAGTTTCTAGAAAAATAATTCACAACTATGAATACAGTTTGTTTAATTTGTTAATCCCATTTTTACGCAAAAAACCTACAAATTTAATCACCTTATTCACTGTATTGCATTGATTACAATAATTACATTCTAATCATCTATGTATTGTAATGGTATGTAAGGATATCATTGATAGAATGGTCAAGGACGAAACCCATATCAAGACCAATGGGCCTGGTAACGAGGGAAGCCTGGGGGAGCACTGTTTGAGAATTAGAGCGGGAAATACTATTCTAGCAATAACAAAAAATATTCCATGTAACGCCGACGCATCCTATTATATGTTCTTGCTTACGGACAACGGGCTTTGCTCTTCCCTATTCTACCACTGTAGGCAACAAGGAGGGCTCCATTTCCTTCCCGCACATGCTTGTATTTATGCAGGGGGAGCGCTAGTATTCGCGAGGAGTGACCTTGGGGCAAGTTTTCACAATCACCTGTATCGCGTAATTAAGCAATGCAGGCTACATTTCTTTAAAATAAAAAAGAAATGTAACGCAGAACAGAATAACTGCCGTATTTCTCTTTATAATAAAGTGAAATCCTCGTCTTACATTTGTAAGCCCAACATTCTTGTTGCTAATCCGGTATTTCGGACTTACGCCCCGCAGGATCCCACCCAATGTCCCGCTATCCAGGCAGGGGCTTGACTCGGCAATTAGCATAGCCTACAGCGGCCGCAGTAATTAGCACTGCTCTATTGAATCTACATAACCGCCATCTTTGTATCCACTGTTGCAGCATCATTGTAAACCGGTTTGTTAGACCTACAGGATGCGCACTATTCTATTGCGCAACTGCTTACAGTAGTGGTGTCACTGTAATTTGCACTATTTACATGTTTCTAGGCCGCCAAAGTGGGAATACAATGTAAAGCGTCTCGATATGTTTCAAATAAAGCGGTCGTTAGTCAAACCTAATGAAAAGTTCAAAGAACCTGTTCCTGAACTTGATTCAGTTTGATTATTCGAATCTTCTGAAAATCCTGTGCAACAT
This sequence comes from Prosapia bicincta, assembly GCA_036971475.1. NCBI lineage: Eukaryota > Metazoa > Arthropoda > Insecta > Hemiptera > Cercopidae > Prosapia > Prosapia bicincta. Next base: position 253,307,025 of record JBAIZL010000004.1, read on the forward strand.
TTTCTGTAGCTAAATTCGTTGTATTTTTTTTATTAAAAACACATGTGAGGTGTTCCCGAAGTAGTAATGCGTTGCTTATATACTGTCCATAAAAACCCTAGCAGGAGCGAGAGGTTATTGCGTTCGTAAAGCTCGTCCTTTCGTGGCCAAAGTGTCATTACGATTTTATTTTCCGTTTTTAAAAGCTTAGAGTATTTTTAAAGCAGTTGACAATGCATGGCAGCGAGGTGCATATAGGCTTACGTACATTGTCTTTCCCCCTTCGAGAAGTAACGGTTTTATACGGTTTCGCTTATCTATAATTTTAGTTAAGCCTTTGTGGGTTTAACCAAAGCCGAAACACTGGGAAATTTACTTTTTACCGTTGGACTTCAATAAACTTAATATAAACATGAAACAACACCACGCCCCTCCCGTGCGAAATGTAAATGCAACTACTGTAAATGTGAATATAAACTCCTACAGGAATAGTGGGATAGCTTCTCGTGAATATAAGACGTTTAAACGCCGGTTACGGGTTCTGTTCAACCCGGAAGACATTGGGAGGGGTTGTATGTCTTCAACAGGTTATTGTTTTGGTCTTTAAACCCTGCAACGAACCTTGGCCGAGCTTTTGTCGAAGCACCTGCAGGTTGTCAGCACAAGCCGTTACGAAAACATCGGTCTACTAAAATCGGTTAATGAATAGCGATGTTTTTACTTTTATTGTATTTTATCTTATTCGTAATAAAATATGCGATATGGTAAATATAAAATGGTAATTTTGACAAAATTGAATCGTTATAAAAAACTTACTCTGTTATAAAAATAAACACGGACACGTGTAGTTTGGTGTTTCTCCTTGGGTAGGAGATACAGAGACGTGTAGGTTGGTTGGTGCTTCTCCTTGGGTAGGAGATACAGACGTGTAGGTTGGTTGGTGCTTCTCCTTGGGTAGGAGATACAGAGATGTGTAGGTTGGTTGGTGCTTTTCCTTGGGTAGAAGATACGGACACGTGTAGTTTGGTGTTTCTCCTTGGGTAGGAGATACAGAGACGTGTAGGTTGGTTGGTGCTTCTCCTTGGGTAGAAGATACGGACACGTGTAGGTTGGTTGGTGCTTCTCCTTGGGTAGGAGATACAGAGACGTGTAGGTTGGTTGGTGCTTCTCCTTGGGTAGGAGATACAGAGACGTGTAGGTTGGTTGGTGCTTTTCCTTGGGTAGGAGATACGGACACGTGTAGTTTGGTGTTTCTCCTTGGGTAGGAGATACAGAGACGTGTAGGTTGGTTGGTGCTTTTCCTTGGGTAGAAGATACGGACACGTGTAGTTTGGTGTTTCTCCTTGGGTAGGAGATACAGAGACGTGTAGGTTGGTTGGTGCTTTTCCTTGGATAGAAGATACGGACACGTGTAGTTTGGTGTTTCTCCTTCGGTAGGAGATACAGAGACGTGTAGGTTGGTTGGTGCTTTTCCTTGGGTAGAAGATACGGACACGTGTAGTTTGGTGTTTCTCCTTGGGTAGGAGTTACAGAGACGTGTAGGTTGGTTGGTGCTTTTCCTTGGGTAGAAGATACGGACACGTGTAGTTTGGTGTTTCTCCTTGGGTAGGAGATACAGAGACGTGTAAGTTGGTTGGTGCGTTTCCTTGGGTAGAAGATACGGACACGTGTAGTTTGGTGTTTCTCCTTGGGTAGGAGATACAGAGACGTGTAGGTTGGTTGGTGCTTTTCCTTGGGTAGAAGATACGGACACGTGTAGTTTGGTGTTTCTCCTTGGGTAGGAGATACAGAGACGTGTAGGTTGGTTGGTGCTTTTCCTTGGGTAGAAGATACGGACACGTGTAGTTTGGTGTTTCTCCTTGGGTAGGAGATACAGAGACGTGTAAGTTGGTTGGTGCGTTTCCTTGGGTAGAAGATACGGACACGTGTAGTTTGGTGTTTCTCCTTGGGTAGGAGATACAGAGACGTGTAGGTTGGTTGGTGCTTTTCCTTGGGTAGAAGATACGGACACGTGTAGTTTGGTGTTTCTCCTTGGGTAGGAGATACAGAGACGTGTAAGTTGGTTGGTGCGTTTCCTTGGGTAGAAGATACGGACACGTGTAGTTTGGTGTTTCTCCTTGGGTAGGAGATACAGAGACGTGTAAGTTGGTTGGTGCGTTTCCTTGGGTAGAAGATACGGACACGTGTAGTTTGGTGTTTCTCCTTGGGTAGGAGATACAGAGACGTGTAGGTTGGTTGGTGCTTTTCCTTGGGTAGAAGATACGGACACGTGTAGTTTGGTGTTTCTCCTTGGGTAGGAGATACAGAGACGTGTAAGTTGGTTGGTGCGTTTCCTTGGGTAGAAGATACGGACACGTGTAGTTTGGTGTTTCTCCTTGGGTAGGAGATACAGAGACGTGTAAGTTGGTTGGTGCGTTTCCTTGGGTAGAAGATACGGACACGTGTAGTTTGGTGCTTTTCTTTGGGTAGGAGATACGGACACGTGTAGTTTGGTGTTTTTCCTTGGGTAGGAGATACGGACACGTGTAGTTTGGTGCTTTTCCTTTGTAGAAGATACGGACACGTGTAGTTTGGTGTTTCTCCTTGGGTAGGAGATACGGACACGTGTAGTTTGGTGCTTTTCCTTGGGTAGGGGATACAGAGACGTGTAGGTTGGTAGGTGCTTTTCCTTGGGTAGAAGATACGGACACGTGTAGTTTGGTGTTTCTCCTTGGGTAGGAGATACAGAGACGTGTAGGTAGGTTGGTGCTTTTCCTTTTTTAGAAGATACGGACACGTGTAGTTTGGTGTTTCTCCTTGGGTAGGAGATACAGAGACGTGTAGGTAGGTTGGTGCTTTTCCTTTTGTAGAAGATACGGACACGTGTAGTTTGGTGTTTCTCCTTGGGTAGGAGATACAGAGTCGTGTAAGTTGGTTAGTGCGTTTCCTTGGGTAGAAGATACGGACACGTGTAGTTTGGTGCTTTTCTTTGGGTAGGAGATACGGACACGTGTAGTTTGGTGTTTTTCCTTGGGTAGGAGATACGGACACGTGTAGTTTGGTGCTTTTCCTTTGTAGAAGATACGGACACGTGTAGTTTGGTGTTTCTCCTTGGGTAGGAGATACGGACACGTGTAGTTTGGTGCTTTTCCTTGGGTAGGGGATACAGAGACGTGTAGGTTGGTAGGTGCTTTTCCTTGGGTAGAAGATACGGACACGTGTAGTTTGGTGCTTTTCCTTGGGTAGGAGATACGGACACGTGTAGTTTGGTGTTTTCCTTGGGTAGGAGATACGGACACGTGTAGTTTGGTGCTTTTCCTTGGGTAGGAGATAGGGACACGTGTAGTTTGATGCTTCCCCTTGGGTAACCACGTCTCGGACGCTTCTGTATACAATATCAAGAGCTTGAGTAGGAGATCTAAACATGTGGCCGGAAAGAGATTCTCTCTTACATATTACCATAAAGCAATCAAACAAATTAACGAACCAGAAAGAAAACACTTTTTATTTTCTCTTTATTTTTGTATTTTCTGTGCAAACACTCTTTTGTCTAAAATAAGCAAATTATTTTTGTGTTTTTTACATTCTGAGTTATTTTCATGGACGTTACCAACTCACCTGTAAAAGTTTATGAAAAACTCAACCTGTTTTTTTCTATTTAACTTGGGGTTGCAATGGCAGTTTCAATCCACAGGTGCACTGCCTTGAATTCAGGTACGCTAAATTCCTTTAGTTGGTTAAACTTTATTCAATGTAAGTTACTGCTTCGGGTAACGGGCATCATCTCCTTTCAAGAGGATGAGACCCTGCCCACGCGATTCTATAATTTCTCCCTGTCTCAAGTACTATGGACTAATCGGCCTTTTCTTTGTCCTGCCTAATTCAATCTGGCGTTACTTATTCACACAAGAAATATAACAATACCTCCCCCCCCCCCAATAGAGAGGTCTACCTCAAGCGAAAGACCCTGCATTGGTGATCCCCCTATATCCTCTTCCAGGAGATTTCATATCCCTACCTTGTGCATCAAACTATATGTACAAGACTTTTCTATCCTTCGTAGGCAAGTCATACTGCCTGACCACCTTAGAACAACAGGAACAAACCACTTATATTTTCTGGTTCCTCTTTTCTGTGACTCCGATCCTTCTCCAGCACTGCCTGTCAAGGGTATTTCATGTCCACCAATGGGCTACAGCATTACGTAGCAATACATGTAGTGTTTATCCGACCCCCTCCACTTACGAGTTATTAATAGCTCGACAAAAATCGTTTTAGGCCTTCTCTTCATATTTATCCAGAATAAATATATAACTTTCTGATAAGGTTGGATTAGACTGTTCCAATACGACGGACTTTACCACCGCTAGGCTTGTCACCGTGACGCAGCGCATTAGTTTGGACTTTGTGCATGTTTGTGTAGGTGATTATGGCGATCATAATGTTTCTGCCGGTTTATTGAGTTCTCGTTCATCCGTAGCTCAGTCTAAGGGCGAACGCACCCAATGAGGGTTGAGTCAGCCGGGAATGTCTTGTGCTTTCATGTAAACCTAATCCTTTGTTACTGGTAACAAAGGCAAGTTAAAGGCGTCTTCGGAGCCTTGTCCAAAGCAAGAGCTCTTACAGAATCTTTCCATAGAACTTTCTTGGCGACTAATACCGATTAACGACCTAAGCCTCTCGAGGTGCGACTGTCAATATCAGCCATTACCCGTTACCCCCGGCATCGAGGTGACTTTACAAACTGTTAAAGCCCTGCACATTATTTTGGATATGTAATGCTGGATAAAAAAAATCCGTTCCGATTTTTGGGAATTCTGAATCAGTAAATCTGTAGAACTATCTGGGGCCTGTATGGGTTGGAAACAGGCTACAATACTTGTTCTGAATACTTTAAGGAAGCGTTTTTAAAATAACATCCTCCCTCCATTACGTCTCACCTAAACAATTCAATTACTACATAATGTGTTGCGATAGGGGGGGGGGTGGACATCAGGTACTAGAAATCAGGTAGGGATGGTGTTGAGTATTAGGCACGTGTAAGAGGTAGTCATGCTGAAACTAGTCTCTTCCGTGGCTGTGTCAGGATTTCCAGGGGCCGCAGGTCAGTTCTTGTAATCAGACAGAGATTCCAGGAGAAGCGGAAGGTAAAGCGACATTATAAGGAACTAAATGCAAGAACTAGAGGACATTATGATCAAACTTGAAACGTGACAGACGGGTCAAATGTGCAGATAAATGGCAAGTTATAATAACACGGCACTGCATCTGATACCATAAGGGGATATATGTGCAGATAATTGGGCAGCTATACCAAGTCAGGACTGAGTCTGACTCCATATGGGTACAAATTTGCAGATAAATGGGCACCTATACAAAGTTGACATTGAACCTGGATCTCATAGGGCACAAATTTGCAGATAAATGGGCACCTATACCGAGTTGACATTGAATCTGGATCACATATGGGCACAAATGTGCAGATAAATAGGCAGCTATACCAACTTTGCACTGAATCTGACCTCATATTGGTACAAATGTGCAGATAAATAGGCACCTATACCAACTCTGCACTGCATCTGCACCCATATGGGTACAAATTTGCAGATAAATAGGCACCTATATCTAGTCGACATTGAATCTGGATCATATACGGGCACAAATTTGCAGATAAATGGGCACCTATACCGAGTTGACATTGAATCTGGATCACATATGGGCACAAATGTGCAGATAAAGAGGCAGCTATACCAACTCTGCACTGGATCCGACCTCCATATGGGCACTGGTTTAGAAGAACATTTCATCCTTAACTTGTTACACCTATATAAGCAATAAGTAAATGGGAATCTGGAAGTACGGCCTTGTTTATACCATAAATAAACCGACATTCTGAACTCAGCCTAGACCCGTTTCCCAGGTAGCTGCTACAAAACCCGTTATGTCAGATAGTTATGAATTTCGAGTTTGCAAGAAGCCTTAAAACATAAATCGCTGAATGTGGGTCATATTTTGCCCGTGCGCACACCGAGCCTGGCAAGCCAATGTCACCCCGTATTCGGGCCCACATAACTCCACGCGAAGACCTGCTGATTTGCATGCCAGGCTTGTCCAATGTCATTCTATGGCTACAGCGTGTCCGCGGAAGATGAGCCACTGGAATTAACTGTGATCGGAAGGCGACACAGTTACGCGGCGGAACCAACGTCCGTATCGTTTTACAAATAATAACTCCCTTATCTCTTACACGCGACGTTACAGATGTATAATTACATTAATACTCCATGAATGTTATGCGTCATTAAAAGTAAAGGCCATCTCGAGGGGCTAAGACTCGTCAAAGAAGACAAAAAATATCAGGTGATTCGAAAATGTAAGGCATCCTTTATAAGACAATAAACTATGTTTTAATGGTAAATTAGTCAACCATTAGCTTTTTATATTTTCAATTTTTTGTAATTTCTATTTTATTTTAAAACGTTTAATGTCTCAGTTGATTTTTTTAGAAATATTTTAAAAAAGCAAAACTTTTATAAATTTTTAAAATATGAACTACTTTAATTAGATCAATTGACATATTCGTAATTAGTAAATAAAAAACTAAGGTCGGGAGAGCGTTGTTCAACGTAGTTTGTGAATGCGGTGGAGCTCCGTTAGTGTAACCGTAGATACAGAATGGGTCAAGGCACAGATCGGACATCAGAGGTTGGCAAATATAGACGCAAGGTCGAGTCAAGTTTTTGTAGGCCTGTTACATGGCATATACCACTGGCATGCGGCACAGCCATATTGATTTCTCTACACACATCTAAATACCCAAGTTAATGGCGTCACTAAGGTACCATCAGGCAGGGGGAAGCCATGAACATAATATTCTGAACGCACTTAGATAGATAGGAAAGGTTCAAGAATTCTTATTCTACTTAATTAAGTACTTAATGTACAGCTCAAAATGAAGTTACAAATGGAATAAATAAGTAGCTGTGGTTCTATGACGGTTTATAACACCTCTCAACTCATTCCTGATATGTGGATGCAATCATACAAAACAACCTTGGACAAATATCCGCCAATTGTGGTGTTTTAAACTGACAGGCGCAATCTTGCCCCTTAAAGTCAGCAATTATGCTTTCATAAATTGAACTATTTATGGATACTTCACTCATCAGTTAAAAACCGACTCCGTTTTTATTATTCAAGCATCGTGCTATAAAAGTAGGACCTGCAGTTTCCCTGACAATAGGCACGCCCATTACAAAAAAGGTCCTTGGCCCAAATTTTAAAGCTTTTTTCAAATTTATGCCGTCGTAAATTATGTTTCGCATAGCTGGACATAAAACAAAAATCTGCCCTTAAGATGGGGCGTTGTAAATTATGCATTGTTCCGTCAGAGTGACGCAAAAGTCTTTTTTTACTGCTCTTGCAAAAATGGTCGGCAAAGGTCTGGCCGGCAATTGTGCAATACCCCTCGTCCCGGGCCGTTTTTGCCGAACAATGACATTCCTGCGCAGAGCTGTATTATATGGGCAAGTCCGCCAATAGGGAAAGTTCCAAGTGATTTACATTAGGTCCGTTAATGTAGTATTTGTAGCCTTGTTGAACTTTTAAAATATTAGGGAATATATTAAGTTTGAAAGAGCAAAATATAACAAACGCAAAGTAAGGAAAATCCTTAGTTTCATTTTATTGTAAGGACATTCCTTTGCCAGGACTGTACATATCGCAACCTGCGAACCTTGACGTACCCGGCTCTGATCTAAGAGGGATACGAATCGGGGAATGAGGAGAACTCTTGGCCAGATGTAGAAATGTAGACCTTGAGACCCCAACAAGACAATTAAATTAGGGGCGATCCTGTAGAAATGAGAAATCAATCTAAGTTCAAAACCTTTGGGTTGGAGCAAGATGAACGCACAGCACCAATGATCAAACAGAGACCTATTACAGAGGACGGAAACAAAAATATCTCTTTACGTGCCCCCTAAAATATGTCTTACAACTATTCCTAAACATACATATTCTTTACAGTGAATGTTTGTTTCTCAGGTTAGGCCCTAGTCGTGTCGCATGGCGCAGTACTTGTATTGTATTGTACAGTAATTGAAATGAAATTGAATAACACAATACGATTTCGTGATCACTGCTGACGTCACCAAAGTAAATGTTAGACCTCGATATTTGGGAGAAAGACTTCACCCGCCTAAACTTCAGGGTTACTTCGGGGTACGAAATATGATCCAGTCAAATGAGCTCATCGGTTGAAGGAGTAATATATTCCAAGGCCGGATAAAGAGAACACTAAAACCGATGTCTAGGTTTGTGAACGATCCAACGGGTCCCACGGCCGGATAAAAGGAGAGTAGTTAATTTTTACAGTAAGGAAATATTTCTGTAAATTATCTCACTTTTGAAATGTACGCGTCATAACTTTGAGAAACTGTGTGCAAAATAATTAACAGTATTAAGCCCTTAGCTAACGTTTAGGTTCAGTTTTAACCTCTGATGATGCTGTGCTAACGAAACGTACATAAAAGATGCAATTGTTGGCACTATGATGGCGCTCTATATATGCGTTTGTGTGCAAGACTTGAACAAAACTTTAAGAAATGAGCTCTGGATTAACCGATTTTAAAGTAATTAAAAGCTGGGATCGGTGAGAAGTTCGAAGTTTTGAACTTAATTTTTCTGTGCCACCAAAGTCTAGATGTAATTTATTAATGAATTCTCTAAATAAATTCAAGAATATACGTTTCCCTATCAACTTCAGGAGGTTAATCGCAAGACAGGCATAAGTTACTTGGGTGAGCCAAGATCCCGAGGGATAAGCAAGGAACAATACATCTATTAACAATGGTCCCTGCTTATCGCTAGCAACATACTTTACACAAGATTACTTTACCCGCTTGCTACGTAAAAGTCCCACAGACTAGTTAAAATAACGATGTGCCAGCCGAGTTAAATAATCTATTAAGTACGTGAATATCTGAGGCTACACTATAAGAGAATTGTTATTTATCTTCCTTAAATTCTAAGAAAGGAAAATACGACGAAAATAGTAGTTGCATATGTTTTGTATCGATTTACAGCTGTCACTCAATATGACCGTAAAGGATAAGAAAAACATTGCGAACAGTAGAAAGGATTAGAATTGTTACGGAAACCCACTCGGGTCTAGGATATGGTTGATGAGTGCAGGATGTTCCTGAGGGTTACACCCCCAAGAAGGTGGATGAGGATATATAGAATACATATTTGACAGCGGGTTAAAATACCCTTTTGCTAATGGGAATGAGGAGGAAATGTAGGCATTGTATAGGCGTGGTAGCTTAAAGTAAACCATCAATAGAATCACAGTTATCTATTCGTTTCACGTTGAAAGGATAGAAAAGATATATATGTTCCTTGGATAAAATACGCCAACTTGAGTTTTAAAAAAATTAATGGGTTTAACGTTTTTGTACGCGATTTTCAGATTTATGTTCCTATACTAGAAGTAAAATTAGAAAGGTATTTCTAGCTAGTGTTGAAAAAATCATTATGTTCCTTAATGGTATTAGCACAAATTTAATTAATTTTAAAGTGTCCCACAAATTTGTCAAAATTGTAGAAGAGGGAAATATAATTTTGGCACGGATATGCATGCTTGTGCTGACGTCGTTACCATGGTTTCCGTATCAGAATATTATTTTAAAGTTTTATGTTGTTATATTACAAACCGATTAATAATAATCGTACAGTAGTTAGATATGAAAGCAAACAATTACAAAATGGCTGTAGAGTTAAAAGAAATTGATATAAAGGCAAACAGATCGAAGTAGACAGTCGGATGTGTGGAAGCGAACAAATCCACAGCTACTGGAACATACTGGGGATCTGTATAATCAACAACTAACTGAGCAAAAACCCAGGCCATAAAACGCGACTCTGTTAACGCATTAAGATACCGGTATGTCTCTCGAGGGATGCTTACAGCGACTCAATGATCAGTAGCGTTCACCATGCATGCAATCGTATTACACTGGTGTAACAGTTATAGTTAGGAACTATGCTCATTGCAGGCCCCCGTCTATAGCTTTATTCAGATTTACATATTTTACTTTAAAAATCCTGAACAAAAAAAAATGTAATTTTAGGTATTCCAAACAAGAAATAGTAATTAATTTGAAAAAATAATCTAATGAATTATTAATTAATTTACAAACATCTTCTATCGCGTTTTGGTGAAAAGAAGTTATTTTCCTTATAATACAGCTGTTTTAAGAATTGCATAGATTATCTGTTAAGGTTGGGTATGGTTAGAAATAGAAGATAAGTTAACTTTTTAATCCAATCTGTTGCTGAAATTTGATATACCCCAATTTTGTCGGGTTATGCAAACGCAATTGTCTAGCTGACATTAGTGACCGGATATTTTTGGTATATTGTAAAAGAGAATTATGACAATTGAATATAACAGGCCTATTATACAGTGTGCCTCTATATATAAAAGCCTTTACGCTAGGGTTTTTATACGTAGGTTAAGGTTGTTTTCTTCAGATTTAAACAACTGTTTTTGTTCTCAGACATTTACAATAATTATTTTCTTGTTTATATTGTGTTTTCAAGTAACACGTGAATATTTAATGGGTGTAATGTCATGCGTATATAGTTAAGTCAATACAATTTCTATGGTCCCATGAAATACTTTTATTAAGAAATAAAGAATTAGATATATTATTATCAAGCTTCCTTTGAGTGAGTTTATTTGTCAATTGACAAAATAATTGTTATAGCAAAATCGAGTAAGCATAACACAAAAAATCCTTATATAATTTTCTTTGACCACTGGTGGACGCTTGGGGAAATGTATTACAAAATCGCCGACGTTGGTAGAATTCGAATTTGTGATAAACCCTCAATAATGACAAACCTCCTCAAGTTCTATAGAATTTTTGACGGTACAACTAAACAAAGTCAGGTTTGTAAAACTGAATTAAGAAATAGAAAATACCTAGAATTAAAAATATATCGCCTTATAGGCGATTAAAAAATTCTTGATTGTTTGACAAAATCGGTTTTATAACAAATGGCTCAGATCGAAGGATTAAATTTAGAGGTAAAAATCCCTTTCTAATTTAAACCTTACTATTCAATTATTATTAAAGTTCCTTTCCAGGAACGTTTACATTTTATTGAACGTTTTCATCCGATTGAACACTTCCATTACGTCGCCATTACGATGTAGGTAGGAGATGTTTAGGCCCAGAGATTTCTTCGCCGATAAAGACATAACGCCTCTCCCAACGTTGTGAAATGGCAAGTGTTAAAAAAATGTGTATCAGAATCTGCTTGATAAAAATATACCCCAGGACCACGATACGACCTAAGTACAAATAAAACTTTGTAGGAATATCTCAAAACTTTAAAATTGTAAGACAGAAAAATATAGCTTCATCTTTCACAATATACACAATACGTATAAAATGTACGTATTCAATGTACACTAAACGTATATAAACGTTTATATTAAACGTAGGCCTATATGAAAACTGTTCTTATAGAACAGAACAATTTGTTGTACTAACATACAATATAGCCACAAAGAATCTGGTTGGAACAGGTTTCTTATTCTATAAAAATATTGTTTAATAATGTACGAGGTAAATAGCTGAAAGCGTTAAGCATGGCCTTGTTGCTGTCCTCAGCGACGCAAGAACGCATACAAAAGGGAGGCGCTTGTCTTGTGAACAACCCTTGGCTGACTTTATTTCTTTATAATCAAAGGTGATCCTATCCGACCTAAGTTTTTAGAAAGTGTTTTATGTGAATTATAAAAATAATGGTAATTTTAACCACGTAACCGATTTCGCCCGAAAAATTGTACCACCCGATTCAGAAACTCTTAACGAATACAAAAAAAAAACACTTTCGCTAACGTCCCAAATAATTACAATTTTGGAAAAAAATTATTTCACCCCCATTCCAAAATTACCATTATAATATTTGAACTTTAGCAAAAGTTTACATTTTCAGGGCGTCGCCGCCAAATTTTATCTTTTTCTCCGGAAGACTTTCTGCATTGTCGGGTATAATTTAGTTTCCCGCATCGTCAAGAAAGAAATAATTTCTGAAGAACTATGTACAAAAATATTCTGTTAGAAAACTTGGAAAGAAAAATAATCGAAGTGGGGAATACTGGCGAATTTTCCCGGTGGCCTTGTTTAGCGAAGTACTTCTGCCCAACACTGCATACAAGGTATAGGCCTACAATATGTCTGAGAAAACAACAATAACCTAATAATGCGGCAAACCACCGCGTAATCTCGGAACTGTAGTTTGAACTCATGGACTTAAAACGAATTCTGTTTGTTTAATATTTTAAGTAAACTTGTTTGTAAGTAAGCGACTGTTTACTATTTCCATAGCTTGATATTTTTAAAACAATGAATCCAGTAACTGGCTAAAACGTGTTCATTTTTATTGTTTAAACAAACGATTGCATTAAATAAAAATATTGCTTTAAAGTTACACGTGTGGATGTAAAGCCGGAGGGTAAGATACTGTGCAGGAGTAAGTTATTGAGAAGGCATCTAGTTGTAGCAACAAGATCCACGGCCAACTAGACAACTGCCTGCCTTGCTTAATCACAACCCCTCTACCTGTTTCTTCCGAACTTTGGCAAGATTAGACACTTTGTTTTACCGAAACATAGGCTTGCTTGTAGAGTTAGACTATATTGCAAACAGACAAGAACCTACTTAGACACTTTGTTTTACCCAAACACAGGTTTGCTTGTAGAGTTAGACTATATTGCAAACAGACAAGAACGTACTCTGTCAAGATACGTTAGGTTAGAAAAGCAAGAACAAAGTAATGTAACGTAACAGTTTCCTGAATCGGCGACAGCGAACTAGAGCTGCTATTGTTTTTTTATATTTAAATTTATTCTAACAAACCAGACACTCTGTAAATACTTGTCTTATAATTATTATATTATAATTTAAAGTACTATAAACTAGTGCTTTCCTTTCATTTATGGAAAAAGTAGGTTTATAAAAAAACGATTCATATATAAAGGTGGTTGAGGGATCCCGAGCCCCCTCGAAATATATAAAATTCATTTTAATTTTTCACATTTTTAAGATGTTATTTAAGATCCGAACCCATAGGGTATATCAAGACAGAATTTATAATAGTAATATTAATGGGGTAAAACCATTTTTTTTAATAACTAAAGTTATTTCATAATATATAACTTTTTATTGTTTCTGTTAACTTGTACCTGAAAAACTTAAGTCTTGTTAATATACTTATTAATTTTATATACTGTATATATTATAGATTTTTGTAACATTACCCAGGTGAAAAATTATTTAACAATAAACTAAAAATTGAAAAAAATAGCCCTTCCCTCCAAAACAAAATCCAATAGACCTATACCGATACGGTTTCATCTTTTAGTGGAGCACTGACATAGGCTCGTATTTTTACAAATTGTAACCCATCTTACGGTTTACGGCTTTAAAATAACTTTCTTGTTAACAATAATGTTTGTGGCGTTATCGATGTTGGTAGAGATTTACCTAGATTTAAACAATACGTATCACGGAAGCCACAAATATACGAAACAAATCAAAGATGGGTCAATCTCTGACAAAGTTACACAGATTCAAAAATACCCGTCGTTTCCCCACAAAATTTATTGAAAGGGAATTTTCATTATGCAATTATAATTTTATTTCTTCAACACAATATATCCTAAATAAGTATGTGAACTGCGGAATAAATTTTTTGTTGACAACCAAAAATCATCTATAAAAAAACAAAAACAACTTGTTTTTCAATGTCTAAAAATAATTAAGCTTTATGCTACAGTTAGGGTTGTAATTACCTGGAGGTTTCTTGTCAACGATCAGAGACAGCGGCTGGGAATCCGTCAATGGGCAGCACAGCGGCGACGGGCCGTCGTTTTGGCTCTTTTGTTGCTCCAGCAACTTTAACTGCTGCTGGAGCAATCGGTCCTTGATTAAAAATATCTTCGGCATTGTTAAGAAATATTTAAAAGCACAACATAAACACCACACAAAATCCTCTGCCCAGCTTTAGTTCTTTTCGAGATGCTTGACCGCCACTATGAACATTTTACCGATACACTCACTAGTATAAACACTCACTTCACTGCGCAGGTCTGTAGGCGACTGAAGGAGCAACGCTGGCAGGCTAACAGGTAGAACCGTTGTTCCGCAGAGGCCTTCACAGGTTGTGGGAGGGGGAAGCATTGCCAAGATCATGGTTAAGTCACGTGACCCCGTTGGGCATGCGCACGATGCGTTCACCGTTTCCTATCGGTTTTTAAACAACGAACGTTTTGGAACTGTAAAAGAAGATGGTTTTACTTTTTGTACAGTTCTCTTCGTTTCACTTGTTTTGTTTTCCTTTTTGTTTCTAATCTGTGATTCAGATTACGGGCTGTGTTTGTTGCTAATCTACTATTTCTTCTATTTATTTCCTATTTTTCTAACGGAAAAATCTCAAAAGCCATGTGTTTGAGTATTGAGATGTTAACGTTAAATTTTGAGTGTGCACCTAGTATACATACCCACAGAAATGATTTACAATTCGTCTTTAATAATAACTCAATCCAAAAATGGTTTTTTCAAGCTTTAAAGTTAATTTTTTAATAGAAATGTTCTAAACTAAATAAAACTAAGTTTACACTGAAGAACTGTCTATTTTTAATTTTTCGACAGAATGGTGTTGAAATCAGTTCAAATAATTTATAAAATATAGCGTGCGTAGTGTTTTGGATGTTTTCCTTGTTAATTATGGCGTAGGTGTTATCCTAAGGGTAAATTCATCCAAGAAGGGCTAATTGCTTGTCAAATTTTAAACATTTTTAGTGTATTTAAACAGCCTTTGGAAAATGCTTGAAATAATTTGTTTTTGTTACTAGAAAATATTTTCAAATGAGGAGTTATTATTTGTATTCGAAGGAAATAGAATTTCAAATGATGTAACATTAGTTCCATTTTAATAACATTATTAAAGTTACCAAAGGTGGATGAATCGTCTAACATATAGAGTACGCAATCCTCAACCCAAAGATCCTACGCAAGGTCCTCGTTGGGGAAATTCTATCTGTTTTTGTATCCCCCTAGTCAACTCATCCTGTAAAAATTAGTACCTAGGGCAATAATGGGAGGTTACGTCCTACATTACATTCCTTTAATACCGTACTACACAAGTAAGGGAGCTCTTCACTGTTCCTCCGAATCCATGGTGTAAAAGGAGGTTTATTAAGCCTCTAAAACGTTTCTAGAGAGGAGGACGAAGTAACCTTCTCCGAAATGAGAAGGAAGCATCAGGAGAACAGAACTATTTATGAGGTAGCGCGACCATAAACTGTGTTAATATTAGTCTTTGTATTCACTCGCACTTCGTTGTGACGAAATTTGGATGTGATATACCAAAACAAAAGTGTTACGTATTTTATCGCAAGCTATGAAAATATTCCAAGAAATTTTATTCCCGCAAATAAAATTGTACGGATTCGATAAATTACTTTTCCATACATAATTTTCAAAAATTGTTTGTCAATTTGTTTTTGTTGTACACAAAAGTTTTATTTTTTATTACATTTATTAGGGCTTATTATAAAGAAATGCGTCTTCATTATATTCCGAGAAATTATTTCCTTTCGGCTGTCCTTAGATACAGGATGCTAGTTTGGATGGAGGAGCATAGGTTATGTGAAGCTAGGGCTACTCCTAAGTCTTTTTGGAATGTCAATGGCAAATGCTTGTGACCGCTGAACTTTCAGTGTACAGCTATCTCTTAAATATTTAAATAAAATATCTTAAAATAAATGAAGTATTGCAATATTAATTAAGTTTATTTAATTAAAGCTTGTATTGCAACGTTAGTAAAGGTCGTTGCCTTGATACGGTGGTGCGAATGTGAGAAGAAATGATTTGATTCAATTAAAGTGGAACGTATGCAGCCACTGTGGAGACTTCAACACTTAGAAACGAAGTTCAGGCGCGACAAGGTACGGCCACAAACTGTACAAGTCGCTGTGTATACAAGTTTAGCCAGTCTTGTAAACGCTCAAGTGCATGCTTTCTGGTTTTGTAGTTGGTAAATGATTTCAGTACGTCTAATATTCTGCTTAGTACATAATGCCAAATCGGGGTTAAATGAAGCTTACAAGTTTGTATAACAGCACTTCCGGTTATATTTCCGTTAGTTAATACTTTTAAAAAAAACTAATTGTTACATTTGTGTTGACATTATTTACTGATAAACTTTCCATTTATGAAACACCAAAAGCTTATAAAACACGTAATTTTAATTAGCTGAATAATTATTTTTCAATCTAAAACCAATAGTTATTAAATTATTGAATAATTATACTTCAAAGATTTGTATACTACCTTAGAAGATCTATATTATTTTTTATCATGGTCACAGTTTTATAGTCTTTATTATTTTTATTTATTTGCAAAATTATATGTTTATAGCAGGTTCTTTTAATTCCATCTTTAAGATTAAATTAAACTGTTACAACTTTAGGAAGTTTTGTATTAAAATTTTTATTATTTTTAAACCCGTAATTATTTTTATTCCCTTTGGACACGAGATTCCTGATTACTCACGCACTGGGGACTATTCGCGTCTACCAGTCTACAGAGATCTCACCTAGTAGGCCTATATATTTCTAACCTTGAAACTCCAAACGTAATGTTTCCATCCACGGTTCCATCAACTTCTTCGAATTGGTAATAAATACTGCAATAGTTTACATAATTGTTATACTTAGGCAGCCCATTGCAAACAAGTTTCCCCGACCTTGCCAACTATACTCTGCTGTATCGTCACTCCATAGATGTTGGCCACTGCATAGAACTAAGCGATATTTATATAAATGTAGCGTTGAGTTAACACTTCAAGCAAATAATACCAAGCTAAATACAAAATAATTCTCAACATATGAAGGTAATGACCGTGAGATTGGATGATGTACATTTCAGGAGAGATATCCTTCTCGTAGCTGTCAGTTGTACAAAAATGTTTTAGGAAATATGAATGGTTTTTAGCTACGTCAACTTATTATGTTACGTATAATATAACATAGAAGATATATAGCCGATTTAGAGATATACATTGTCGGTGTTGTATAAATAATTCCTGATTGTATTTTGAATACTAAATATTGCAAATGATAAATTCAAAAAACGTTTCAGGTTGTATTCGATTCCTTGACACAAATATTCTCTGTGAGATACCTCTTGTCCATCGCTCTTCATATTCATTCGCCACAGTATTTGTCAGGCATCCCTCCCTTCTCTGGCGTTCGTCTCTTTCCTGGCACTCCTCTCTTCCCTGGTGTTCCTCTTCTTCCAAATGTTCCTCTATTCCCGGGGGTTTTATCTCTTCGCAGGCATTCTCCTCTCTTCACAGCCGTTCCTCTTTTCTCAGGATTTCCTCTCTTGGCAGACGTTCTCATCTCTTCGCAGGCATTCTCCTCTCTTCCCAGACGTTCATCTGTTCCCAAAAATTCCTCTTTACTCAGGCGTTCCTTTCGTCCCAGGATTTTCCCTTTTCGCAGGCGTTCTCATCTCTCCGCAGACATTCGCCTCTCTTCGTAAGCATCCCTCTCTTCCTAGACGTTTCTCTCTTCCTAGGAGTTCTTCTCTTCCCAGGCATTCCTCTCTTTCCTGTTTATTCAACTGATTCTTAACAATCCAATAGTATTTTCGAAATTTTTGCAGCGACAATCTTCGTGTATGGTCGAAGTCGTGACGTCGTCATATTTGTTTTGCTAAAGTAAGTCTTTTTTAACAGTCGTTAATTTGTTATTTGCTGCTTTCTCGAATATTTCCAAACATTTTGTAGGCTGCACATTTTCATTCTACATAGATCTCCAGATAAGATCTTCGCGCCCTTATCATTAGGGAAGGGGTTGTGCAATAAACGCGAATCCCCTCCCCCATTAATAAAAACAGTACAAGAGCTCTACAATACAAGTGAAAAGTAAAATATCCTCGACTCTACTCTAAATACCTAGGACTATTAAGATATACAGAGACCGTATAAAGAGCGTGCATTGAACAGGTGGGAAGAAAGCAATACTAGGAGTAGGTACTATTGCATTAGCTAAAGACAGAAATGGTGCAGAACAGATGAACGCGAAAGGTGTAAGGAGAACATGAAGTCCAAGACGTATTGTAAACATAAAGCCCCATAAGTGGAATAGGGCAACATAACAAACATAAAATAATATTATAATAAAATTGAAAACATACTTATAACGAATCTTAACAAGTATATATTGTCCGGGATAGGAAAAGGTAAATAGAGGTTGGTGTTAATTAAAAGATCTCAATTAAATTCTATTCACTAGGAAATGACATTGTGTTGTTTACAAACATGAGTTGCGTTTACGATAATGTTTCACGAGTGAGAATGGATGTCTATCAGATACCGTCGGTGAATAAGCATTTAAGAACAAAAGCACATGAGTGAAAATATAATTCCTGTAATTGTTGATGAAGCTATAGTTCTATAGAGAAAGAGGTATGGTTTCTAAAAAACACACACACACAAAATGGGAGTGACATTACCAGAAACACGTGGTTTTGGATCTAATGTATTCATAAATACTACAATTCTCAAACAGACATTGGTTAAGTTTAGTCTGGTCTGTCTCAAGCTTCGTGATCCTGGCCCTAGGTAAGGTCACCCCGAAGAAGATAAGGTACGTATTTGTAATACAATAAATATTTGGATAAACTCGTGGGGTATGGAAAACCGGGGTGTTCAGGAAGTTCTACTGTTGCCGGAGGGTTTTGGAAAAGTGGTCCCAGAGCGGCTCTGGTGCGAGTACTAGCCTCTCTCAGTCCAGCCCTTACGGTACGGTCTCCCGGCTGTTACATACTTGGAGTCGTGACAAGAACCCTCGTTCCGTGCTCGGACCGACTACGGAGTGAGCATGAGTGCAGGAGTCGCAACTGAGGAGTTATTCGTGAGGATAATTCGTTTCATACTGGTTTTAGACGATTTCCCACATTTAGGAAACGATAAATGAGACAATCGAAATACTATCTAGATTTTAAATCCGACCTAGTAGCTACTATTTGCTCGGAGGGATACGCGTTTGTGGGCGACAAGCTTTTATTGAATTTATAGCAAGTAGCCCTTCAGAACACCAAT
Organism: Prosapia bicincta; assembly: GCA_036971475.1. Lineage (NCBI taxonomy): Eukaryota > Metazoa > Arthropoda > Insecta > Hemiptera > Cercopidae > Prosapia > Prosapia bicincta. The sequence continues at coordinate 253,326,174 of JBAIZL010000004.1, forward strand.
GACCCTACAGGACGATTAAATAATACCACCCAAGACACATAAAGGGACTTCGGCTTATAGAGTCGAATGAATGTAGCCTATTAAGTACGAAATGAGGCTGAGAGGCTTTCGAGAAGGATAGCAGGCACTTATCGAAACACACAACAATACATACTGTGAATTATAAAACCTATGTTGGCTATAGATTAAGGCTTTCTGCAAGAAGGGTAATTCCATGCAGAAGTTTACAAATGTTTAATGAAAATCCTTTTAAAATGTGCACGCAATTATCTGCACGCGTTAACATCTCTATTGCAAACAGGCATGCCAACCTTGCCTACTGAATAGGAAATATTACCTCATCGATACTTAAACCTAACGAGCAACATCGTTTTCCCTAGGTTTAATTAGCCACAGATCTTGTTTATGCACTGAACCCATGCGTAACCAGTCGTAACAGTTGTCTTGGCTGTGGGATCTGTGTTCCGCGACTATCTACGTTTCATACATTGTGCACTCCCCGCGAGACAAACACAGATTAGCATAGCGTTACGGCAGTGCCGGTTCTCGTAAAGTGGATTTCTTGCTGGCTGTATTCCGCTGTATTTTGTTGGAAAGGGATTTGTTTGTTTTAATGTTTTGTTGTTATTGGGAAATGGAAAATATAATGGAAATATTGAGTTTCAAAGATAGTTGGTGAAATGTACCTCTTTAAAATTTATCTTACATGCTCTTAATCTTAACCTATATGTTTGAAACCAAAACCTTAGCTATAAACCGAACTCTTAACTGTAACTTAGGTTCTTTTAACCATTGCCCAACATGTATTCCCAACTGTATACATTATTTGTCCTCTACATATATAGGCCCCAGTGTATACATTACTTGTCATCAACTTGTGTATTAGAGTGTATACAACATTATTTGCCCTTAACTTATATGCCCAAGTGTATACATTATGTTGTATACATTATTTTTCCTCAACTTTTATACCTGAGTGTAAACATTATTTGCCCCCCAACTTGTATACTTGAGTGTATAATTTATTTACCCCCAACTTGTAACCTATACATGAGTGTAAACATTATTAGGCTCCTACTTGTTTACATTATTTGTCCGCAGTTTGTATAATACAGTTGTAAACATTATTTGCCTCCAACTTGTATAATTAAGTGTAAATACATGTAATGTGTAATACATGTTAATGTTTACATTATTTGGTCCCAATTTGTATACTTGATTGTATACATTATTTACTTCCAACTTGTATACTTGAATATAAACATTATTTGGCTCCTATTTGTATACATTATTTGTCCGCAACTTGTATATTACAGTTGTATACAATATTTGCCGCCAACTTGTATACCTGAGTGTAAAAATTATTCAGTCCCAATTTTTATACTTGGTTGTATATAGACCTATTATTTGTCCCCAAACTTTTATACTTTAGTGTATTTATTAGTTGTTCCCAATTTGTATACTTGATTGTATAAATTATTGGTCCCCAACTTTTATACTTTAGTGTATTTATTAGTTGTTCCCAATTTGTATACTTGATTGTATAAATTATTGGTCCCCAACTTTTATACTTTAGTGTATTTATTAGTTGTTCCCAATTTGTATACTTGACTGTATAAATTATTGGTCTCCAACTTTTATACTTTAGTGTATTTATTAGTGGTTCCCAACTTGTACAGTTGTGTCCTTTATTTGTCCCCATCCTTTATACCCGAGTTTACATTATACTTGTCTTAACTTATATACGTGAGCCTAAACATTACTTGTCTTGTATACTTGAGTAACGTTAAAACATTAAAAACAATTTATCTATTTAAACAATAAAAAATAAATAAAAACATACACAAAACTCACAAATTAATCATTTCTCATACACGTTTCAACTAGTGTAAGTTGGAGTTTGTAGTAGTAACACTCACTGATGATGATGACTTGGTCATTGAAACGCGTATGAGAAATAAATGATTAATTTGTAAGTTTTGTGTATGTTTTTATTTATTTTTAACATAACCTCACAAGCTAAGCTCAAAGAATATTTGTTTATAGCTTTTAAGCATTGAATATATAATCAGTCCCGTTTACAACAAAGAAATGTATATCTTTAACCCGTGAATTTATAATCAAGTCTAGTTATAACAAAGTAAGTTGTAGCTCTTAAACACTGAATATATAATCAGTCTTATTTATAACAAGGTAAGGTAAGCTACAACTTATAATATATTATACACTGAATATATATAGTCAGTCCTGCTTACAACAAAGTAAGGTTTACCCTTTAACTAGTAAATATATAATCAATCCTATTTATAACAAAGACAGGAGTAGCTACTAAACATTGAATATATAATCAATTCGGTTTATAACAAAGTAAAGTGTAGCTCTTAAGAATTAAATTAATAATCAGTCCTGTTTGTAACAAAAGACAGGTGTAGCCTTTAACCAGTGAATATTTAATCAGTCCTGCTTTTAACAAAGTAAGTTGTATCCTTTAACCGGGGAATATATAATCAAGCCTTCTTTTAACAAAATAAGGTGTAGCTCTTAGACACTAAATGTATAATCAGATCCTCTTATAACAAAGTAAGTTGTAGCTCTTAACCATTGAATATAATCATTCCTTTTTTTTACAAAGTAAGGTTTACCATCTGTTAAACACTGAATATATATCATGTCCTGTTTATAACAAATAAAATGTATCTTTTAACCAGTTGTAAGTTAGAGTTTGTAGTAGTAACACTCATTGATGATGATGACTTGGTCATTGAAACGCGTATGAGAAATAAATGATTAATTTGTGAGTTTTGTGTATGTTTTTATTTATTTTTTAATATAACCTCACAAGCTAAGGTCAAAGAATATTTATTTAAACAATGTTTATTGATTTAAGTAACCTTTCGGAGATGTGTAAATGTTTTCAGACAATCGATGAGCACCCGAAACTGAGATTGACCAACAAAGCATTTGAATTTGGCAAGCCTCTCTGAAACAATTGACCTTGAACGGGTGGGCCTGGAGGTTGTGCATCCAGCATGCTAAAGAAGGGCCTTGAGGACACTCCATGGCTTGACATTGAACATGGTGTAATCAAGGAGCACCAAACTAAATAGCAATGCGCAGGTGTGGATACCACTACTACTGTATTCGGAGTATATCAAAAGAACAGCTGTTAAATAATATTTATAAACGGGCTAATGCTGAATGTAATGATTCGAGTTTAAAATCAACCCTAAAGTATTATTTTACTTTTCTTACTCGGACCACAAAACCATTACAGAATATAGTGTATACCTATGTGATGCAACCACAGATCCATTACAGAATATAGTGCGTTACCTATGTGATGCAACCAGATAACCATTACAGAATACGGTGCATTACCTTTATTAAGCAATCGGTGAAACAATACAGAATTTAGTGCGTTACCATTGTGATGCTACCAGAGAACCATTACGGAATACAGTGAATTACCTTTATAATGCAACCTGTGAAACACTCCAGAATGTAGTGCGCTATTGTAAAGCAAACACGAGAGAGACTACAGAATATAGTGTGATACCTATGTGATGCAACTACAGAACCATTACAGAATATAGTGCGTTACTTTTGTAATACAAGCAGAAAACCACTACAGAATTTAGTGCTCTATTCTAAAGCAAATACGAGAGAGACTACAGAATAAGGTGCGTTACTTTGTGATGCAACCAGAGAACCATTACAGAATATAATGCGTTACTTTTGTAATGCAATCTAAGAAACACTACAGAATATAGTCCATTTCCTTTGTAACGCAAACTGTGAACCAATAAAAGAATATAGTGCGTAAACCTTGTAATGCAACCAGAACACCACTACAGAATTTAGTTCACTATTCTAAAGCAAATACGAGAGAGACTACAGAATATAGTGCGATACCTATGTGATGCAACTATTGAACCATTACAGAATATAGTGCGTTACTTTTGTAATGCAACCAGAGAACCATTACAGAATTTAGTGCCCTATTGAAAAGCAAACACGAGAGAGACTACAGAATATAGTGCGTTTCCTATGTGATGCAACCAGAGAACCATTATAGAATACGGTGCATTAACTGTATTATGCAACCAGTGAAACACTATAGAGTATAGTGCGTTACCTATGTGATGCAACCAGAGAACCATTATAGAATACGGTGCATTAACTGTATTATGCAACCAGTGAAACACTATAGAGTATAGTGCGTTACCTATGTGATGCTACCAGAGAACCATTACAGAATACGGTGCTTTACCTTTATAATGCAACCTGTGAAACACTCCAGAATGTAGTGCGCTATTGTAAAGCAAACACGAGAGAGACTACAGAATATAGTGTGATACCTATGTGATGCAACTACAGAACCATTACAGAATATAGTGCGTTACTTTTGTAATACAAGCAGAAAACCACTACAGAATTTAGTGCTCTATTCTAAAGCAAATACGAGAGAGACTACAGAATAAGGTGCGTTACTTTGTGATGCAACCAGAGAACCATTACAGAATATAATGCGTTACTTTTGTAATGCAATCTAAGAAACACTACAGAATATAGTCCATTTCCTTTGTAACGCAAACTGTGAACCAATAAAAGAATATAGTGCGTAAACCTTGTAATGCAACCAGAACACCACTACAGAATTTAGTTCACTATTCTAAAGCAAATACGAGAGAGACTACAGAATATAGTGCGATACCTATGTGATGCAACTATTGAACCATTACAGAATATAGTGCGTTACTTTTGTAATGCAACCAGAGAACCATTACAGAATTTAGTGCCCTATTGAAAAGCAAACACGAGAGAGACTACAGAATATAGTGCGTTTCCTATGTGATGCAACCAGAGAACCATTATAGAATACGGTGCATTAACTGTATTATGCAACCAGTGAAACACTATAGAGTATAGTGCGTTACCTATGTGATGCAACCAGAGAACCATTATAGAATACGGTGCATTAACTGTATTATGCAACCAGTGAAACACTATAGAGTATAGTGCGTTACCTATGTGATGCTACCAGAGAACCATTACAGAATACGGTGCTTTACCTTTATAATGCAACCTGTGAAACACTCCAGAATGTAGTGCGCTATTGTAAAGCAAACACGAGAGAGACTACAGAATATAGTGTGATACCTATGTGATGCAACTACAGAACCATTACAGAATATAGTGCGTTACTTTTGTAATACAAGCAGAAAACCACTACAGAATTTAGTGCTCTATTCTAAAGCAAATACGAGAGAGACTACAGAATAAGGTGCGTTACTTTGTGATGCAACCAGAGAACCATTACAGAATATAATGCGTTACTTTTGTAATGCAATCTAAGAAACACTACAGAATATAGTCCATTTCCTTTGTAACGCAAACTGTGAACCAATAAAAGAATATAGTGCGTAAACCTTGTAATGCAACCAGAACACCACTACAGAATTTAGTTCACTATTCTAAAGCAAATACGAGAGAGACTACAGAATATAGTGCGATACCTATGTGATGCAACTATTGAACCATTACAGAATATAGTGCGTTACTTTTGTAATGCAACCAGAGAACCATTACAGAATTTAGTGCCCTATTGAAAAGCAAACACGAGAGAGACTACAGAATATAGTGCGTTTCCTATGTGATGCAACCAGAGAACCATTATAGAATACGGTGCATTAACTGTATTATGCAACCAGTGAAACACTATAGAGTATAGTGCGTTACCTATGTGATGCAACCAGAGAACCATTACAGAATTCGGTGCCCTATTGAAAAGCAAACACGAGAGAGACGACAGAATATAGAGCGTTACCTATGTGATGCAACCAGGAAACCATCACAGAATACGGTGCATTACCTTTATTATAAAACCAGTGAAATACTACAGAATATAGTGCGTTACCTTTGCTTTGCTACCAGAGATTCATTACAGAACACGGTGCATTAGCTTTATAATGCAACCAGTGAAACACTACAGAGTATAGTTCGTTACCTTTGTGATGCTACCAAAGAACCATTACAGAATACGGTGCATTACCTTTATAATGCAACCTGTGAAACACTACAGAGTATAGTGCATTACCTTTGTGATGCTACCAGAGAACCATTACAGAATACGGTGCATTACCTTTATAATGCAACCTGTGAAACACTACAGAGTATAGTGCATTACCTTTGTGATGCTACCAGAGAACCATTACAGAATACGGTGCTTTACCTTTATAATGCAACCTGTGAAACACTCCAAAATGTAGTGCGCTATTGAATACCAAACACGAGAGAGATTACAGAATATAGTCCGTTACTTTGTGATGCAACCAGAGAACCATTACAGAATTTAGAGCGCTATTGTAAAGCAAACACGAGGAGACTATAAAATATAGTGCGTTACTTTGTGATGCAACCAGAGAACCATTACAGAATATAGTGCGTTACTTTTATAATGCAATCTAAGAAACATTACAGATTATCGTCCATTACCTTTCTAACGCAAACAGAGAACCAATAAATCATATAGTGCGTAAACTTTGTAATGCATCCAGAGAACCACCCTATTGTAAAGTAGACACGAGAGAGACTGCAGAATATAGTGCGATAATTTTGTAATGCAATCTAAGAAACACTACAGAATATAGTCCATTTCCTTTGTAACGCAAACTGGGAACCAATAAAAGAATATAGTGCGTAAACTTTGTAATGCAACCAGAGAACCATTACAGAATATTGTGCATTACTTTGTGATGTAACCAGAGAACTATTACAGAATATTATGCGTGACATCATGATGCGACCAGAGAACCACTACAGAATGTAGGGCGTTACGTTTATATTGCAATCTAAGAAACACTACAGAATGTAGTCCATTACCTTTGTAACGCAAACAGAAAACCAATAAAGAATATATTGCATAAACACTGTAATGCAACCAGAGAATCATTACAGAATATTGTGCGTAACATAGTAATGCGACCAGAGAACCACTACAGAATATAGTGCGTTATGTTTTTAATGCAATCTACGAAACTCTACAGAATATAGTGCGTTACTTTTGTAATGCAACCAGAAAACCACTACAGAATTTAGTGCGCTATTCTAAAGCATATACGAGAGAGACTACAGAATATAGTGCGTTACTTTGTGATGCGACCAGAGAACCACTACAGAATATAGTGCGCTACTTTTGTAATGCAATCTACGAAACACTACAGAATATAGTTCATTTCCTTTGTAACGCAAAACAGAGAACTAACAAAAGAATATAGTGCGTAAATTTTGTAATGCAACCAGAGAACCATTACATAATATGGTGCGTTACTTTGTGATTCAACCAGAGAACCATTACAGAATATTGTGTGTGACTTTGTGATGCAACCAGAGAACAACTACAGAATATAGTGCGTTAGTTTTGTAATTCAATCTACGAAACACGACAGAATATATTCCATTTCCTTTGTAACGGAAAACAGAGAACCAATAAAAGAATATAGTGCGTAAACTTTTTAATGCAGCCACAGAACCATTACAGAATATTGGACGTTACTTTGTGTTGCAAACAGAGAACCATTACAGAATATTGTGCGTTACTTTGTGATGCAACTAGAGAACCATTACAGAATATTGTCCGTTACTTTTGTATTGCAACCAGAGAACCAATAAAGAATATAGTGCGTAAACAGTGTAAAGCAACCACAGAACCATTACAGAATTTAATGCGCTATTGTAAAGCAAACACGAGGGAGACTGCAGAATATAGTGCGTTACTTTGTGATGCAACCAGAGAACCATTACAGAATATTGTGCGTTACTTTGTGATGCAACCGGAGAACCATTATAGGATATTGTGCTTTACCTTGTGATGTAACAAGAGAATCATTACAGAATTTAGTACCTTACCTTCATGGAGCAGCCAATGAACCACTACAAAATATGGTATGAAACCATGGCTATGCAATTAAATAACCATTACAGAGTATAGTGCGTTACCTTTGTGATGCAACTATAGAAACACTTCAGAATATAGTACCTTACCTTCATGGAGCAGCCAATGAACCACTACAAAATATGGTATGAAACCATGGCTATGCAATTAAATAACCATTACAGAGTATAGTGCGTTACCTTTGCGATGCAACCAGAGAAACACTTCAGAATATAGTACCTTACCTTCATGGAGCAGCCAATGAACCACTACAAAATATGGTATGAAACCATGGCTATGCAATTAAATAACCATTACAGAGTATAGTGCGTTACCTTTGTGATGCAACCAGAGAAACACTTCAGAATATAGTACCTTATTTTCATGGAGCAGCCAATGAACCACTACAAAATATGGTATGAAACCATGGCTATGCAATTAAATAACCATTACAGAGTATAGTGCGTTACCTTTGTGATGCAACCAGAGAAACACTTCAGAATATAGTACCTTACCTTCATGGAGCAGCCAATGAACCACTACAAAATATGGTATGAAACCATGGCTATGCAATTAAATAACCATTACAGAGTATAGTGCGTTACCTTTGTGATGCAACCAGAGAAACACTTCAGAATATAGTACCTTACCTTCATGGAGCAGCTACAGAACCATTACAAAATATGGTATGAAACCATGGCTATGCAATTAAATAACCATTACAGAGTATAGTGCGTTACCTTTGTGATGCAACCAGAGAAACACTTCAGAATATAGTACCTTACCTTCATGGAGCAGCTACAGAACCACTACAAAATATGGTATGAAACCATGGCTATGCAATTAAATAACCATTACAGAGTATAGTGCGTTACCTTTGTGATGCAACCAGAGAAACACTTCAGAATATAGTACCTTACCTTCATGGAGCAGCTACAGAACCATTACAAAATATGGTATGAAACCATGGCTATGCAATTAAATAACCATTACAGAGTATAGTGCGTTACCTTTGTGATGCAACCAGAGAAACACTTCAGAATATAGTACCTTACCTTCATGGAGCAGCTACAGAACCATTACAAAATATGGTATGAAACCATGGCTATGCAATTAAATAACCATTACAGAGTATAGTGCGTTACCTTTGTGATGCAACCAGAGAAACACTTCAGAATATAGTACCTTACCTTCATGGAGCAGCTACAGAACCACTACAAAATATGGTATGAAACCATGGCTATGCAATTAAATAACCATTACAGAGTATAGTGCGTTACCTTTGTGATGCAACCAGAGAATTACTATAAAATATAGTATATAACGTTCGTCATGCAATTAGAGAATCACTACAGAATATTACGTTCCATATATTACGTTACCTATATGCGCCATCTAGTTTTTCACGAGGGACTGGCGGCAATAATTAAATCTTTCCACACAGACCACGTTAACTTGGGCCTAACCTAGGTTATAACCTAACCTGGGTCATAATAACTTATTATGCTTCATACAAACCCTTGGAATATGTGTGTTTGTTGTATATTTTTGTGTTTGCTGTTTTTAGTGGTATTTTTAGGATGGCGCATATATGAGCCGGTCGGTCTATCGCACGATAATCTTATCATGTTACGGGCTTCCCACGTATAAGGCCCTACAGTGTAGCCCCTCAAATCCGAAACCAAATATCATTTTGATGAAGACAAATTTTTAAAATATGTACAATTCAATAAATTATTAAAAGTAAGTATGCTATTAAATTTGGCTACTTAGAGAAAACAGGGCTTAGATGTGTAATATATTAGAAATAACACTAAAAACAGAAATACCATACAAAGGCTTATATCAAGAAACTCCCAACAAACTCGTCTTGGCTGGTCATGCTAGACAGATTGCTTATATTATTGAAAAGATGCTGTCATTATAAACAATATTTTATCATACACAAAATATTTTACATTTGGTTCCATATACAGTAGACCAACAGAATATTTACAATCGCACTCATCACTTGTGACAGGTTCACATACTGAGTTCACAATGTCATTTAGAGTACATTCTTTGTGGTTCTAATGGAATAGAATGGTGCACGAATGAATAAACAATGTGTCAGGAGTATTTTGACGTCACTGACGTTGATAATTGATAGACCAAATGTACCACTACGACAGACATGTCTATAGTCCAATAGGAATATATCAAACCGCTAAAATAAATCACTGATTTGTCAGAGGAATAAAAGCAACACGCGGTGACGTAAATATGAACCGTCGGTCCATTACAACTACCCAGAGCGGCGCATATGCGGTCCAGGACGAGAAACCCAACGGCGCAAATGTGAGTCGACTGGTCTATACCAATAGTTATTTTGTTAACATTGCGGTATCGAACGGGATTTAGTGCGTTACCTTTGTGATGCTACAAGAGAGCAATTATAGAATATTAACGATTAGATAACTTTGCGTCTGCCAGTGATTTCGTCGTATCGCTGATGTTAATGAATAGATAACTTCGCATCTGCCAGTGAATAAGCCTTATCGCTAATGTACACGATTAGATAACTTTGCGTCTGCCAGTGATTTCGTCGTATCGCTGATGTTAATGAATAGATAACTTCGCATCTGCCAGTGAATAAGCCTTATCGCTAATGTACACGATTAGATAACTTTGCGTCTGCCAGTGATTTCGTCATATCGCTGATGTTAATGAATAGATAACTTCGCATCTGCCAGTGAATAAGCCTTATCGCTAATGTACACGATTAGATAACTTTGCGTCTGCCAGTGATTTCGTCGTATCGCTGATGTTAATGAATAGATAACTTCGCATCTGCCAGTGAATAAGCCTTATCGCTAATGTACACGATTAGATAACTTCGCATATGCCAGTGACTAAGCCTTATCGCTAATGTACACGATTAGATAACTTTGCGTCTGCCAGTGATTTCGTCGTATCGCTGATATTAATGAATAGATAACTTCGCATCTGCCAGTGAATAAGCCTTATCGCTAATGTACACGATTAGATAACTTTGCGTCTGCCAGTGATTTCGTCGTATCGCTGATGTTAATGAATAGATAACTTCGCATCTGCCAGTGAATAGGCCTTATCGCTAATGTACACGATTAGATAATTCGCATCTGCCAGTGAATAAGCCTTATCGCTAATGTACACGATTAGATAACTTCGCATCTGCCAGTGAATAAGCCTTATCGCTAATGTACACGATTAGATAACTTTGCGTCTGCCAGTGATTTCGTCGTATCGCTGATGTTAATGAATAGATAACTTCGCATCTGCCAGTGAATAAGCCTTATCGCTAATGTACACGATTAGATAACTTTGCGTCTGCCAGTGATTTCGTCGTATCGCTGATGTTAATGAATAGATAACTTCGCATCTGCCAGTGAATAAGCCTTATCGCTAATGTACACGATTAGATAACTTCGCATCTGCCAGTGAATAAGCCTTATCGCTATTGTACACGATTAGATAACTTTGCAACTGCCAGAGAGGTTTTCGTATCGTTGATATTAACGACTAGGTAACTTTGCGTCTTCTACTGAATTTGTCGTATTGCTGTTATTAAGGATTAGATAGCTTTGCGTCTGCCAGTGAGTTCACCGTATCGCTGATGTACACGATTATATAACTTTGCATCTGCCAGTAATTTCGTCGTATCGCTGATGTTAATGAATAGATAACTTCGCATCTGCCAGTGAATAGGCCTTATCGCTAATGTACACGTTTAGATAATTCGCATCTGCCAGTGAATAAGCCTTATCGCTAATGTACACGATTAGATAACTTCGCATCTGCCAGTGAATAAGCCTTATCGCTAATGTACACGATTAGATAACTTTGCGTCTGCCAGTGATTTCGTCGTATCGCTGATGTTAATGAATAGATAACTTCGCATCTGCCAGTGAATAAGCCTTATCGCTAATGTACACGATTAGATAACTTTGCGTCTGCCAGTGATTTCGTCATATCGCTGATGTTAATGAATAGATAACTTTGCGTATGCTAGTGAGTTCGCCATATTGCTGATGTACGCGATTTGATAACTTTGCGTCTGTCAGTACGTTAGTCGTATCGCTGATGTTAATGAATAGATAACTTATCGTTTGCCAGTGATTTCGTCGTATCGCTGATGTTGATGAATAGATAACTTTACGTCTGCCAGTGATTTCGTCGTATCGCTGATGTTAATGAATAGATAACTTTGCCACTACCAGTGAATTCGTCGTATCGCTGATGTACACGATTAGATAACATTTGCAACTGCCAGAGAGGTTTTCGTATTGTTGATGTTAACGACTAGGTAACTTTGCGTCTTCCACTGAATTGGTCTTGTCGCTGATGTTAATGAATAGATAACTTATCGTCTGCCAGTGATTTCGTCGTATCGCTGATGTTGATGAATAGATAACTTTACGTCTGCCAGTGATTTCGTCGTATCGCTGATGTTAATGAATAGATAACTTTGCAACTGCCAGAGAGGTTTTTGTATTGTTGATGTTAACGACTAGGTAACTTTGTGTCTTCCACTCAATTGTTCGTATCGCTGATGTTAATGAATAGGTAACTTATCGTCTGCCAGTGATTTCGACGTATCGCTGATGTTGATGAATAGATAACTTTACGTCTGCCAGCAAGTTCGCCGTATTGCGGTTATTGAGGATTATATAGCTTTGCGCCTGCCAGTGAGTTCGTTATATCACAGTTGTTTAAGACATTAAAGAGAAGATCGGAGAGGTATGCAGAAGAGAATGGATGGAAATATTAGCAAAGCAACTGACGTCACACAGATAGTGGAAAGAAGGCTCTGGGGATAATCGAATGTGGCGTCATGTGCGAAGCTAGAGAAGACACTATGTTGAGGGACGGATGGGGTATAGAGAAGAGAATAGATGGAAATGTTGGCATATTAAATGACGTCACACAAATAGTCTGACCATGGCTCTGAGTTTTATCGGATGTGGCGTCATGTGTGAAGCTAGAGAAGACAATATGATAAGGACGGAGGGGTATAGAGAAGAGAATGGATGGAAATGTTGGCATAGGAAATGCCAACACACAAATAGTCTGAACATGGCTCTGAGTTTTATCGGATGCGGTGTTATGTGTGAAGCTAGAGAAGAGACTATGATAAAGGACGGAGGGGTATAGAGAAGAGAATTGATGGAAATGTTTGACATAGGAAATGTCATCACACAAATAGTCTGAACATGGCTCTGAGTTTTATCGGATGCGGTGTTATGTGTGAAGCTAGAGAAGACACTATGATAAAGGACGGAGGGGTATAGAGAAGAGAATTGATGGAAATGTTGGCATAGGAAATGCCAACACACAAATAGTCTGAACATGGCTCTGAGTTTTATCGGATGCGGTGTTATGTGTGAAGCTAGAGAAGAGACTATGATAAAGGACGGAGGGGTATAGAGAAGAGAATTGATGGAAATGTTGGCATAGGAAATGCCAACACACAAATAGTCTGAACATGGCTCTGAGTTTTATCGGATGCGGTGTTATGTGTGAAGCTAGAGAAGACACTATGATAAAGGACGGAGGGGTATAGAGAAGAGAATTGATGGAAATGTTTGACATAGGAAATGTCATCACACAAATAGTCTGAACATGGCTCTGAGTTTTATCGGATGCGGTGTTATGTGTGAAGCTAGTGAAGACACTATGATAAAGGACGGAGGGGTATAGAGAAGAGAGTGGATGGAAATGTTTGACATAGGAAATGTCATCACACAAATAGTCTGAACATGGCTCTGAGTTTTATCGGATGCGGTGTTATGTGTGAAGCTAGTGAAGACACTATGATAAAGGACGGAGGGGTATAGAGAAGAGAGTGGATGGAAATGTTTGACATAGGAAATGTCATCACACAAATAGTCTGAACATGGCTCTAAGTTTTATCGGATGCGGTGTTATGTGTGAAGCTAGTGAAGACACTATGATAAAGGACGGAGGGGTATAGAGAAGAGAGTGGATGGAAATGTTTGACATAGGAAATGTCATCACACAAATAGTCTGAACATGGCTCTGAGTTTTATCGGATGCGGTGTTATGTGTGAAGCTAGTGAAGACACTATGATAAAGGACGGAGGGGTATAGAGAAGAGAGTGGATGGAAATGTTTGACATAGGAAATGTCATCACACAAATAGTCTGAACATGGCTCTGAGTTTTATCGGATGCGGTGTTATGTGTGAAGCTAGTGAAGACACTATGATAAAGGACGGAGGGGTATAGGGAAGAGAATTGATGGAAATGTTTGACATAGGAAATGTCATCACACAAATAGTCTGAACATGGCTCTGAGTTTTATCGGATGCGGTGTTATGTGTGAAGCTGGAGAAGACACTATGATAAAGGACGGATGGGGTATAGAGAAGAGAATTGATGGAAATGTTTGACATAGGAAGTGTCATCACACAAATAGTCTGAACATGGCTCTGAGTTTTATCGGATGCGGTGTTATGTGTGAAGCTAGTGAAGACACTATGATAAAGGACGGAGGGGTATAGAGAAGAGAATTGATGGAAATGTTTGACATAGGAAGTGTCATCACACAAATAGTCTGAACATGGCTCTGAGTTTTATCGGATGCGGTGTTATGTGTGAAGCTAGTGAAGACACTATGATAAAGGACGGATGGGGTATAGAGAAGAGACTGGATGGAAATGTTTGACATAGGAAATGTCATCACACAAATAGTCTGAACATGGCTCTGAGTTTTATCGGATGCGGTGTTATGTGTGAAGCTAGTGAAGACACTATGATAAAGGACGGATGGGGTATAGAGAAGAGACTGGATGGAAATGTTTGACATAGGAAATGTCATCACACAAATAGTCTGAACATGGCTCTGAGTTTTATCGGATGCGGTGTTATGTGTGAAGCTAGTGAAGACACTATGATAAAGGACGGAGGGGTATAGGGAAGAGAATGGATGGAAATGTTGGCGTAGGAAATGTCATCACACAAATAGTCTGAACATGGCTCTGAGTTTTATCGGATGCGGTGTTATGTGTGAAGCTGGAGAAGACACTATGATAAAGGACGGAGGGGTATAGAGAAGAGAATGGATGGAAATGTTGGCGTAGGAAATGTCATCACACAAATAGTCTGAACATGGCTCTGAGTTTTATCGGATGCGGTGTTATGTGTGAAGCTAGTGAAGACACTATGATAAAGGACGGATGGGGTATAGAGAAGAGAATGGATGGAAATGTTTGCAAAGCAACTGACGTCACACAGAACGTGCTCATTGTTTGTTGTTTTTTTTTTTACTGAAAATATTTAGCTTTTCTTTCTCTTAAATGAATATTTACTTTCATTCGCTTAACAAATGTAACACTTGTTTCATCCTTACATAAGTAGTTGCGTCTGTCGTGGCTGACTTATCGTCTAAGTCAACAGTCATATCTAAACCTAACAGTTCTGAGACGAGGTCCATTCTACGGCAAAGGTCAGTTCGCTATGTAATCATGCGTTGCTTTCATAGAGTTGTAAATAAAGTAAAACCAGTGCCTGGGTGTCGCAGGGTGGGAATATGTCTTGGGTAACAAAAGGGTGGGAACCTACAAAATTATCTTGCTCCCATGAAGCCGTTGTTAAAAAAAGCTATGTAAATATAACGAATGATTACAATTTAGAAAATACATTAGTTATGATCCAGTTAGATCGATGGTCGAATCTATTATTTTAATGTAGGCGCATGCTCATCGCTGAAAACAAATACTTGATATTAGTACCTGCTGATAAAAGAATTTAAATCATACTTTTCCACTAAAACATTATTGCTAAAAATGTAAATTAATTTTTAATTTGTAATGTTTAGAGGGAAACGTATTACATCGTAATATAAGGAAAACTTGATGTTCAGTGATACAATTGAACATGACGACATCACTTAGAAATTTCTTTGAGAATGTTTACGTATCCGGTGATAGAAAAGTCCTACATGGACGTTAACGCTAACAGATATGTATTCAGAAATATTCTATATTTGATTAAATTACGTGATAACGTATGATTTCATGCAACAGCTGATTTTTCCCTTAGATTTTATTCCTTCCAGTATTGTACATTAGCAGTAAGTAGAAACGTTTGTCCGAGGAATGTTAGGTTATTTCCTGCTGAGTTAACGGTAAATATAGCTTCCTAATATACTGGCTTGTTAACGACTTTAGCTATATTTATCATTTTAGTGAATTTAATAAATATTTATACGTATAAAATATATCGACTAATTAGGAGTAATTAGGACCTGTATGTTTGAGTACAGTTTTCTGTCATTTCTAACCTTTCAATATTCTCCTATCTTGACGCGTTTCGTAGTAACTCCATTTTCAAAACTTGAATCGTGCTCATTCAAGTACGATTCAAGTTTTGAGAATGGTGTTACTCCGAAACGCGTCAACAGAGGAGAATATTGAATGGTTAGGAATGGCAGAAAAACTGTACTCAAACATACAGAAATATTCCTAACAAAGTACAGAAAAAAAGATGAGTATATTAATAACTTCAACTAAGACCTAATTAATAAAATACATAATAATAAATAAGTTCAAGTTAAGTTCTATATTATATAAGTTGTGTGTTTTTCTTTAGGTCATTCAATTAACAAATATCTAGACAAAATTGAACTGTTAAGACTTCTATCACTTTACGTTACGTTCTTATCGGCTGTTAGCGAAGTGTTACCTACCTGCTGGAGATTTTATAACTATTTTTAAACTTGTAACTTAAGGGTTGTTTTTATAATTATAATTTGTGCTACTGTGCTCTCCAGTAGCGGCGATAAGGCCCCCGCAGCTATCGCCGGGCGGAGGGGGGGCACGATTGCTTACCGCTGCCACTGGTGCTCTCTACTTACTTTTGTATTTATTTATGAATTTTAAAAATGTGACAAAAATGAATAAGATAATATATTGGATAATATATTTATTTTGCATGCGTTTTAATTAATTTTATAATTTGTTAAAGAAATAAACATTTAAAACTAACTGCTATACATCTTGTCCCTTGTTTGTGTGTGTTTCGGAAAGTATATTCCATCTTCAGGTATTTTAGCTTATAATGTAGTTTGCACTTAAAATAGCAATCACTTCTGGACCGCCAACCGCCATATTTGAGCTTAAGAATAATTAGGAACCATTTTAATCATACATCACAGTAATTTGTCTGTGTTAATAAGCCTTTTGGGCAGTAACTTCTTAAGGTGGTACATCCGTTCCGAAACGCGTCATGATACAGCAAAAAGGAACTAATAATACAGTTTATGTTTTATAATTTTACGTTCATTAAACATATTCTACGATTAATCACTTCAGCAATAGTTTATGACTATCCGAACTTTGAATTTAGTAAATTTGTTAAAACTTACTGAAACAAAACGTTTTCGATCGCTATGTGCCGATCTTCATCAGTGTCTTCTGCTTGGAGATGTTTGGTCAAGCGGTGACTGTTTTAAAGGTAGGTTTCCGATAGTATCAAAGAGTATGTGTGATTTGTGTTGTGTTTGTTCGTTTAATACGTTTGTACTTTGTGTTTTTGTGTGTCTGTAAATTTCATATTGTTCTAGTGTGTTCAGATGTGGTCCTTTTTTTGTTGTTGTAAAATGTTGAGTTGGTGTTCTGTTTGTGTTCTTCGACTCTTTGTTTAAAGCTGCGACCTGTTTGACCAATGTAGAACTTGTTACATTCGTCGCAGTTCAGTTTGTATACGTCCGGTGCTTGTAGTTTATCCTTGTTGTTGGAGTTGTGTTGTATTTTGTATTGTAGCTTTTTATTAGTTTTGTATGCTATTTTGTATCCTTTTTTTTTGAAATTGCGGGCTATTTTGTTTGTTGTTTTGTTTATAAATGGTAATGTGATGTATTTGTTTTCCCTGTCTGTAGTGTTAATTTTAGTGGTTTTTTGTATTTTGTGCCATAGTTTGTCTATTAATGTAGTGTTGTATCCATTTGTGTATGCTAAATATTTAATTGTGTCTAGTTCTTTGTTTATGTTTTCTGTGGTCATTGGGACTTCTTTAAGTCTATGGAGCATGGATCTGAAGGCAGCGTGTTTGTGTTGGATAGGGTGGTTTGAGGTATTGTGGATAAGTGTGTCTGTTGTTACGGGTTTCCTGTAAATGTTGAAGCTGTGTTTTTGTGTGTGGCTTTTTGTTATGGTTAGGTCGAGGAAGTTTAGGGATCGGTTGGTTTCAATTTCTGAAGTGAAGTGGAGTTTTGGGTGTAATTTATTAGTGTAGGTGAGGAGTTGTTCGCATTGACGGGAGTTGCCTCTGTATAGTGTTATGATATCATCAACGTATCTGTGCCAGTAAATAATTTTGTGTGCGTGTGTATTGTTTGTGAGTATTTTGGTGTTTTCTATGTGTTGTAGAAAAATTTCGCTTAGGACACTACTGATAGGACTTCCCATGAGTAGGCCATCTGGTTGTGAATAGAAGTTTGAGTTGTGGGTGAAATAGTTTTGTTCGGTGATGATTTGGAGGATGTTTATAATTTCGGTAACGTGGGTTTTATATATGTTGCTTTGTATTAATTGGTTTTCTAGGATGTTGAGCGTTTCGGGTATTTGTATGTTGGTGTACATATTTGTTATGTCGAGTGACAGTAGTGTTGAGTTGTGTGGTATGTTTATGTCTTAGACATGTCTTAGACTTAAAGAAGTCCCAATGACCACAGAAAACATAAACAAAGAACTAGACACAATTAAATATTTAGCATACACAAATGGATACAACACCACATTGATAGACAAACTATGGCACAAAATACAAAAAAAACACACTAAAATTAACACTACAGACAGGGAAAACAAATACATCACATTACCATTCATAAACAAAACAACAAACAAAATAGCAAGCAAATTTCAAAAAAAAGGATACAAAATAGCATACAAAACTAATAAAAAGCTACAATACAAAATACAACACAACACCAACAACAAGGATAAACTACAAGCACCAGGCGTATACAAACTGAACTGCGACGAATGTAACAAGTTCTACATTGGTCAAACAGGTCGCAGCTTTAAACAAAGAGTCAAAGAACACAAACAGAACACCAACTCAACATTTTACAACCACATAAAAGATACAGGACACAAATACACAGACATTTACCAAAACCTAGAAATCCTACACATCAACAAAAAAGGACCACATCTCAACACACTAGAACAATATGAAATTTACAGACACACAAAAACACAAAGTACAAACATATTAAACGAACAAACACAATACAAATCACACATACTCTTTGATACTATCGAAAACCTACCTTTAAAACCGTCACCGCTTGACCCAACATCTCCAAGCAGAAGACACTGATGAAGATCGGCACATAGCGATCGAAAATGTTCTGCCTCAGTAAGTTTTAACAAATTTACTACATTCAAAGTTCGGATAGTCATAAACTATTGTTTAAGTGATTAATAAGATTCAACCGAACGTAATGGACTATAAAATTCAAGAATATTCTACGATGTTTAATCAAGTATTTGCGCTTTAGAATTCCACTGCCCAACAGGTTCGATAAGTTTTTGGATCGACGGAGAGATATTTTGGGAAGGATGAGAGTTGGGGAATGGATCTATTTCTGGTAAACCATCCTGCCTATGTATACCCTACATCTGGATATTGTACCCCTTCCTTGATCCTAGTTACAGGCCTGCCTTAAAACTACCCTTTCAGAGGTTTCTACTTACTCTCCTAGCTTACAAACTCCAATCCAGAGTTTCCCAGCTACAGTCTTGTTAAAAAAAACAACCAGAAATTCCTAGTTACAAACCTACCTCAAAACCACCTCCCCAGTGGTTCTAGTTACATTCCTGCCTTAAAATCACCCATACAGAGTTTCCTAGCTACAGCATGTTTTAAAAACAAACAACCAGAGGTTCCTAGTTACAGACCTGGCTTAAATTGACTCCTCCAGTTATTCCTAGTACACTCCTGCATTAAAAACACCCCTCCAGAGGTTCCTACTTCCTTCAAAAACCCGTCCGAAGGTTTCTACTTACACTCCAGCCTTGAAATCGCCCCTACAAAGGCTCCTAGTACATTCCTGCCTTAAATCCACCCTTTCAGAGGTTTCTGCTGCCTTCAAACACCCCTCCAGAGGTTCCTAGTTACAATGCTGCCTTCAAACACCCCTCCAGAGGTTCCTTCTTTCACTCCTGCGTTAAAACCAATGCTGCAGATGTTCTTAGCTACACTCCTGTTTTAAACTCATCTCTCCAGATGTTCCTCACCACATTCCTACCTTGAAACTACCCCCTAGTTACAGTTCGACCTCCAGAGGTTCTTAGACACACTTCCGCCTTAAAACTCCTCCTCCAGGTATTCCTAGTTACAGTCCAGCTTTAGAAACACCCTCGTAGACACATTTCCACCTTAAAACCTCCTCTAGAGTGGTTCCTTCCTCTATGATCGGTCAACAAGGTTCCTGCGACGTACATTCAGGAAATAGCAAGAGTAGTTTTGTAAATTGTCAAATTGCGAACAGTAAATACATTTATTAACATTATTTATATAACCTTTTGCTATACAGACAAGGTCAGAAGTACCTTTAAAGTAATCAAAATAACTTCTGATTGGCCGTAGCATATTTCAATCTTGAAGCATTTCCTTTAGTCACTGGAAGAATAATTGAAATAGCTGACGAATATTTCTTTCACCCAACATTAAATATTATGGATTCTACAACTTAAGATTTAACTTTCAGCCTTGTACTGAATATGCTAACCTCTAAATGCGCATAAACATGAATAATGCCCAGCCTGGGTCGTAAAGGAGGGACTGTATGTATTGTAACGCAGCGTACGAAGCTGTGATCACGTGGCCTGCATATTAAAACGGTAACTTTACGCTAGATTATGCTAGATTGTTATAAATTATTTTCTGCATGGTTACATTCCCCGCGCTGCAGTTTTTGCGCCGGTCTACACGTCTGTAAAAACATTCAGCAAACAGGCGGGGTTGTACAGCGCACAGATGTTTTGCTTTGGTAACCCATTCACATTGACTGTGGCTAACATAACCTCATCATCTAAATCAAAGGTATACACATAAGTAGATTTATTTTTTGTTTAATAATCTAATAATTTTATAAAATTTTAAAACGCAGGAATTTTGTGTCCCTGAAACTAAAATCTTACGCCGCCCATAATGCAAGTACGTTGATGCATAAACGTTTATGATATTTAAAACATCAACCATTGTTTAAGTGAAATATTTCCTAATTTTTTTAGTTTTTATAAAATCAGATGTTCGTGGACCCAGAAAAAGATTTTATTCTTCTTGGATAATATCGAAATAAAAAGTATTTCCCAGTATTTATTTCTATTAATAATTCCTACTTAGATTGTTCACAAAAATACATTTCTATATTGCACAGTTTACTATTTGGTGGAAACATGACGAAGAAATTAAAAGCTAGTGACAAATAGAAGTCAAACAATTTACGTGGAACTTGTATGAAAGTGGTGAAGTTATTTTTGGGGGAAAGTTTGCGATAACTGTGCGGTCTACTAACTTCACCAGAAATAAGGTTAAACCATTCCATACAGGCTAGATATTTTAGTTGTGGGGCTTATATTTAATGACCTAGCTTCGAGGGTACTTGACTAATGGCCTGTCAGTGTGTTTGCGCGCATTGAGACCAGTTAAAGGAAATAAATTCGATGTAAAGTTGCAACTGGAGGAATGTTGCGCTTGGCATTTCTGAATGTGCAAGGGGTTGAATTTTAAGAAGCAAACCGAAGCTTTTCCAAAAACGTTGACACGTTTCTACATGACACGTAATAACTTTGTTGGTATCAAATGTTTGTGGCTTCATACAACCAAAGCTACGGTGACACTGAGGGTAGTTTTCCCTGGCGGTCAATGCGAGCGGCAGTTCAGTGCGCGTAGCAGAGAAGGCGGTACACTGCTATTCGGTTCACGTGTCACAGCTTTAGGTGGGTTACGTAGTACGGACCGCGTAACCGTGTACTTGGCCTTGAGAGATCGCACGAGATTTCTCATGTAGTACTACTTCTGAGAACATATTACATTTTCAGAATGTTCTATACATCAAAAGCTTCTGCATCCGATATGTCTACACATATTTCAAGATTATTTGTTGTATCATACCGAAGGTAATTTATCATCGAATTTTTCTAATATCGATCGACGTATGTTTGTAGGAAAGTATTTACACTTACTCTCTACCTTCCGTCTCGCCTACTGCGATCTCTCAAGGCCAAGTGCACGGTTACGCGGTCCGCATTATACATCCTTCTCCAATTACCTTTTTTTATATGTGCTAAATCTGTTCGGATTTGCTGTTATATTTCATATCTTGGGAGGCTCTGCATAAATCCTTGTACGCTGGGTGACTTTTCTTTCTACCTTTCCTACGACTAATGTAGAAACCAGCTGATGCATAATAGACTGACTCTGCAACAGCTAAAATCTTGGAACCTTAAGGTCAATCTGACGTCTTGTATAGATTGTAATAAATAAACGGCGCCCACTTATTACCACTTTATTATTGATAGTAATAAACCAGCATAATTGTACTTGGACAGTTATTTTATTTTTAAATGTACATTTGTTTGTAAATATAATTTTTTGGTTATCTGTAAAATGTTATTTTTTTTAAATTGAGAATTGTCATAATAAAACTGAGAATGGCTGAAGCTTTACATTAAACTAAACAAGTAATGATTTACTGTCTTGGCATGTTCATCAAAGTTATTGTTATTTGTTACAACCAGTCGATCATATCACAAGAAACTCCTTCTAGAGGTTTTGCTTGAATAAAACACTCATTCTGAAGATGTAGATACTCCGAAACTCGTCGTTATGTGATGACGATGCCAGGAAATGCAGAATATATTCTCTCAGCATAAAACCCGTAAGTTTCATTAACATATGACAAAATGAAACTCCGGGGCAGTATTTATTTGCGACTTAGCTCTGCAAAGTCATGTTTTTCGAATAATTTGTGTTTGTTTACACTTTGCACAGCGAGAAACCTATTACAGTTAGTTTCTTCCACGTTTATAACGCCCATAAGGTAACCAAATGTCGTTCCTATATATTCGGACCCAATTTTATGTGTAAGGAAGAACCCTTGAAATATTTATCTTGTTTAAAACTTTTCGTATAACATATACGTGTCAGACTTTTAGAAAAGGTATAATTTGCTGTGGCGGATGAATGGTCAAGTGGTTACAGCATTTAGATACTAACCTAAAGTCCCAGGGTTCGATCCCAAAAAGCCCCGACCAACTTTTATATATTTTTTAACTTTCAGGTTATTAAAATTCCTTTATTTTTCTTTATGTCCTTTTATTTTGTAGTCTGTGAAAATAAGTATTCTAGGTGAAACCTAGGATAATAACAGAGGAGCGGTTTAATCATAGTACTGGCCATATTTCTTAACTATCGTATGGACCACCTTATCCTGAATTATTACTATTGTTATAATTTATTGTACCAATTAATATAACCAAAAGTTTTTAACACATTTTTAAGACAAACCGCAAGCAAGTTAGTATTCGCGTTATTGGACGCGAACTGTTCGTTCACTATTTAATCGTTTCGATAATGGAGTTAATATTCTAGTAAACCTAAAGACGTCCTCGGAACTAGGTTAAACAATAAAGTTAGGCCTGATTCAGAAGCGCACATATCTGTTGTAGCAGACGGTTTCCCAGGTTTCCCACATGAAGCCCCGGTCACTCACCTTGAGCAAGTTCTTCATGTGAAAAGTTCAGCGAAACAATCCGAGCGAATCTTCTCAACTGCGCTGTTATTTACGATTCTTCATGCTTCTTCCTTCACTCTTCATTCTTGCCTGCCAAAACAATTCTACGTCCGCGAGTGCACCAATTTACCGAACGGGACAATGTTGGCTCTGCGTTCACAATAATTTTCCTTTTCTGTTCTACCTCTTGAATAGAATTTTTCTTTTGCGTAGTGGTAATAGTAGCTATGCTTTTAAAAATACTCAGCATATAATAATTGTTTTCAACTTATATACACTACATATGTAATCTTGGAGTATAAAGAGGCTTTTGTTTTGGTTTTTTAAGGGGGGGGGGCATTCATGTTCCAAGGTTTCGTGTTGTTCTATTGTAGTATTGTCATACATTGAAATATCTTTAATGAGAAAAACCATCGTCTGGTAGGGATAATAAAGGGATAACATTAATATAGTTTTACTAAGGTGTGTTCACGGATCTCAATCACAGTAATAAATGACAAAGACTGGACCAACGTAGGTGCGTTTCTTCTTACACAAGTAACTTGAAATTATACTCCTACCAAATACAGAGTGATTTCAAATACACATAAATGATACAACTAGAGCTTACCCTACTTGCTTAGTAAATAACCCTACTTGATTAGTAAATAAACCTACTTGCTTAGTAAATAACCCTACTTGCTTAGTAAATAAACCTACTTGCTTAGTAAATAAACCTACTTGCTTAGTAAATAACCCTACTTGCTTAGTAAATAACCTTACTTGCTTAGTAAATAAATCTACTTGCTTAGTAAATAGCCCTACTTGTTTAGTAAATAACCTTACTTGCTTAGTAAATATTCCTACTTGCTTAGTAAATAATCTTATTTGCTTAGTAAATAATCTTACTTGCTTAGTAAATAACCCTACTGGCTTAGCAAATAACCCTACTTGCTTAGTAAATAACCCTACTTGCTTAGTAAATAAACCTACTTGCTTAGTAAATAACCCTACTTGATTAGTAAATAACCCTACTTGCTTAGTAAATAAACCTACTTGCTTAGTAAATAACCCTACTTGCTTAGTAAATAACCCTACTTGCATAGTAAATAAACCTACTTGCTTAGTAAATAACCTTACTTGTTTAGTAAATAAATCTACTTGCTTAGTAAATAGCCCTACTTGTTTAGTAAATAACCTTACTTGCTTAGTAAATATTCCTACTTGCTTAGTAAATAATCTTATTTGCTTAGTAAATAATCTTACTTGCTTAGTAAATAACCCTACTGGCTTAGCAAATAACCCTACTTGCTTAGTAAATAACCCTACTTGCTTAGTAAATAGCCCTACTTGCTTAGTAAATAGCCCTACTTGTTTAGTAAATAACCTTACTTGCTTAGTAAATATTCCTACTTGCTTAGTAAATAACCTTACTTGCTTAGTAAATAATCTTACTTGCTTAGTAAATAACCCTACTGGCTTAGCAAATAACCCTACTTGCTTAGTAAATAACCCTACTTGCTTAGTAAATAACCCTATTTGCCTAGTAAATAGCCCTACTTGCTTAGTAAATAGCCCTACTTGTTTAGTAAATAACCCTTCGTGCTTAGTAAATAATCTTATTTGCTTAGTAAATAACCCTATTTGCCTAGTAAATAGCCCTACTTGTTTAGTAAATAATCCTTCGTGCTTAGTAAATAACCCTACTTGCTTGTTACGATTAATTAGTTAACTGCTTTCGGAGTTGAGTGTGTTGTTGAAGTAAGGGTGCGCTTCCTATCTTACACAGTCTGGTAACATTTACACTTCTTCAAATCTAAGTCCGTCTCTAAACCCATTCTCCTTAAGTCACTATACTACGAATCATCGTGTCACGGGCTATATCTGCACCATAAGCCTCGGAAGCCGTGCAAGGAAAGAGCGAGCAAAGTAAAGAGATGTCAATTTGGTTTCTGTTGACTTGACCAAAGTACATGACTCGGTCGTGAGAAAGAAATATGCGAAACGATGCAACGCCCAGCAAGGATTGTAAGATAACCAGTGTCCATACAAATCGGAATTAGAATCAGCGAATATATATAATTTAGGGATGCGCTGATTCCGATTCTCGATTCTAATGGCATCGAGGATTCGTCGTTACTCAATTCTCCATTGATTAAAGTGCCGATTCCGATTCTTGTTCTTTTGACTGTTACAACACTTGTGCGGTGTAATTTATTGGAAATATATTTAATTATCAACTGTGTCTTATTCAAGTATTAGTTGTTTTGAATGAATTAAACGAATAAAGCAAATAAAGTCTATTTAAGAAAACTATAATATTATTATTATTTATGACGCAACAACAAAGACAATCGGAAGCATTTCTGGTCCGTTTGTCACCTCTCCTCTCACTCTGTTCTCACTCTCACGAGGAATGACTCAACACACGCACACACTCTCTCCCCTCGTCTCTGTCCGCCACCACTTCTAATGTCGAAACGAAACATACAGAAAAGGTATCGACAAGCGCCTTTCCTTCACTCGTCACGTCAACTCCGTCCTACCCAAAGGGATAGCAATCCGCTTTAAACTATCCCCCCTCTTGTCCCGCCAGAGTCCTCTACCTCTAAAAGTCAAATACCTCATCTACCTCATGCTCATCCGTCCTGTCATAACGTACGCCGCACCAGTCTGGTGGCCTCTTTGCACCAGGCAACGTCTCGAAGCCTTCCAGGCACGATCGCTGAGGTTCATCTCCAACTCCCCCCTCTTTCTCACAAATCTAAACATCCGTCATTCCTTTCATGCTCCTACCCTGTCAGATTTCATCCGTTTCCTCTCCTCAAAGCTCTTCGGTACTGCCGAAAGCTCCAGCTACCCTCATATCCGGAACATCAGCGATATGTCTGGACCCCCTCCCATCTTCCGCCCCCGTCCCAGAATCCTTCTGGACCCTCCATAACAATAATCTTAAACGCACTATCATCTTCATCTAACTCCATTTCTTTATGTTAAATTATTACACATTACTACACTCATATGTCACAACACCTACACTACACACATGTAAACACATGTGCAAAAATGTATTGTCATGTTAAAAAAAAAAAAATGTCAGTCAGCCCAGTCCCACATAAATAATAAACGTTGTCCCCCACCATTAAAACGTCCTGCCTTTCAGAAACCTCTCCACAGATCCAGCCCGTACCAAAAAGCTCCGTTCCCATATTCCTACCCGCAGCCGATGTCGCGTGACAGACGCTGCATAACCTCGGGGGCCACCAAACCCCCTCCTTCTCTGACTGACTGACTGACAGAAAAGGTATTTCCAATTTCTCCAGTTATACAAATTGAAACGGCTACTACTGAAGATATATTGTAATTGTGAATTGAAGTTCATATTTGTAACTTTAAATAAATCATTAATTTTATCCATTATGTGTCGCCCTTTCAGAAATTCCTATTTATAAACCAAGGTCGAACGTTTTGTGTAGCCTATTGCATTAAAACGGAACTTTTAAAAACCTTCTCCATGTGACCAAGATTTTAAGTAAATTCATTATTAGAGAGTATCGTGTAGGCCTATATATAACTTAAAATCGAGAATCGACTTAAAAATCGAGAATTGAAAGAACATTTTGAGAATCGAAATTGCAATCGAAAATATTAGGTATCAACCCATCCCTAATATAAATACCGTACTTCAACAGTTTTTGCGTTCACCTCGTCAATGCTGGGTGATAATCTGGCGAAACGTCTTTACTGTACGTCGGATATTAACTATTCATCATTTTTTCCACACGTATCAACACATACACACACACACACACACACATACACACAGAGAGAGAGAGAGAGGGGGGTAGGGAGGAGAAAGGGAAGGAGAGACAGGGATAGACAGAGGAAAGGAGGGAGAGAGAGAGGGGAGGGGGGAGAAAGGGAAGGAGAGACAGGTACAGACAGAGGAAAGGAGGGAGAGAGAGGGGAGGGGGAGAAAGGGAAGGAGAGACAGGGACAGACAGAGGAAAGGAGGGAGAGAGATGGGGAGGGGGGAGAAAGGGAAGGAGAGACAGGGACAGACAGAGGAAAGGAGGGAGAGAGAGAGGGGGAGAAAGGGAAGGAGAGACAGGGACAGACAGAGGAAAGGAGGGAGAGAGAGAGGGGGAGGGGGAGAAAGGGAAGGAGAGACAGGGACAGACAGAGGAAAGGAGGGAGAGAGAGGGGAGGGGGAGAAAGGGAAGGATAGACCGGGACAGACAGAGGAATGGAGGGAGAGAGAGATGGGGAGGGGGAGAAAGGGAAGGAGAGACAGGGACAGACAGAGGAAAGGAGGGAGAGAGAGGGGAGGGGGGAGAAAGGGAAGGAGAGACAGGGACAGACAGAGGAAAGGAGGGAGAGAGAGGGGAGGGGGAGAAAGGAAAGGAGAGACAGGGACAGACAGAGGAAAGGAGGGAGAGAGAGGGGAGGGGGAGAAAGGGAAGGAGAGACAGGGACAGACAAAGGAAAGGAGGGAGAGAGAGGGGGAGAAAGAGAGAGTTATAATATATAAATACTGTAAATAATCCCTTCCACTCATTCGTGCAATTAATATAACATTGAAATAAATATGATTGATTTATGTATTTATTAATTTTTTTATGTATTTTCTGTTGCTAAGTAAAATTACGGGAAGAAAAATGTAATATGCATTATATTACTAAACGGAAGGATTTTCCAAAATATTCGGGAGGAATCGAGGATTAAAAACCCAGAGCTTTGTTTTCCAACGTTCGTTCAAAGTACTCGCAAGAGCTTTAACCTATTGACCTTCGTGTTAATAATTTCCGCGTGCAACTATGATTATGCGCGAACAATAAACAAATAATTACAGAGTTGTCTAATGCGGGCAGGATCGTTACTCATAATGAGTGGTGACTGTATACAGGGAATTAGAAGAATCACGTAGTTAACTACGTGGAATAACTGCAATGTTGTCATTGTATTATGTTGTAGGAGCTAGTTACATACACCTGGTTCTGTCTAGGACAGCTTTAGTGTAGCCTTTGCTTTACGTTGTAAGAAAGTAGTTACATACACCTGGTTCTGTCTAGGACAGCTTTAGTGTAGCCTTTGGTTTATGTTGTAAGGAAGTAGTTACATGCACCTGGTTCTGTCTAGGACAGTTTTAATGTAGCCTTTGCTTTACGTTGTTATAAAATAGCTACTTGCACCTGGTTCTGTCTAGGACAGTTTTAATGTAGCTTTTGCTTTATGTTATAAAGAAGTAGTTGGCATGCACCTGGTTCTGTCTAGGACAGCTTTAATGTAGCCTTTGGTTTACGTTGTAAGGAAGTAGTTACATGCACCTGGTTTTGTCTAGGACAGTTTTAATGTAGCCTTTGCTTTACGTTGTTATAAAATAGCTACTTGCACCTGGTTCTGTCTAGGACAGTTTTAATGTAGCTTTTGCTTTATGTTGTAAAGAAGTAGTTACATGCACCTGGTTCTGTCTAGGACAGTTTTAATGAAGCCTTTGCTTTACGTTGTAAGGAAGTACAGTAAACTCCCGATTAACCGTGGGCGAATTAACCGGTTTGCGGATTATCCGGGGTCTGCCATTGTTTTACAAATATCCAATTTTTATTCCAAACAGATTACCAAACGGTGAATTACCAAGCCTATGAAATACATATAAGGCTTAATAGAAGTTAAGATGAAGGGAATATATATGTAAATACGTAAGTACTAATTTTTACATTGAAAGGGAAGCATCCCGACGCGGGCCAGCGAAATAAAAGGGGCGAACAGACTACTGTATATAAGAGACAATGACAAAATACTTGGGCGCCCAAAAACCTAATGTGTATCATAAGATTGTAAACAAATGTCAGCTAATCTCGGCTATAAATAGTCTAGGACGTGACATATGCATTATCCATGTCTGTCATATACATTATTGATCTTTATGGCCGTGTGACACACGTGACACAAGTAGACACTGTGCGACAAAATGGTTCTCATGACACTTAGATCGCACATTAAAGCTAAATCAATGCTCACAAAAATACAGACGAAAGTGACAGATTTTTTTGTTAAAAAGTGAAAGTATTATGTGTAAAGGAAATTACATATGCACATACATACTTACTTTTGACATATACTTATGTACGTATTGTAAATAGTTAGACATATAAATGTACATGTTATAATCCGTCAAATACATCGACATTTTAAATTATTTTCTGTATTTATTTTGTCCTCTGAAGATTATTTGTGAATTGCATTAACCGGGGTCATTATTTGTGTAACTTATGGTATAATAATCGATTATCGATCGTTTTGCATAATCTTTGTTCATAGCGGATTATCCGGGGAATTCGTTATCCGGCGTTGCCGGGCCACCCTATTCCACGGATAATCGGGAGTTTACTGTAGTTACATACACCTGGTTCTGCCTATAGGACAGTTTTAATGTAGCCTTTGCTTTACGTTGTAAAGAAGTAGTTCCATGCACCTGGTTCTGTCTAGGACAGTTTTAATGTAGCCTTCGCTTTACGTTGTAAGGGAGTAGTTATTTGCTCCTGGTTCTTTCTAGGACCGCTACAATATAGCCATAGCTTATTGTTGTAGGGTGTATAATTTAATAATCAAATTGAATATAACTCAAATAGTTTATTCTATGTCAGTATTTTCCTTACAATATTATTCCATATAGTTATACATTCCTAAATCCATTTTCAGAATATTTTATTTTTATTTTGCTTTACTTTAGGTATGTAAGGGGTCCTCTTGGATCTCATGCCTTATCTAGTTGGCCACGAAGAGTGTCTTAAAGCTACCTCTCTACTGATGCCTAATGGGATGTAGTTAGTGTTTATGGGAATGGCTAGAATAAACTAACATATTTATGAATCCTAACGGTTTTTATTAATTTTAGTAAAATTGTGCATTGTAAGTTTATAAAAAGAAATATTAAATTCTTTATTATGCAAGTAAAATAATAATTGTTTTTGTAAAAACTATTTCCAGTTGCTTTTTAGAGCATAAAATTATACCGTTTGTTAAAATCATTGCATAACTTAACTTTTGCTATGTTGTGTTCTGACGTCTTCAAACATGTGCATGGCAAGGTAATTTAGAGCAAAAAACTACTCTAGTAGAGTTTTACTTTATTATTTTTTTCTACACAAGTATTTCTTAAAAATAACATAATTTAGTTTGTGTTAATGTCTCGGTTATTAAAAAAAGTCCTAAAATATTAAAAAAATTAGTGTTTTAGGGACAAAACTAGTTTTTTTAGTTATTTCTCAAAACGACAATATTGTCACTTTATACATTTCACTGTGGTCATAATGCATAAGTTCCATTTGAATCTCTTTTAACACAATAAATGTTATATTATTTCATGACCTACTTAAATACTGAGTAAAGAAGAAAATAAAACTTTCAAAAATTCCTAATTCAGACAATGTTTCAGAGGCATTTGGGGTGTCAAAATACACCGTTTATAATAGTCTATACCGGCGACCACGTCTTGTAGAGATTAAGTGTTTAATGTATAAAAATTCTACAAAATAGACTAAACAATAGTCATACCTCTGAATCGCTTATTCAACTACACTTTCATTAATTACTTCAAAGGTCACGTTTTAAAATTATAGTATGTAAAGCAATTTGCCTCACAAACCTTAGCCTTATTAATTGTAGGCCTCATATATCTTTAGCATCACACCGCTATATGAGTTTGCATTGAACCCTACTGACTTATATACTTATGCTTATTTATCGTTTGTTTTTGAGGTTGTTTTTAGAAATTTAACCTTTATTTATAATTGTCTTTGTTAACGTATTAATTATTTATAATTTAATTTAGGTTAGTTTTATATTTTCACTCTTTTGGTTTATTAATATTGATGATTTTAATTTAAAAAAGCTGCATTTAATATAATTATAATTAAAAACTCACAATCAAAAAGTATATTATAACTCTTAGTCTATATGAATTTATACTCTAGCATAAAACCAATTTTTTACTGAATCAAATCACAAAAACATGGAAAAAACCAACAAATGCAACCGAATTTTGTACGATGTGCACACGACGAACATGAGAACTTTCGTATTATGTATTATGCACGATTCAAAACAAAGATCGAAAAATACAGGCACCATCACCCAAAATAGGAATTATGGCAAGAATTATAAATTCTCCACTAATTGTTGGACAAAAAATTGGGGAAATTGTTGGGGGTTACTTTTTTATATGTTAATATTGTTTTAGGTTGTATTTACTTTCTGTTTTGTTGTTGTTGTTGTTTTACGGTGATTAGGCAGATTGACAGCACGTGTGCATGTTCGCGTACTTGGAGTAGACCTACTTTGTATGGGAGTAATAAATAGATCTTTCTAAGGAGGATAGGATATAGGTAGGGCTAAATAACGGACTATTTGTCTCTTAGTAAAAGGGATTGGGGGAAATTACCGCAAGGGCAGGATGTCTCCTCAGAACCGGGAGTAGTAGTTCTTGTCTACTCGTTACTCGGAGATGGGTAGAAGCACTCCTGATGCTTGGATTTCAGAATAAGCAGTATCCTTGAATCAATTCATTAACAGCCCTTCACAGGCGATGCTTGTCATACGGGTTACTCGTCATAGGGTATGCTTGTCATAGACGATACTTGTCATAGGCAATACTTGTCTTAGGCTATGCTTGTCATAGGCTAAGCTGAACGTAGAGTATACTTGTGATAGACGATACTTGTAGGCAATACTTCCCCTTGACAATTCTTTTCATTGGCTATGCTTGTCGTAGATTATACTTGTCATAGGCCATCCTTGTTATAGACGATACTTGTCATAGGCTATGCCTGTCGTAGACTATACCTGTCATAGGCTATGCTTGTCGTAGATTATACTTGTCATAGGTCATCCTTGTCATAGGCAATACTTGTCATAGGCTATGCTTATCATACACGATACTTGTTATAGGCTATGCTTGTCATAGATTATACTTGTCATAGACGATAATTGTCATAGGCAATACTTGTCTTAGGCTATGCCTGTCGTAGACTATACCTGTCATAGGCTAGGCTTTTCGTAGATTATACTTGTCATAAGTCATCCGTGTCATAGGCTATGCTTGTCGTAGATTATACATGTCATAGACCATCCTTGTCATATACGATAATTGTTATAGGCGATACTTGTCAGGTTACACCTGTCATAGACTATACTTGTCACAGGCAATACTTGTCATAGATTATACTTGTCATAGGCCATCCTTGTCATATACGATAATTGTTATAGGCGATACTTATAATAGGTTGTACCTGTCGTAGACTATACTTGTCACAGACACTGCTTGTCGTAGATTATACTTGTCATAGGCCATCCTTGTTATAGACGATACTTGTCATAGGCTATGCTTGTCGTAGATTATACATGTCATAGACCATCTTTGTCATAGACGATAATTGTTATAGACGATACTTGTCATAGGCTATGCTTGTCGTAGCCTATTCTTGTCGTAGATTTTACTTGTCAAAGGCCATCCTTGTCATAGGCGATACTCGTAATAGACGATAGTTGCAGTAATCGATACATGCCGTAGGCCGTAGATGATGATTTCCATAAGCGATACTTATTATAAGCGATATTTATCACAAGTGATAATAGTTATATAGGGGATACTAGTCATTGGCGATACTTGTAGGTGATGAGAGAGACGCTGACTGAAACAAAAGCAGTTGCAGAATAACAGAAGTAATACTAACAATGGTTATAAAAGTACGGAATTAAAATCCCCGCCAATATTTTCAGCAAGGCAGAGACTCCACGTGCGTTTCAGTTGGGCGAAAAGGCGCTAAGTAGCCCGAGATTAAGCCTGCGCCCTCACTATATTTGGCTGACCAGCCGCCCACTTGCCGCCCGTACTTTGTATGCTAATGCAGGTATCTGGTGCCAATTCAAGACGATGTCGTTTTATTTCTTAACAAATTGTCAAAACCCATCCCAAAGTCCGCCTCTGTTCTTGTTAGCCTTCGGGACCGAGAAGAAGCGATCTGAGGTTAGTCGCGCACTGAAACTGTTGGCAACCAAACAATCTTAGCACCTCCGCGCTGGTTCAAGTCAACGGTTGCCACACTTAAATAATTTATTTAAAATTTAGCCCACCCCCTAAGAAATATGTTGGATGCTAGCTGAAACAGTTAAACGAATAGGAAGTCTTATTGTATCCCGTTTATAATATGTATCCTTACCTGTCTCTACTTAAATCAGGTAATTGCTAGTAGAAAGGTAATCTTCACTTTATGACGTAAGCAAATATTATTCAATAAATTTGTATTTTAGTTACTGTTTTAAAAAGTGTTAATTAAATACTTTAGATAGATAAGGAAAAAACTGTACATGGTCGATAAGACATTTTACTGAGGTGATTCGCTCCAACTTGGGGTCTTAATTAGACCAAATATCGCGTCTGGCTAAAGAATTATAATTATTTCCAGCTATACAAACAATATTAGGAATGCCAAGGCTAACACAGGTTGTCTTGCAGTGATATAACGTGAATTCTCTGCTCTAACCTTAAGCTTTGCTTTGGCTCAGACACAATCATGGACTCAGATAATTAAGTGCTTACCTATTCTAGTAGGCTATCATGGTTTTGAATAAATATAATTGCTTGTTAAGCACAAAGAAATTTCCTCCATGATAGTAGTTTCAGTAAATATTCAGGCTACTTGAAAGCATATGGTTAAATTACTTGTTTAAATTAAAGTTACAAGAAATTGCCAAAATTACCCCTTGTGTAAAACGTGGAAATGCCTGGTGCAGAGGGAGTAGAGGTGATCAGTCCCTTCGGTCCCTTACACCAACGGTCTCCTCCTCCACAAATATCCGATATAGCTTCGATGAGGACGACGCATACCTCCGTTTATGGCACAATCTCTCTCTTTCCCACAATATCCCAGCTGCGTGTAGGACGACGAATACCTCTGCTTAAGTCACTATTGGTCTCCTCCCCCACAATATCCCATATAGCTGGGATGAGGACGACGCATACCTCCGCCTATGGCACAATTGATTTCTCCCCCACAATATCCCATATAGCTGCTATGAGGACGACGTGTACCTCCGCTTATGGCATAATCTCTCTCTTTCTCACAATATCCCATAACTGCGTGTAGGACGACGCATACCTCCGCTTATGGCACAATTGGTTTCCTCCCCCACAATATCCCACATAGCTGGGATGAGGACAACGCATACCTCCGCTTATGGCACAATTTTTTTTCTCCCCACAATATCCCATATAGCTGCAATGAGGACGACGTGTACCTCCAATTTTGGTATAATTGGTTTCCTCCCCCACAGTATCCCATATAGCTGGGATGAGGACGACGCATACCTCCGCCTATAGCTCTATCGATCTCCGCCTCCTCAATATCCCATATAGCTGCAATGATTGAGAGGCATATCTCCTCTTAACTTGTTAATCCTTCAGTATTATTTCAGAAAGTAAAACAGCACAACTGTAGTGAAGTCGTGAGTGCAATGCGTCACCGGAACACTAAATTAGAAGAAGGCGGGTTGCGAAAGAGGTGACCTTGAAATGTTGCTACTTGTAGATCACACTTCATCTAGGCACGACACGCAATGCCCTGAGAATGTTAGGCCACGCTCGGAACAATCTGAATAAAGATTCGCTGCACGAGTATCTATCATTTAAGTCGATTGTAACACTTAGACTTTGTCGCTTCCGACGAAACACAAGGTAAAAATGCATCGAACTGTTATAATATTTAGGCGGGTTATATTGAGGGCGGGAAGAGTTCGTGGATACAATTCCACGGTGCCTGGCTAACTCTGTGCTTTATATTGTTATCTTACATCCTTATGCGTTCTGTTTCTTAATTCAACCGCTTTAAAACGAGAGTAATTCCTTAGTGCCGAAGCTTCGAGTGATTATGGCAACCATTGTAGCAGATGCCTAAAAATATATTTAAACTAACTTATTTTATAATTAACTTACAACAAACCTGTTTAAGCTAAAAACTAGACAATTGTAGTGAAATATCTTATTATAATCAAATTTTTTTGTATGTAAAGTTACTAGAAACCAATAGATTCTTTTTCAATTGAATCTACGTCTAAGTAGATTACCGAGGTTCTACTGTAGGGTTCACAATGTGGTGGCGCTGTAGTTTCTGTCTCAGAATTTACTTGCAATGCGTTTATCCAACTAATAAAAATATCTCACAAAACATTAACACCAATAGTAGTCAAGCTAATGCAAAGAAAGAATTTGTAAAACAATAATTAAAATTCATAATAAATATTTTATAGGATATAGCGTTTTGTACGAAGTCCTAACATTCCATGTAGTGGCTTCGAACTGAATTTTAAGTAGAAAACTCAAATCTGTGGGTCAAAGGGCATTGTTAAGAATTAAATAAATCAACGTATACGTTATCCAAAATAATAAGATCAATTTTGTTTCACGTTGATGTCAGTTTACACATTTAAAACTTCTATAATATGTATTTTTTTAGCTTTTAGCTTTATCTGGGCTTATGGTATTGTTTAATAGTAGCCTAAGTAAAGCAAACTAGAAGACTGCATGATTTTCATAACTCAAAATGTATTACATTTGCGCTTTAACAGCATTAAAACGGCCTTCTATATCACGGCATCTGACTATTTATTTTCTTTAAATGACATTGTTTATGTATGCTTTTTCACCAGTTAAAATTAAATTTTTCTAAAATTCTTAGTGCCCATCTTTTTTAATAACGTTTCACCCGCGAACTACGAAATAGGGTTGAAATGTTCTACTTATATTGCAAAATCGTTGGATCTTTGTTATTTCACATTTCTGTAAGTTAAGAACTGCTTCCTAAGAGAGCACCCCCCCCCCCTATTACGTCATTGTGAGTTTCCTTAACTGATTTCTCCTTCAATAAATCCCCATAAACTTTATAAACAAATAGGTCATGAGCTATCATCTCATTATTGAATTTGTCGTAATTATATTTTACATTTTAATGACTTGAGAAGGTTTATATAATGAATAAATACCCGCCCCTAGCGTGAGAACACCAAAGTAGTTAGAATAGTTTACAAGGACTACGCGGCACTGCATTGAGAACATGCTCTGGTAATAAAGGCCTTCTCTAGAAACAAACTCTGGAATTGAGTTGTGAATAAATTGGCGTCGAGTCTGATCTGACCGCACTACAGAATGAATTAGAACAATCAACACAATGAAGGCCAAACAAGGTGACCGGCGAAGGAAGTGTTTAGCGTAACAGGAAAGTGAAGGAGGCACTGGTGTAATTGCGTTAACTGAAGATCTCAGCCCGCCTCGAGCCGTGTGGCGTAACCAGGCCTTGGCTCTGAGAGACTACACGTGGAGAGTTCCGCGGGCGATGTGCACACCTCTATTATATGCGCCACTTGATGGTGCATTTCCTGTTGTTTTCATGGTTTCTGTAACCATAATGTTTAGCTCGTCGTGCTAACTTGATATCGAATTGCAATATATAGTGTTTTAAATCGATCTATTGGTCTTAAACGAAATAAATTTCCGCAAATAAAAATACGCGGTATTTGTAAAGAAATGAGGGTATTTTGAGAAAAGGGGTTACAGGATGAGGTGAGATTCCATCCTTTTATTATTACTATATTTTTGTAGTGAATTTATTATATCCGACTTTGTTTTCTTATATCCTGTCATTTGTTTTACATACAATATTTTATACATTTCTTTTGTAATTCGTTTTAAGATTAACAAAGTTTTATTAAGGGTCTTGATACTCTTTCACCTCCCTTAGGACGGAGTGTGATACTACTCCACGTCCTCCACTACAGGTCACGATACCCTCCCACCTTCCTTACCACGATAGTCCTCCATCGCCCTTACCATGGGTTATGATACTCCTCCACCTCACCCACTACAGGTCACGATACCCTCCCACCTTCCTTACCACGATAGTCCTCCATCGCCCTTACCACGGGTTATGATACTCCTCCACCTCACCCACTATAGGTCACGATACCCTCCCACCTTCCTTACCACGATAGTCCTCCATCGCCCTTACCAGGGGTTATGATACTCCTCCACCTCACCCACTACAGGTCACGATACCCTCCCACCTTCCTTACCACGATAGACCTCCGCCTCCCTTACCACGGGTTGTGACATTTCTCTACCTCACCCCCTAAAGGTCACGATACCTTCCCACCTTCCTCACCACGATAGTTCTTCACCAACCTTACCACGGGTTGTGATATTCCTCCACCTCACCTACTATAGGTCACGATACCCTCCCACCTTCCTTACCACGATAGACCTCCGCCTCCCTTACCACGGGTTGTGATATTCCTCCACCTCACCTACTATAGGTCACGATACCTTCCCACCTTCCTCACCACGATAGTTCTTCACCAACCTTACCACGGGTTGTGATATTCCTCCACCTCACCTACTATAGGTCACGATACCTTCCCACCTTCCTTACCATGATAGACCTCCACCTCCCTTACCACGGGTTGTGATACTCCTCCACCTCACTATCTACAGGTCACGATACCTTCCCACCTTCCTTACCATGATAAACCTCCACCTCCCTTACCACGGGTTGTGATACTCCTCCACCTCACCCACTACAGGTTACGATAGTCTCCCACTTTATATATCCACTATGGTCCTCCACCTACCTTACCACGGGTCATGATACTTCTCTACCTCACTCACTACATATTACGATACACTCCTTTCTTCCTTACCACGATAGTCTTCCACCTGCTTGCCAAGGGCCACTTAGTTCTCCACCTTGCCTACCACTGGCCACAATCCGCCTATATCTACCTTACCTCGGGCCACGATACCTTTCTACCACCCTTACCACGGGTCAACCTCTCAGTATCGAGTAAGGTCAAAGGTTTAACTAAAACCGACATAGACTTTTCCCAATTATCATTCGATGAATGACAAACTTTATGAAAACACAAAAGGCACCTGTCTCTGGTATGTAGCAACCTGGTTCAACTATACATTACTTATTCATCTTATGATATGGCTAATAAAGTCATGTACACTCCTTAATAACTCCCACTGTGAAATGTCGCGGGTAGTCTATATACGTCTCTGCAAGTGAGATTTCTATTTCACCTCCAACAACAGATGACTTATATGTCTCTACTCTAGTGTCACCGATCTTTCTTCACCTTCCTCTCACAGGAGGCGGTAGCACTTAAAAGCGCTTTAAAGTAAATTGTATGAACCAAAATATGGCCTGTACCTAGCCAGTTTCTGAAGCAGTCGGAGTTTGCTCCACACCTAAGATCAAGGCACTCTAAGGGCAAATGGTTTTAAGTTTTAGTTTTCATTTATTTATTATTTTTTATTTCATTTGTAAACACAAGTAACAAAATTAGGTCTTTTTGTCTTATTTGTCACTTTTCACGGGTAGTTAAGATTAGTATTTTCTTCCGGAACCTTAATATACTCTTACATGTTTCGGAGTATTGTCTATTGTGTGTTGACTCTCCGAGATTTGTAAGTGGCCAAACAGAGCCAATTGTGTCACAATGCTCCGCGTGAGCAAGTAGGCCCCTACTCCAATGTGAGAAACACAACAGGTAAAACACTACTTCTTATATTCAGAACTTCTTTATTTTAAAAAAATCTTAATAATTCATTTTAATTCAGCCCTATATACGTCATCACACTCCAATATTTACATTATTTTTAAATAAAGGGATGCTGTCCTTGAAACGTTTTCAAAACTAGAAAAATTTGATAAAACATTTTTCCTATTACACATTTTTTTTAGTTTTGATTTTACATGTTTTAATTTCACTTTTGTACAAATATAATCGATATAATAAAACCTAAAAAATTTATTTTAAAACCATAAATGACAATAATAAACTTTTCTAAAATATAATGTGGGTTATAATTAAAAGATACTTAACTAAGTGAATAGGTAAGGGCTTACTTGCTGACGCGTTTCGAAACAATCGTTCCTTTTATGAAGCAAAGCCTCTACTGGCGGCGTCGCGTTAGGTACAAAGGTTGTCGGCATGAGATTTATGACTGTGGAAGGAAAAGGGTTATTTTGGTTGTGTGCTATGTAATAGTACAGGGTGTTGGTTTCAATAATTACAACAACCAATTATAATGTAGAATATGGAATTTTTGTTAATAAGTAAATAAAAGAATACATAGACTGAAATTAAAATAGTTATCAAAATTCAATAGAATAATTTTTAGAGAAAATTTTAAATATATTTTATAAAATTTTATCCGAGTATAAACAGTTGAAGGATAGAAAAATATTAGCAAATATTACAGAAGTAATGCTGATACGGGGAATCGCCATCATGCCGCCGTAGAATCTAGTCAATTGAGGAAAACGCTTTGCGCGTTAGAAACAAACAGTTATTGATTATAATTACTTGAAGGTTTGGATCTTGTACTAATTTTTCATTTCAATTTTAAGTTTAATATAACATAAAATGTCTACCTCTAGCGAACAGTAAAGTGCATAGAATAATTACGCAATAAGCAATATTGGTTTCTGGAGCCCCGTAAAGGAGCCACGCCGACAGGGATACGGCTTATAAAACAGTGAGTAATACTGTTATTAAGCTGTTTAGTTTCTGAAGCATATGGCAGGGAAATAGATAATACATGTGATAAGTCAGGAATGTATCGATAGCTCAGGATACCGGTCTCTTAAAGCAGTGCCTAGAAGCCAGGGCTAAAAGAGAGTAAAGAAAATAAACGGAAAACATAGTGGCTCGCTTGCTCTTTTATGGGATTATAAAGTATAATGTGCTAAGGGTATAAAAATGTTCTTTGATATCTTATGAGTATCTGGTTTTTTATCCAATTGCTAGTGTTGTCTTGTTTTTGTTTTAAATCTGTTTGCTACACCTTGACATTGGTGATGTTTTTATGTTGCAGGTATCTTTCAATTGTCTGTCTTTGCTAATTGGCTAACATCACTTTAGGATCGGAGCGAACCGAAATAAGCCGAGGTAAGCCGT
Organism: Prosapia bicincta; assembly: GCA_036971475.1. Classification (NCBI taxonomy): domain Eukaryota; kingdom Metazoa; phylum Arthropoda; class Insecta; order Hemiptera; family Cercopidae; genus Prosapia; species Prosapia bicincta. The sequence continues at coordinate 253,366,891 of JBAIZL010000004.1, forward strand.
TAATAATTATTTACCATATTAGCATTAATACTATCGGTAAGTACAACTATCAGATCAAATGCGTTTCGTTTGCCAGACCATCATCCTCAGTGACTGCAACTACAGTTTACAAAACGGAACGTAGTTACCCAACGTTATATTACAAATGCGTTTCGTTTGCCAGACCATCATCCTCAGTGACTGCAACTACAGTTTACAAAACGGAACGTAGTTACCCAACGTTATATTACAAATGCGTTTCGTTTGCCAGACCATCATCCTCAGTGACTGCAACTACAGTTTACAAAACGGAACGTAGTTACCCAACGTTATATTACAAATGCGTTTCGTTTGCCAGACCATCATCCTCAGTGACTGCAACTACAGTTTACAAAACGGAACGTAGTTACCCAACGTTATATTACAAATGCGTTTCGTTTGCCAGACCATCATCCTCAGTGACTGCAACTACAGTTTACAAAACGGAACGTAGTTACCCAACGTTATATTACAAATGCGTTTCGTTTGCCAGACCATCATCCTCAGTGACTGCAACTACAGTTTACAAAACGGAACGTAGTTACCCAACGTTATATTACAAATGCGTTTCGTTTGCCAGACCATCATCCTCAGTGACTGCAACTACAGTTTACAAAACGGAACGTAGTTACCCAACGTTATATTACAAATGCTTTTCATTTGCCAGACCATCATCCTCAGTAACTACAACTACAGTTTACAAAACGGAACGTAGTTACCCAACGTTATAATACAAATGCTTTTCATTTGCCAGACCATCATCCTCAGTAACTACAACTACAGTTTACAAAACGGAACGTAGTTACCCAACGTTATAATACAAATGCTTTTCATTTGCCAGACCATCATCCTCAGTAACTACAACTACAGTTTACAAAACGGAACGTAGTTACCCAACGTTATAATACAAATACTTTTCATTTGCCAGACCATCATCCTCAGTAGCTACAACTACAGTTTACAAAACGGAACGTAGTTACTCAACGTTATATTTGTGTGCATCAATGTGCAGTCGGTTCCGTGTTTCTAATGATGGTCGGACTTGTTGCAACAGGAGACCACGCTGCAGTTACGTAAAGCGAGGCAAGACGAATGCGGCCTAGAAACAGCAATCAGATCTGTTGTTTGACCTTGACAAATGTTAAGGTTAGATTTGTTTCGAAACGGTGCGGCAATGTGGGATCGGCCAACATATCTGTAGGTACTGGAAGTGGCAAGTAGGTTCTTAATGAAGAGGAATAGGCAGAGGGATGGTCCTGGTGTAAGCTCTGAGGAGTTTTGGTGTTGGTTGGAACGTGTTTTTATTATTTATTTTATGATAGGTTTCGACCGCGACTTCCAACATCAAAATTTTAAAAGGTTTATTTACTAGACCCTATATACCCATATCTTTTAAAACAAAAGTTTTATTTCCAAGTAGAATTCTATTAATGTCTTTCAGTACTGGTTGGATCCATTTATATTTCAAACAATGCTTCGTCGAGACCAATCGGAGCGCCACCGCTAGTTGGGTCCAGCTTCTGATGCTAAGTTTGTATGTTGCAGTTATTGAAAACTAAAACATACCCCCTTCGAACAAAGGGCAGGGAAATCTGCACGTAAGGAAATAAAATTACATACATTTTTCCAAAAATCTAAAAAGTTCCAAATATAATTTTCAAACTGTTTAAACCCAAAAAATATTTGGTTCTTATTTTTGTGCCAATTGTTTGTTTTCGAATGGGAAGGATATCATCGCGTAATCGTTAACCCTCACCCCCCCCTTATCGTCTTAATTACTTTATATGTGATTCAGTATAAAGACTTTGGACTTTAGCTTCAAGTGAGCTTCCCAAGCACGGAGCTGTTATATTCTCTGAGCCACACAACATAATGCTTCATCATTATAAACATTATTTACAAATTTCCAATACTGGACCTAACGTAGCCACCATTTGCTTCTGATTTCAAGGACGGGCTTGACCAGACCCTCTCAAAAGATGTTTATTCACTTATTATTATTCTGGAGTTTAGGTCGAGCCCTGTTAGATATCCTTCGACCGACGTCGGAGTTTTGCGTAATCCGTCGCTGTTAGCGACTTTAAGCTCAACTTTTTCTTCTGACCTTAAAACGTACTTAGTGTTTTGACCAAAAACACTTTCTATATTTGAGTTAGCCTTTTCTAGTTCATGATTTAACGGAAGGGACAAGAATACAGAGTTAGGCGATGGCTTGCCAAGGATGTAGGAAAGGATAAAGTGCAGATATCATTCCTTAAAGCTACTCTCTACAGAAACCAAAGTGAGATGCCTACTAGCTTCTTCTCCATGTCCCGGAATATATACAAGCGAGACAGTTTGTTGATTGTGATATTGGGTGTGTTATAGGCCTATAACTGTTAGATAGTTGTTTAATTGTGATAAGCACGCTGCAGTCCTTAGAGAAAATATAGTCCCAACTAAAAGTGGAAAAGTGGTAAGTAGTTTTTAAGACTACTTACCTGGCATTTGTGAAGTGCGAAGGGGAAAGAAGTAGTCCTGGCCACTTAGCATTCTGATTACAATGCAATGGCTCATGTCCTTGAGCGTTCTGAATGGGACCACGCGGTTCTCACACCTGAGCTCCTGAAAGACTCCAGTAGTTTTTAATTTCGTAGTCCGGAATCTTGCCTTTTAGTTGAGTGATTTAATCTGGACGTACTCTCCGGCAACACCTGCTAAGAACCCATCCCATCTGGGTCCAGATAAGAGATGTTGTCCAGATTCTTCGCTGTTTCAGAGTTTCTTTGTCTTCGAAGAAAGAACGGGAGGAAGTGGAGTAACGTTACCCTTGGGCGGTACTTGACGATATTGATGCAACCCAGAGGAGTTGTAGTGGAGTAAACTTCTTCTGGCTGCGGGTAGATTTCTCACAGAACCCTCCATATACCTACCCCGGCACTCCGCAATCCATACAAACTACATTGCGAAACCTCCTAAATGTTCGGATAGTCAAGAGACCCTCCAGCCGCAACAAAGCCTCTAAAGGAGGTCCTAGTAGAGAAGGCGAAGGTCTTCCTTGTTGGCAAATCTCCTGACAGACAGCAACCAGGAGTTTTCTCGATTACAATTTACTAGGATTTAAAAATAAAACACGCGTTTTTTACACTTCTACTCTTCGCATTGGTTGGTTTACTTGCAAAATAAAATTACAAGGCCACAGCTGTTCCTATTTGCACCTACCGCCGTATCCATTACTATTTGTAATCAACAGCTACAATGGAGTTTAAATCAAAAAGCTAATCAAATGATAAAGGGAAACGGTCACCTATCTGCTGCAATCATAATGAAACATCCAACGAATTATCTCGCTGCTCTGGCTAGATTCTAATCTAATAATTATAAGGAGATATGATCGGAGCGATGTGTATGAGAAGAAGGAGGTGCTAAAAGTTAAATGGTACACTTGGCGGCTAATACACACAGTGTTCCAACATACAAGTGAAACTTTTGGAGCAACATTAAAGCACGTGACGTTGTTGGTTTAGAATAAGGGCGTACGTGTTGGTGTAAGGGAAATCTAACGAGTTTTATATATTTTAGTATATTTTAATATAACAGAACAATTCGGGGGAAAACTATTTTGAATTTGTAATAAAAAAATATAAGCTCGTTTTAATTACATATATTTTTTATTTGAAAACAAACGAACCACAAAAATAAACATTTACTGTGATGCATTTGAGGATTTTTGCTCTTCAAACAAACGTACGTTAGGCCAATAACATATGTTTGTGGATGAAGCATGTTCTGATATATTTACTATCTTATGACGATTTCACCATTAATACTTCTTTTATTTTATTTACAAGTCTGGCTTCCTGAAACTCTCGTTCAATTAAGTGTGTTCAAATGCAATGACTACGTTGTTTAGGCGTATTTAAACGTATCGTTGAAGATCCGAAAAACGTTAAGTGAAGACATAATACAGCTAGGAAAAGAGGTTAAAGCCAGAGGAAGGCTGGTGGGCTGGGTGTAAAGAGGAAGCCTGGTGGGCTGGGCGTAAAGAGGAAGGCTGGGTGCGTGTGCGTAAAGAGGAAGGCATGTGTGTGGGGCGTAAAGAGGCAGGCATGTGTGTGGGGTGTAAAGAGGAAGGCATGTGCGTGGGGTGTAAAGAGGCAGGCATGTGTGTGGGGTGTAAAGAGCCAGGCATGTGTGTGGGGTGTAAAGAGGAAGGCATGTGTGTGGGGTGTAAAGAGGAAGGCATGTGTGTGGGGTGTAAAGAGGAAGGCATGTGTGTGGGGCGTAAAGAGGAAGGCATGTGTGTGGGGTGTAAAGAGGAAGGCATGTGTGTGGGGTGTAAAGAGGAAGGCATGTGTGTGGGGCGTAAAGAGGAAGGCATGTGTGTGGGGCGTAAAGAGGCAGGCATGTGTGTGGGGCGTAAAGAGGAAGGCATGTGTGTGGGGTGTAAAGAGGAAGGCATGTGTGTGGGGTGTAAAGAGGAAGGCATGTGTGTGGGGCGTAAAGAGGAAGGCATGTGTGTGGGGCGTAAAGAGGCAGGCATGTGTGTGGGGTGTAAAGAGGAAGGCATGTGCGTGGGGTGTAAAGAGGCAGGCATGTGTGTGGGGTGTAAAGAGGAAGGCATGTGTGTGGGGTGTAAAGAGGAAGGCATGTGTGTGGGGCGTAAAGAGGAAGGCATGTGTGTGGGGCGTAAAGAGGAAGGCATGTGTGTGGGGTGTAAAGAGGAAGGCATGTGTGTGGGGCGTAAAGAGGAAGGCATGTGTGTGGGGCGTAAAGAGGCAGGCATGTGTGTGGGGTGTAAAGAGGAAGGCATGTGCGTGGGGTGTAAAGAGGCAGGCATGTGTGTGGGGTGTAAAGAGGCAGGCATGTGTGTGGGGTGTAAAGAGGAAGGCATGTGTGTGGGGTGTAAAGAGGAAGGCATGTGCGTGGGGTGTAAAGAGGCAGGCATGTGTGTGGGGTGTAAAGAGGCAGGCATGTGTGTGGGGTGTAAAGAGGAAGGCATGTGTGTGGGGTGCAAAGAGACAGGCATGTGTGTGGGGTGTAAAGAGGAAGGCATGTGTGTGGGGAGTAAAGAGGAAGGCATGTGTGTGGGGCGTAAAGAGGAAGGCATGTGTGTGGGGTGTAAAGAGGAAGGCATGTGTGTGGGGTGTAAAGAGGAAGGCATGTGTGTGGGGCGTAAAGAGGAAGGCATGTGTGTGGGGCGTAAAGAGGCAGGCATGTGTGTGGGGCGTAAAGAGGAAGGCATGTGTGTGGGGTGTAAAGAGGAAGGCATGTGTGTGGGGTGTAAAGAGGAAGGCATGTGTGTGGGGAGTAAAGAGGAAGGCATGTGTGTGGGGCGTAAAGAGGAAGGCATGTGTGTGGGGTGTAAAGAGGAAGGCATGTGTGTGGGGTGTAAAGAGGAAGGCATGTGTGTGGGGCGTAAAGAGGAAGGCATGTGTGTGGGGCGTAAAGAGGCAGGCATGTGTGTGGGGCGTAAAGAGGAAGGCATGTGTGTGGGGTGTAAAGAGGAAGGCATGTGTGTGGGGTGTAAAGAGGAAGGCATGTGTGTGGGGCGTAAAGAGGAAGGCATGTGTGTGGGGCGTAAAGAGGCAGGCATGTGTGTGGGGCGTAAAGAGGAAGGCATGTGTGTGGGGCGTAAAGAGGCAGGCATGTGTGTGGGGTGTAAAGAGGAAGGCATGTGCGTGGGGTGTAAAGAGGCAGGCATGTGTGTGGGGTGTAAAGAGGAAGGCATGTGTGTGGGGTGTAAAGAGGAAGGCATGTGTGTGGGGCGTAAAGAGGAAGGCATGTGTGTGGGGCGTAAAGAGGAAGGCATGTGTGTGGGGTGTAAAGAGGAAGGCATGTGTGTGGGGCGTAAAGAGGAAGGCATGTGTGTGGGGCGTAAAGAGGCAGGCATGTGTGTGGGGTGTAAAGAGGAAGGCATGTGCGTGGGGTGTAAAGAGGCAGGCATGTGTGTGGGGTGTAAAGAGGCAGGCATGTGTGTGGGGTGTAAAGAGGAAGGCATGTGTGTGGGGTGTAAAGAGGAAGGCATGTGCGTGGGGTGTAAAGAGGCAGGCATGTGTGTGGGGTGTAAAGAGGCAGGCATGTGTGTGGGGTGTAAAGAGGAAGGCATGTGTGTGGGGTGCAAAGAGACAGGCATGTGTGTGGGGTGTAAAGAGGAAGGCATGTGTGTGGGGAGTAAAGAGGAAGGCATGTGTGTGGGGCGTAAAGAGGAAGGCATGTGTGTGGGGTGTAAAGAGGAAGGCATGTGTGTGGGGTGTAAAGAGGAAGGCATGTGCGTGGGGTGTAAAGAGGCAGGCATGTGTGTGGGGTGTAAAGAGGAAGGCATGTGTGTGGGGTGTAAAGAGGAAGGCATGTGTGTGGGGCGTAAAGAGGAAGGCATGTGTGTGGGGCGTAAAGAGGAAGGCATGTGTGTGGGGTGTAAAGAGGAAGGCATGTGTGTGGGGCGTAAAGAGGAAGGCATGTGTGTGGGGCGTAAAGAGGCAGGCATGTGTGTGGGGTGTAAAGAGGAAGGCATGTGCGTGGGGTGTAAAGAGGCAGGCATGTGTGTGGGGTGTAAAGAGGCAGGCATGTGTGTGGGGTGTAAAGAGGAAGGCATGTGTGTGGGGTGTAAAGAGGAAGGCATGTGCGTGGGGTGTAAAGAGGCAGGCATGTGTGTGGGGTGTAAAGAGGCAGGCATGTGTGTGGGGTGTAAAGAGGAAGGCATGTGTGTGGGGTGCAAAGAGACAGGCATGTGTGTGGGGTGTAAAGAGGAAGGCATGTGTGTGGGGAGTAAAGAGGAAGGCATGTGTGTGGGGCGTAAAGAGGAAGGCATGTGTGTGGGGTGTAAAGAGGAAGGCATGTGTGTGGGGTGTAAAGAGGAAGGCATGTGTGTGGGGCGTAAAGAGGAAGGCATGTGTGTGGGGCGTAAAGAGGCAGGCATGTGTGTGGGGCGTAAAGAGGAAGGCATGTGTGTGGGGTGTAAAGAGGAAGGCATGTGTGTGGGGTGTAAAGAGGAAGGCATGTGTGTGGGGAGTAAAGAGGAAGGCATGTGTGTGGGGCGTAAAGAGGAAGGCATGTGTGTGGGGTGTAAAGAGGAAGGCATGTGTGTGGGGTGTAAAGAGGAAGGCATGTGTGTGGGGCGTAAAGAGGAAGGCATGTGTGTGGGGCGTAAAGAGGCAGGCATGTGTGTGGGGCGTAAAGAGGAAGGCATGTGTGTGGGGTGTAAAGAGGAAGGCATGTGTGTGGGGTGTAAAGAGGAAGGCATGTGTGTGGGGCGTAAAGAGGAAGGCATGTGTGTGGGGCGTAAAGAGGCAGGCATGTGTGTGGGGCGTAAAGAGGAAGGCATGTGTGTGGGGCGTAAAGAGGCAGGCATGTGTGTGGGGTGTAAAGAGGAAGGCATGTGCGTGGGGTGTAAAGAGGCAGGCATGTGTGTGGGGTGTAAAGAGGAAGGCATGTGTGTGGGGTGTAAAGAGGAAGGCATGTGTGTGGGGCGTAAAGAGGAAGGCATGTGTGTGGGGCGTAAAGAGGAAGGCATGTGTGTGGGGTGTAAAGAGGAAGGCATGTGTGTGGGGCGTAAAGAGGAAGGCATGTGTGTGGGGCGTAAAGAGGCAGGCATGTGTGTGGGGTGTAAAGAGGAAGGCATGTGCGTGGGGTGTAAAGAGGCAGGCATGTGTGTGGGGTGTAAAGAGGCAGGCATGTGTGTGGGGTGTAAAGAGGAAGGCATGTGTGTGGGGTGTAAAGAGGAAGGCATGTGCGTGGGGTGTAAAGAGGCAGGCATGTGTGTGGGGTGTAAAGAGGCAGGCATGTGTGTGGGGTGTAAAGAGGAAGGCATGTGTGTGGGGTGCAAAGAGACAGGCATGTGTGTGGGGTGTAAAGAGGAAGGCATGTGTGTGGGGTGTAAAGAGGAAGGCATGTGTGTGGGGCGTAAAGAGGAAGGCATGTGTGTGGGGTGTAAAGAGGAAGGCATGTGTGTGGGGTGTAAAGAGGCAGGCATGTGTGTGGGGTGTAAAGAGGCAGGCATGTGTGTGGGGTGTAAAGAGGAAGGATGGCGTACGGGCGTAAAGAAGAAAGGGGCGTAATGAGAGAGGAGTTTGGCATACAATTGAACTTAATATTTGGAAGGTAGACGAGAGGTTAAGGCTTGCAGGGTAGAGTTAGTGATGTTACGAGAGTAAACCGGTTTGATTTTTAGTTTAATGGAGCGTCTAAATAATTAAAAGCGTATTTATTGACATTCTGTGTTTTAGCGACCTAGGCCTACTTCAAAGAAAATTAAAACCTTCTCATTGAGTGGAGATGTAGAAAATAGTTTTAGGAATTTTCAAAATTATTTCACATTTGTTTATAAAGTTTTAAAGTAAGAGCAAATCAACTGTATTATTTCGTTCTATTTTAACTATGTTTCTACAACAGTTTCAAAAAACAACAACATAGAGGTAAGCTTATAATTTTCTAAACTAAAACTTTGTCCATTTTAAAGTTTAGAAAGTGTGGGCTGGTTTTATTACAAAACGTTACATCCAGCTGCTATGACGCCGAACTGGTTCCGAACTGTCAACTCTATTCAGATGGTAAAGTGGAATCCAACGCGACAGGTTTTCGGTTTTCAACTGACCCAAACTTGAGCGCTAACGTCGTTTTTAACTCCTTGCATCTGATTTAATGATCGAACGGGTTTTTCTTGTGTTTTGGAAGAATGTAGCGAGCACATTGCAAGAACGGAAATGCAATAAATAACAATTTTATAACGGAAACTATTAACAATTTCAGATTTACCCTGTTCGATTAAGTTTTGGAAGTAAGGTGACGAGATGTCAAGGAAGATGGACACTTTTCAAGTCGCTACAAGGATTTAGGGAGCCCAGGATTAATGAGGGTATGTCACACTACTGCCTGCGTCATCGAAATCCTGGGCTAAAAGTAGTCTAATTGTTTAATACGAAACACTTGTTTCCCCCCACCTGTTGGGGTATGGCTTAAAGTTCGCATGACTTGCGACGAGGCATTCTACCAGGGCGCTGGTAAGTCTGAAGATGATTAGGAGTATTTTGTAGATTGGGGTTTTACATAAAAATGGCGCCAACTGAAATCTTTACGTCAGGGCAGTCACAACCTGATTGATTTTATTCTAATAATTTCCCCCCTTCGTTGCTCCCCTGAAGACAACTTAATATGTGTACTCAGAAATCGCGCTTTAGTGTGGATCGACTCAATATTTATTCATGACACACAAAGTTCTAACTTACATTACATAGTAATATATGAAATGATTATTTACGATTAGCTTTCAATGTTTTACTATGGGATAATGTCTGATGACGTGTGACAATAATAGTTGTATTCAAGTTGTGACAAACTAGATTCAAAAGCACAGCTATGAAGTCCCTTAATACAACAACGGATTATTTCGGATGGGCCCTTTAATCGTTTTACAACGGTCGAAGATGAGATGAAGGAAAATATATTCTAGGAGCCAAAGTAAACTCAAAAGCACAACTTTGAAATTCCATTTTGGAATTTAGAGAGTGCGACTGTTATCGTCTACGTATACCGCTAGGACTAGGGTAGGAATAACAACTGCCTAATACAGGATATGGAGGAGATAAGATGTTCGTGAAAAGGCGTCTACATACTCTAGTACAGGGGTTCTCAACCTTTTAGGCTCTGAGCCCCCCTTCACACTTTGGTGTGAGGTCACGCCTCCCTTTACAGATTAAGTTAATTTAGACTTATATATGATAAATTTACTTATATTATGTTTGTGTAAAATGACTTTGAACTTAGGCTAGACATACTCTAGTAAGGGTAAGGAATATAAAATCATATTTGCTCAAATACAAATTTTATTTACACAAATCATCGAAAAAATCACAACAAAATATCAATAATGTAACCAGAAAAATATTCGCTACTTTTGTAGTGCTAGTATGAGGGCTGGCACTGTTTCTCGTTAACTATTTTTTGTATGTTTGGATGAAATTTTTACAAAGAACACCGCAGGTCACTTTCCCCATCTAGTCTGGCTTGATATTTAGATTTTATATTAGCCAGGGCTGGAAATTCTGTCTCGCATAGATAAGTTGATGAAAATTGTACAAGCAACTTGACTGCCTCCATTGCTACTTCTGGGTAAACAGGAAGATATAGTAGCCAGAAATCTTCGAGATCCATGTATGGGAAATCCAATTTAGCTTTGGAATCACATTGCAAGTCAATTGTTTGTTCTTGAATGTGATCAGGAAGTATATCAATGTTGATTTGAAAGGGGTCTATTGTTAACTTGAATTCCCAGTTTTCCGAGCTTATATCTGGGAAATAGGCTCCGATTTTGTTCTTTAGAGACAACAAATGCTCAGATATTAGGTCCTTCATTTCATTTACTAGGTCTTTTGGAAGATTTTGGGTACCATCGAGGAGGTTGTTTAATTTTGGAAAGGAAGAAAAGTTCGGCTGCGAAATGTGCAGGCGGCGTTGCCAAAGACCCATCTACTCAGCAAAACTCTTAATTGAATCATAGTTCTTCAAAGTACTTTTCTGACCTTATAGCTTTAGGTTCAGAAGATTTATTGTTTCGAAAAAGTCTGACAAATATGCCAGGTAAAAGATAAATTTGTAATCTGTAAATTTCTTGTACAGTTCTTCAATTGAACTCATCAAAAAGATTTCAACTTCTGATTTCAAGCTGAACAATCTTGCAAGCATATTACCTTTGGACAACCAACGAACTTCGGTGTGAAAGATAAGTGTTTCTTGATCACTGTTCAGTTCTTGACACAACACTCAAAAAAGTCTTGTGTTCAAAGCACTGGATTTGCCGTGATTCACTACTTTAACTGCTAAGTTCAAAGCAGCGTTATGTGATTAAGGGAGAGTCTGGTAAACCAAAGGTTGTCTGTGGATGATACAATGAGATCCAATTATTTTAGGGTTTTTTTCTTAGCCAATTCAATAAATCCTGATCGGCAACCCGTCTATGCTTGAGCTCCATCAGTGCATATTCCAATAACTCTCTCCCAGGGAAGTTCATTAGATTCTAAAAATGTTTGAAGAGCAGAAAGTATATCGACTGCTTTAGTTGTTGTTTAAAGATTTTTTGAAAACAGTATTTCTTCAAGGAATTTCTTTTCATCTATATATCTACAGTAAAACAACAACTGCACTTGTTTTGAAATGTCTGTTGTTTCATCGCACTGCAATGCAAAGAATGGGGAGTTTTTTAGCTTTTGCAGCAGTTGATTTTTCAAATCAATAGCCATGTCATCAATTCTAAGTTTGACTGTATCGTTAGATAAAGATATTTTGGCAACTTTATTGTAGCTGTCTTTAACGAGCACAGTACTACAAGCAGTAAGCAAACAAGGTTTTATGAGTGACTCACCGATTGTGTGGGGTTTCTTGTCTTTAGCTATCAACAAGGCAATTTTGTAAGCAGCTTCAACGGCCTTTTCAATTTCCATTCGAAAACTTCCACTGGAATCATTCTCTTAAGGCAACTACGCCCCGCCTCGCTTTTAATAAACAAAAGCCCTGCTATGCTGAGTCACAGCTAGTTTCTTACGCATGGACAGACGCTCACTTACATTTTATTGAGTAAAGAAATAAAGCTTTATAGCTCTATTAAGCTATAAAGAAATTTCAATGATTGTGTGTTTGTGTCCAACATCAAATTCAATATGTTTAAAAATTTGTTGACGCCTCCCCTGGAATTATTCCACGCCCCCCAGGGGGGCGCGCCCTCCAGGTTGAGAACCGCTGCTCTAGTAGAAGAAGGATCAGGATAAGTAAATAGAACAAGGAAAGGACATATTAATCCTCTGTCACTGAGGATAGGAAAATTATGTCATTCCTTAATCATGGTCCGTTACAATAGACTTTCTCTGTACAGGAGTGAACAGTTGTAGCTAACGGTGGTACGAAAATGCGTACATGAGGAAATAATACCGATTGAAGAGGGTAAGTGGTAAATTTGATAAGCGAAAAAAGCGCACAAACCTAACTCCAAATGCCATCTCAGGTAATCTATTGGTTAATAACTTTCAAGGTTTGAGATTTTCCTTTTCAAAATGGGCAAAAAAAGAGTTTTCCACTTTGCCTGTGGTCACGGTGACTTTAACTGTCTTGGCGAGGAGTTCGATTTAATCTTCACTTCAGTGTGTTCAGTAGGGATGGGCCGATTCCTAAAATTTTCGATTCCGATTCCGATTCTAAAATTTTCCTTTCGATTCTCGATTCTTTAGTCGATTCTCGATTCTTTCAAGTTATATTAGCTTACATGCTAGTTCTCTAATAATTAATTTAGTTAACATCTTGGTCATATGGCAAAACCTTTTAAAAGTTCTGTTTTAATGTAAAAGGCTACACAAAACCTTCAACCGTGAGAGTGATATCTGTCTATAATATAATTTATTAAGGATAAGTTTCGGAGGAATAATACAGTGTTTCTGTTATCCGTCTGTTAACCGTCATGGCCACGGTTCCGACGGTGACGGTTAATCGAGTTTTTACTGTACTTTTTTGTGTTTTGTTCTGACATTTAGTGAGAGAGAGAGAGAGAGAGAGAGAGAGAGAGAGAGAGAGAGAGAGAGAGAGAGACGAGCGATGTCAAACGACCAGAAATGGTTACGATCTTGATTGCTGTTGCTTCATAAATAATAATATTTTCGTTTACTTTTATCATGTAATTCATTCAAATCAACCAATACATAAATAAGACATAGTTGGTAATTAATTATTTTTCCACACAAATATAATAAATGTTGTTTGGTAATAAATCACTCCACACGCATATTTTAATAGTTAACAAAATAGGAATCGGAATCGACACTTTTATGAATGAAGAATCGAGTATCGACGATTCCTCGATACCACTTAGAATCGACGATTCCTGGAATCGAGAATCGGAATCGGCCCATCCCTAGTGTTCAGTGAATATGGATTTGACTTATATTATTGAGGATAAACAGATGGTGCATTATCTTGGTAATGCATACTCAAAGCATACAGAAAACGCAAAGGGCGTAGAGTCGTGGTTGTTAGAAGCAACAATCAAAGAGGTGTACAGGTCGATTAAAAAGTAGAGACGGGACTGTGCTGAAAATAACGGATCATCGGTGTGAATCACCTGACGAAGCATCCTTCACGAAGCAAAAACAGAAATATGCAAGGCAAGGAAAAGACCAAAAGACTACGCACATATCCCAGATTTACACCGAGGAAATTGGCGATCTTCATATCAGAGCACAAGACTTTGTCACAGAAATTCCATCAACTTCGTTTATTACAAAACACTGCAAATCAAGTGACGCTCGAGGGAACCAAGAGGATCCAAAATCACGTGACAATATAATTCTTGACGAGTACTGTTTGAAAATGTTCATAGGCAATAGTATCCCTATGAGGGATGACGCTACTGACCCAAGAATATTAATCTTCAATGGTGAAAAAAAACATAGAGGTCTTGAATAACTACACAAAGCCTGGAATAAGAGTGATGGAAATCAGGTTTAATAAATATAGTTTAAATATAGTTAAATGACTCCAACCGCGAGAAACTAAGCGACATCTATGTTTAGCTCAGAGGTAAACTCATTTATGTAGCGCAATGATTTTAAAAGATTCGTGTACGCCTAAATGTTGTACGCATTTTTCACCTCTCAGGATGTTCTGACGTCATATTTTACCATCACCATCTGTCAAAACTTGGAAGAATCTTTCGCAAGATGATGATCTTGGTGTACGTATCGTTGTACGCATCTTTGTGTATTCTGTCTAACTACTGCCTGGGGGAAGTGTTGTCAATCCAAAAGGTTATTAAAAAGTACATTCGAATAGTAAAATTACAATAAAAAAACTCTACTATATTGCAGTTGTATAGTAGCATTGTTTGTGCGTAGCTTAGATGGATAACTATAATCATGGATATACGAAAAAAGCGCCCAACACAGAATGTGCGAAATAAGCGCCCAAGCAACATGACCACCACCCTACCCAAGGGATGTAGGTGTCACTGTCACCACTATTGCTATAACCTTCGTTGTGTGATGATCGTGCTAATTCAGTGCTATATTTGTTTGGGCAATCAGTTTGTTTTCTATAATGGAACTTACAGCAACTAACAAAGGTAAGCAGTACGGCCTCTATGGCGGCTACTCTTATAACTTTAAACGCCAAAATTTGGAGGGAACTATATTCTGTCGATGTTCAAAGCAGAGGTCACAAGGGTGTCGAGGTGACATGAAAAGTAAAAATGGGGAGGTCTTGGTTACGAGTGGATATCAATGTGGTGCTATTGATGAAACACGTTTGGAGGTAAAGAAAAGTCTTCAATCGGCGAAGAAGCGGGCCCGGGAAGAAGACGCTGCTCTCTCGAAAATCTACAATCAGGAGTTAGGTGAGCTTCACAGCAGAGGCTACGAATTCGTAACAGAGATTCCAGCTCCGCTTACTATAAAGAGAGTTCTGCAACAGCAAAGGAGTGAAGGGTGGTTGGATATATATTCTCAAAAACCAGACAATGAGAGGTTGACAGAGTTTTTTTTAATATTTCGTTAAAAATTGAGTGGAAAGTGAGCAACACGATATAAAGCTTTAGATCTGCTACAATATGTGGCAAATGACCACAAATTCTGTTGAAGGTTGGAACAATAAACCTCATAGTATGTTTCAAAGATCTCATCCCAAGATCAATGAACTGATCCATTGTTTAAAGACTGAAGCCGAAAACTCAGCGTCCATGTTTAGGAAAATTTAATCGAACCTGGAATGAAAGCGAAGAAAAACTCAAGTATGAGAAAATGGATAAGGTTATTACAAAAACGATCAAGAATTATGAAGAAACTTGTGATATAAGGGCTTGTCGCCGATCTCTCTCCTACCTACAAAAAGTTGATTAAGAAACAGTCGTGAAAAAATCAAAAGAAATAAAAATAATTAAAAACACACACACACACACACACACATATATATATATATATATATATATATAACGAAGCTTTCCCAAGGCTGATTTTAAATACGTCTAAATGATTGAATTGTATTACTATCATTTAGCCAGTCCAAAGCCCGGATAAAGTGCGATGGAGAACAGAGCCAGATATTTGAATAGTCAAACACCCGTAAGAGGAACAGAGTGGAATACCCAGGCGCGGGTATTTTCTCTGCCCGCTGGGCGCTTTTTTCGCGACACCATAATCATTGTGTGTACAGCGAAGGTACCCAACGTCCGCTCACGTGAGTGCAGACTATCTTAAGACGTTCAGACTATCAACTAAGATACAGAGTACTACACAAGCATTTTTGGTGTCGGAAACTAGCGTATATGTAAGTCTTTAAACTTGGACAAAATATAAAATTTGATAAGAAACACCAAATCATATTCAACATATTTCTTGTTGAAATGATTGTAGTTCTTGGTTCATTATACTAAGGTTTTTCTAAAGTAGTTAGCCTCCATCTCTACTTTCCTTCGGAGAGTGTTTTTGTAAAAAAACACGCAAACGTCACTTCCGGTTCTGACGTGTAGCATAGGCTTCAGGGTGACTCAAAAGTAAAGTGTTTCCGCCGCTGTAAAGGCATTTGCTAAGACAAAGCGCCGATATAAGGCATCATTGCTTTGTAAACAATTGTATGCTTACATGGTTACTTTGTTACAACCATAAAGCTAGCGATCACGTGATTGCCTCTACTTGGATTAATTGTCTTAAATAAACTGTAGCTCTGCGCAGAGCTTTGGAAGATAGTATCACGAGCTTCAATTCACTGTAAAAGAGTTGGACGTTAGTAAAAGCTGTTCTGATTCTATCGTTCAAATCCTGCGGAGATTTTAACGTCAGTTTGACCATGATTGTCAACTGTAATAAACTGTTTAGGTAAACAATGCAACGCACAGAGACGAATTAAGAGATAAGCGATTTGTTAGTACTGTATTCATCATTTGCATCTATTCTGTCACAATTAAATAGAGAACTTTCAGATAACTAATACTTGGCAGATATAATCTTCAAGTATTGTGGGCATTTTCACTTCTAATACAACAAGCTATTAGTTGAAAAAGTGAAAGCCTGGTCCCGAATATATTGAGTTGAGGTACAATGGACATGTTAACGACTTTCTTGAAGGACGTAACACGTGACGACTATAGAAGAGAAGATTAACCATCCCCGAGGAGGAAGATACCAAACAGGAAACGCGTCAGATACAAGTGTTTGAAACTAAACATTGCATTCCAATTAACAAAGCCATTCGAACTAAGCACTAAGTTAAATTGCTAAAGGCGTCTAGATAATAGCCTGAATCTCCATTTATAAAACTATAACTGGGGAATTTTAACGCTGCAAATATCATGAATTTTTTAAAAGCACTGGCTTCAAGTATGAACATTTTTGTTTTGTGTCTAGGAATGTAGAATTAATTGTGTTTTTTTTTCATGGAGATGTCTAAACTAATTGTCTGCTATAGAAAAGTACTAATTGTGTTTCGTAGCATTTTTTAAAATAAAAAATGTGGCTATGTGAATTAAAGTTTTGTCAGTCCAAGAAAATTGATAAAAAAAGATGGAGCCTTCGTGCCTTTACAACTGTCAGCATACCTACAATGTATACACGTGCGGCCACTCCCAAATACCACAGCAACCTGTCTATACCCTGCACTTACTGCCTTGTTCGTCTGCCAGTCCCGTCTAATGCTTGCTTTTTGTAGTGTGTTTGTATTAAACAGTCGTATTACGCAAACGTATGATCTCTTTGTACAGCAAAAATAATTTCTCTCTAGAATTTCCCAATAGACGAATGCATTTACCGCCCTTCTCAGCAAAACTAATTAACTGTATTCTTTCTGCTCTACATCGTTGCTCCACCGATTCATATTGTTACCAAAGCTAGACTACTGTTACAACCAGTCATAGAGAGTTTCAACCCCACGGCTAATGGCAGAGATTCGGAACAGCGGGCGTTTAAACGCTACACGGAATAAAATTGTTAAATATTGTGACGTAGAATGTACACTATTCTTCAAGAGACCAAAAGTTTTATTTTACCCATTAGCATAAAAATTTCGATTTTTAGGCCACGAACTCTGCTGTAATAAATATATTATTGTGAACATAAATTATAACTTTTTTCTCCTTGACTAGAAAGGTTCATTTAAATAATACAGAATGTAAATAAATATTAGGTAAAAAATTATGAGTTTATTCAAAATTATATAGTACTTTTTATACCTAAAGATAAACGACAAATATTACCTTTAAACACAAAAAAATAAATAAATAAATAAAAATAAATTGTTGCTCAGTATTGGGGTGAAATTACAAAGTATACAGAACGGTGTAAAATTCAGTCGCGTACTACCGTAAAAATTATTATATATATATATATATATATGTGTGTGTGTGTGTGTGTGTGTGTGTGTGTGTGTGTGTGTGTGTGTGTGTGTGTGTGTGTGTAGCTTTGCAACACTGTTTTCTTGTATTCACTTATCACTTTCACTATATGTACTTAAACAAGAACCTTACTTGGTATTTATGCGAGTTAACTTTCAAAGTCTGGTTTTGTCTCCATCATCGGGCATCACTATATATATGATGAATACTTTTTATCTGGAGTAAATCCGCAGTGAAATGAACACTCTGCAGTGCATAAAATCGCAGTTCCGACGTTTCGCTATAATCCCATCTAGCATTGACGAGGTAAACCCAACAACATAGGAAGAGGCTCGCTCTTCAACTGTTGTTGGGTTCACCCCTAGATGAGATTATAGTGAAACATCGGAACTACGATTTTATGCACTGCGGAATGAAACGGATGTACTCCAGATAATAACTATTCGTCATATTTTTCCATCCGTATAGGAATACGTATCAGCGTATATATATTAAAAGCAACTAAGGTTATACAAATACAAGAATTATTTATTAATTTATATTCAAAGCTTTTCGTTGATAAACAGTATCAACATGACCAGGAATGAATAATACAATAATGCAAGATATAAAACATATGTTAAAATAGAAAATTTTTTCTAATCAACGAAAAGCTTTGAATATAAATTAATAAATAATTCTTGTATTTGAATAACCTTAGTTGTTTTTTATTATTAAACAAGAAAACATATTATATATATATATATATATATATATAACATTTTTTAGTACATATATATATATATATATATATATATATATATATATATATAACATCTTTTAGTATGTTTAAGAAGTACAATTTTGTTGTGTTGCTAATGTTTCCGCGTAAGGTAAACATCAATGATCGTGTTGTTAGGAAGAAATCATTCTGTCGCGCGAGAGGTGTCACGTACCTTGTTCGCCGCCGCCGCCGACCCTTCGGCACAAGAGATAAGCTTCTGCTGTCAGGTAGCTGTAGCGAGATAAGCACCTACAACAGACTCTCTAAATACAAACATGAGTAGACGTTAAAATAACACAACGTCCAAGAAATGTTAGTGCAGTTTATAACTCAAAGCACTGAACAATGCCCTGAGCTAAAGCCGAAACGCGTCTAATGAAAAAGTTTAGTAAATATGTGTTTCAAGTGGAGATTTTAATCATAATATATTCCATTAAGTTTTACTGAAGAACCCTTAACGGCAAAGATTGAGTCTTGACATTTTGTCTACCATCGCCATTCAAACACATGAAGACACAGCTTTTGTTGTTTTAGCTTAACTTCTGATTCGGTCACTTAAAACCCAAATATAGGTCAATCTTTATAAGCTGGCACTTGGCTCTTAGGTAGAAATTGTGTATTCGTCATCTAGAAGAAATCAGGCATTATTGTCATTCTTCATCGAGGCCATAAATTGCGGCTTACCCGTCCTAACCCTTAGAAAATCCTATTAGTGCGCTTCTGTCAACGCCCTATTTACATTTGTTTGTATTTTAACTCTACATTAAAAGCCATTAATAAGTAACAAAATATTGAGTCAACCCTATGAGTCAGCGAAGTCCAAGGGTCGATGTTTTTGAAAATGACCTGCGAGCACCTCCACTTTCCTCTCGTCAAGGTTCGCAGCCCCTAAGTGCCAGTTTATTAAATTTTACCTATATAAACTTGTCTGTATCGTAGGGTCTCTTTAGTAGGGTCTAACGTTGCAATTAAATATTAACATCAGCCTTCCTTAATAACAAGGTTGATCTATTTCGATTTTTCTACGCCTTATTTCTACCTTATCTTTGTAACCGCTAAATTTCTATACTTTTACAAAATATTTATTTTGTAAGTTAGAGCCCAACTTCTGAGACTAAATACTCTGGGAGTATCTAAATACAACATTGCCCTCTTCGGGGACTAATCTATACTAAACCGAAGTATGTTTTAATTTTTAAAAATTCTTGTATTTATTTTTTGTATAACAAATATATTCAATGACAACTTATAAACCCCAATATAACAATAATAGAATTTATTAATAGTTATACATGTTTCAATAACTCTGAGACCTAGAGTACACTGAACCACTGATGAAGACAACGTACTTGATGAAACACGTACAAATATTATTAAACTCTATACATTGTGGTGATTGAGCATTACTCAAGTACATGCAGCCATTAATATTTAGTTTTTACTTATTATTCATTTATAAACGTATGTGTAAATAATAAAAAGACACATCTACGGAAAAAGAAAAAATGGTTTTCGTTTCGTTTTGGAAAATTGCCATCTTCACAAATTAATATTCCGAAATAATCTTCTTTAGAGAAACTTAATAGTGCTTTAATTGGTAAATAAACGGTTTGTGTAGGGTGTATAACAATTTTAATGACCTGAACCTGTAATTAACCAAAGATTCCGAACTAAGAGACCAATCAAATGTCAATAATATTTGAGTTATTACGTCCTAAACTATGTTGACGTCATAAAGACATGCTAAAGCGCGGCGCACACCCAGTTACCCATAGCCTAGTGTCGGCATATTTCATTGCGCAATAAAAGCTAGCGGCCACCTACGCGGCCCGTCTACTCCGTGCTAACAAACAGGTGGATCGAATCTGCTGTGCCCACGTCCCCAAAACAACGGCTAGCGAATTTATGGCTGAATTAATTTATTTTATTGTTCAAGTTCTTAACGGCATAACCTTCCCTTGTATGACCACAGTGAATTCAAAGACACGGTAACTTGTTGAGATCCCGCTAGATGGCGAAGTAGTAGAGTGAAACACGCCTTGGAAATAGAGTGATTAAGCTATGTAACTATGGTTTCCCGCTTTTCTTTAAGAAACAGTAACATGGCACAACATCGGAAGCTAAATACCATACAAGAATACAGAACAACATAAAGCTAAATATCACATAATAAGACACAACAACGTAAAGCCAAATAATATCGAACACTCACAACAACAAAAAGCTAAATATCATACAAACATTCACAACAACGTAAAACCAAATAATATCACACACACACAGATACAACATAAAGTTAAGTAGTATCACACAGACACAGCAACATAAAGCTAAATACAAACATACACAACTACTTTAAGATAAATTTTATCACAAAAACAGACTGAAGAACATAAAGCTGAATATCATAAAAATCTACATAACAACGTAAATCTAAGAATTACACAATGAGGCACAGCAACAACGTAAAGCTAGATAATATCACACAAATAGACACAACAACATAAAGCTGTATATAATACAATCACAACAACGTAAAGCTATTATCCAAACAAACACAGCAACGTAAAGTTAAATATTACACAATAAAACAATGTAAAGCCAAATAATATCACAGACACAACAACATACAACCAAGTATAATCATACACAACATCGTAAAGCTAAATATCAAACATACACAACAACGTAAAGCTAAATATTACACAATAACGTAAAGCCAAATAATATCACAGACAAAACAACATACAACCAAGTATAATCATACACAACATCGTAAAGCTAAATATCCAACATACACAGCAACGTAAAGTTAAATATTACACAATAAAGTACAACAATGTAAAGCCAAATAATATCACAGACACAACAACATACAACCAAGTATAATCATATACAACATCGTAAAGCTAAATATCAAACATACACAACAACGTAAAGTTAAATATTACACAATAAAGCACAACAATGTAAAGCCAAATAATATCACAGACACATCAACATACAACCAAGTATAATCATACACAACATCGTAAAGCTAAATATCCAACATAGACAGCAACGTAAAGTTAAATATTACACAATAAAGCACAACAATGTAAAGCCAAATAATATCACAGACACAACAACATACAACCAAGTATAATCATACACAACATCGTAAAGCTAAATATCAAACATACACAACAACGTAAAGCTAAATATTACAGAATAACATAAAGCCAAGTAATATCACAGACGAAACACCATACATCTAAGTATAATATTTACATACACAACAACGAAAGCTAAATATTACAGAATAAGGCACAGTAACGTAAAATCAAATTATATTACATAAACAGACGTATCATAACGCTAAATATCATACAAGCAGAGACAAAACGTAAAGTTAAATATGATAGACATAGACACAAATATTACACAAACTTTATGTTTGATGGATGCTGAGCTAGGACCGTATAAGGGTCTACCTTTATTATTGTCTGGTAAGAAAATTGGAAGGACGTTGAATTGAAAGGCCAGGTCGGATATTTGAAAGTTCATTCGTTGTGGTAACCGCGTCTATCACGACTTACCTGGATATGGACAGGCGAGAATCAAGGCTCTCGTGCAGGCCTTGATTCCACCGGACGCCTCTACCCACGACAGGCCTGCAATAGTACAGGGATATGGACCGTGTGGTTGGAGAATCGGGTTATGTATGGCCATTCCCTAGCTACCTGCCAGTACCCCTAGTAGAGTGCTGAGGCTACACGACGGAACAGAGCAGGTAACAGCTGTGTGGTCACGTGTAGAGAACTGACAACACAAGGTCAGCTGATATTTAAGTGTATAAACAAACAGAAGGAACAGTGCCAAGAGAAAGGAAAGGAAACGTTTAAACAATGGATTCGTGATGATTAAAGGGAGTGGTGAAACAGGGTTACTGATAATGTTGGTAAACATTACAGATGGGGAATAACTCTAAGGGGAAGAAAATAGGAACTGAAAGAATGTGAAAAGGGCTTTATTTTGTGTCTCAGTCAAGTTGACTCTTGTCGTCGACGTTGAAGGATGAGAAGCATCCATCCACCAAGAGCAATCTTTTCCTTGGCAACCCAACTTTTTCAAAATTTTCCTTTTTATATTCACTCTTCTTGGACCACCTTCTCTTGCCCCTGATCCAATCTTACGTTTACCAATCCTTCCAATAGATGTTTCTATAGGCAGATACTTGCCTGGCAATGCCACAGCCTTATCGATCAGTTTCGCATCACCTTTAACCAGGCACTGGATAATGACTAACACGGAACAAGAACCACGTCTATAAGTCTGTTAATGCTATTATATTTGGAAAGGAGCAAGTTATGGATATACAAATTTGTTTTGTTTCAATATTTCGTAGTATAAATTGATTGAACGAGGCATTCGCATAACGCCAGCAGACATACTCCCCCCTACCCGGCGATGTTTGCATTGCCAACAGTTTCCCACCTTACGTTTGCTAACATTACAATTATGTCTGGATAACCAGACCTCCTCTTCAATACAATGGGATCTTTTTAAAAGAAGAAATCCTTACTACCTACCTGGGAATACAACTAGACAAAAAACTATCGTGGAAGCAACACGTTGAAGACGCTGCCTGCAAAGGTTCTAAAAGATCTCGGATACTGAAGAGACTGACGGCAACCAAGTGGGGTGCAAGTCAAGACGTACTAAGCACTGTATACAAAGCATACGTCACACCTGTTATGGAATACGGAAGTGAAATTTTCGGAACAGCATGCAACAACACCTTATCAAAGCTCTACAAAGTCCAAAATGCTGCCTTGCGAACAATAAAAGGAGCAGTCAAATCTACACCTATTAACGCTATGGAATTACAAGCTGAAATTGAACCACTGCAATGCCGAAGAGACAAAAACTGCTTGAAATTCTGGGAAAGAAACAAACGAGCTCACTCCCGCTTTTGGTCTAACTACCGACCTGCTCACCCCAGATTAAAAACGCAGCAAACACCGATTGCGCACGCACTAGCCCTAGCAGAGAAGTATAACATCAACACAGGAGAACCTCTACTTTCTCAAGTACCCTTTCAAATTCACCCAAGTTACCTTGCGCTAGCATCAACCTTCTGGGCCTGAACTCGACAAAGCGAAACTCTCATATTGCTGAACTTAGGAAAGCCTTTTACCAGACTATCCATAGTCTGTACCCCCAAAACCATTGGCTGCATATACATAGAGACGGATCATCACTACCACAAAACGGCAAAACCGGTGCAGGCTTCCATTGCTCTCTATTTGAGGGCTCCATCGCTGTCGGAACTCCCAGTAGCAACTTTGGGGGCGAAGTCGCAGCAGTAAAAGAAGCATGCATCAAACTTATTCAGTTAGAAAACAAAAAAAATGTAGTCTTCCTGATAGACTCACAACCCACCATAGTTGCTTTATCACAAAACTCACCTACGGATAGCAATCTCACATTAGAAACACGAGAGATTATGAATAAATTAATAACAAACGGCTGGAACATCAAACTGCAATGGGTCCCTGGACATGTGGATTTTTCTGGGGACGAAAGGGCCGATTTCCTAGCCAAAAAGGGAACTACACTGTTACAACCGAAACTGAAAATGCCACTGTCAGCTGCCAAGGCCCTCATTGATTTGTCAGTAAAACACAAAATGAAAGCTGTGTACTAAGAGGCTGCCACCGGAAAAACCTGGGAGAAACTATCAATATCCGGACCGGACTACTATCCTGACCGCTTCTTAGCTGTTCAAGCGTTCCGCACCCTCACCGGACATGACCTCCTGCCTGCTCACCTCCACCGTATAGGTATCCTGGACAGCCCCGAGAGCCCTCTGGAACATGTCAGACGACAGGTGGAAGGGCTCAGACCTGAGGAACAACTCTCCATGATTTACTGGTCAGCGCGTCACCAAATGGCAGAAATGGCAAGAGTGGGCGTTGGCTAGTAAGTAAGTATGTCTGGATATCCCTTGCATAGACATGCGACACGTCCGGCCACGGAAACTAGTCTAAGCACTTATAATGATTGTTAGTATAGCTTTTTATTGTTTTTAATAAACATCTATCAAGCCGACGGTGTAAGTACTAAAATCGAAAAACCAGTTTTGGCAGCGAACCTTCTCGCAGGTGTTTTCGGATGGACACTTTGTGAGGTGGGGTCCAGTGGATAATTTCTGTTTTAATTGGCGGGAATAAATCTTAGCCTAAACTAGAATCTGATAAAGTTATATATACATAATTATCTTGTGGGGTACAGCTGCTTGCGCGCCGACAGTGGTATCGGATAGAACATTATGTGCAACATCATTAGATACAACATCAGGTAAAACTTCGGATACAGCATTATGTGCACCACCTGGTACAGCATTATTGGGTAAAACATCGGGTACAACATTACGTATAGCATCACGTACAACCTTAGGCGCAGAATCTGGTACAACATTTAGTACACCATAGGGTACGGCACGGGTACAACTTTAGATACAAGATCGAGTACAGCATTAGGTATAGCACCATATTTAACTTTAGACACAGAATCTGGTACGACATTAGGTACATAATCGGGTACAACATTTAGTACACCATAGGGTACGGCACGGGTACAACATTAGATACAAGATCGGGTACAACATTCGGTATAGCACCATGTTTAACTTTAGACACAGAATCTGGTACAACATTAGGTACATAATCGGGTACAACATTTAGTACACCATAGGGTACGGCACGGGTACAACTTTAGATACAAGATCGAGTACAGCATTAGGTATAGCACCATATTTAACTTTAGACACAGAATCTGGTACGACATTAGGTACATAATCGGGTACAACATTTAGTACACCATAGGGTACGGCACGGGTACAACATTAGATACAAGATCGGGTACAACATTCGGTATAGCACCATGTTTAACTTTAGACACAGAATCTGGTACGACATTAGGTACATAATCGGGTACAACATTTAGTACACCATAGGGTACGGCACGGGTACAACATTAGATACAAGATCGGGTACAACATTCGGTATAGCACCATGTTTAACTTTAGACACAGAATCTGGTACAACATTAGGTACATAATCGGGTACAACATTTAGTACACCATAGGGTACGGCACGGGTACAACTTTAGATACAACATCGAGTACAACATTAGATACAGCCAAGCGTACAGCATAGGGTACAACAATAGGTACAAGATCGGGTACAACATTAAGTACAACATCGGGTACACCATTGGGTACAGCATCGCGTACAACAATAGATAAAGCATCGGGTAAAATTTTAGGTATAGCTTCAGGTATAACAATGGGTACAGCATCGGGTATCACATCAGGTACAGGATCAAGAACAGCATCGGGTACAATATTAGATACAACATCGAACACAGCATTAGGTACTGAATAGGGTATAACATTAATTACAGCATTGGGTACGACAACTAAGAGGGGGCGTGTGTAATAAAGGGTTCCCCACTATTTTGCAAATGATTACCGCTTTGTTATCTAAAAATATCAACAAAAACTTATTTTTTGCATAAGTATCAGTTATAAACTTTTAAATGTCATTATTTTTAAAATACAATCGTTAACAAAACTGTACCAAAAGGTATTTAGAAAGTGGATATTTTACTAAATTAAGGTTATTGAAAGGTTTAGGTTAGCAATAATAACAGGTAAATTCTGCCTATTTATTCTTATAGTCTCACACGACGTTAGCAATGTAGGCTTCGGATAGGAGGTGTCGCGAAAAAAGCGTCATTACAGATTTTCTACCTGCGGTTTGAGTCTTAATCTTCAGTGAAATGAGCGACAAGTGAAATAAGCGACCATCACAGAAATATACCGGCTTTGGGTATTCCACACTCTTCGTAAGAGAGTGTGAACTGTTTTTTAAAGATTATCTTCTGATTTCCATCACACTTCAACCAACTTTTGAACAGACAAAATGATAATAAATCAATTCTATCCTTTAGGCGTGCTTAAAATCAGCCATAGTAAAGCTTCGTCAATGATTTTTTATATTTATGTTTTATAATTTTTTGTGACGTTTTATAGTGCTTTTATATTTTTTTAAAATTTTACATAAGTTTATATTTACTTCTATATTTTTGTATGTTTCTTTTTTCTAAGATCTTCAACTAAATCCAGGTTTTGAAGTTGGGAGAGAATACGGAGACAACTCTTTATGTCACCATTTTCTTCATTGTTTTTTCAATAGCTGCATCTATTTTCTCATACTGTAGCTTCCTTCGTTTTCCTTTTTGGTTTTACTGTAATGAGTAGTGGAAGTGTAGCTTGGTCGCTCATTTCGCGCATCTTGGATTCGGCATCCCTTGGTTGAATGTCCTTGGCGGCGGTTGGGGTAGTTTAGCTGCTTATTTCACACATTCCTTGATTGTCACTTTTTCCATACATTCGGTAGGGAGACGAGGGTAAGACCCAAACAGGTAGATTAGGCTAATTGTCCGCAGCATGTGTTCAGAGCTTGTTCATTTGTTCGATTATTGCTTTTATCCTTATTTTATTGAATTTTACTACATTCCTACTTAAAATATCTCTCTGTGCTTACAGTTTTGTTCAGTTGTCGCTATTTATAAGTTGTACTTCTCGATTTATGTGAATCACCATTCTTGCTTCCTCAACGCTTTCTTCTGTGAATGGGCACTCATTTGAGTTTTAATTGGGTTTTATATTTTTTATTCTTAGTCTACAATTTTTCTGTATTCATGTTTGTTTTTAATCGCAATGGAACTATTTTTAAATCCGCACTTACTGTCGAGAACCAATAGGTTAAGGCGATGAGCATCACGTCACTACTGGTCAGGTCAGCCGGCTCGCTGTATGACGTCAGAGCTCTGCGGACACAGCTCGCTTAGTTATGTTGAATACTCCTTTATATTAATGTATTTTAGGCTTAGTTGTTAAGCTTAGAACTGTTTGACCCGGTTTCCGGCCATAATTTGACCGATACCACGGCAATACGGGCGCTAACATACGGGCGCAATGATACGGCTTTATCGTCAAGTCTGCGTTTCTACAAACTTGGAAACCCTCTTCAATACAAACACCTGGCTGCTACAATCGGGTCAAATGTCAAGATATTATCCGGAAACGTTTAACCTATCTTGTGTTGCAATAAAGCCCATTGCAGAAAATTAACTATAGCCTAATTCTAAATATTTTGTTGTCTCAAGTTCGACCACTTAATCAATTTTCTAATTGATTAAAAAATTGTCTCGGTAAAAAAGCATCGGATATATTTATTTGCTAAAAATTACGTAGTTTAAAAAGCAATTTGCAAATTTGTTGACAATATTAACTTTTACAGAGTTTGTTGCTTCTATTTATACCATTCCAATCATGTTTAATTTTACATCTGTTATTGTTACATTAAGAAGGCATCCTCACCAATGCAGTAGTTAGATGATCAGAGTGTACAGATAACCAGTTGTGCCTTCATCTTCCAGGCATCATGTTTAATTTCACATCTGTTATTGTTACATCAAGAAGGCATCCTCGCCAATGCAGTAGTCAGATGATCAGAGTGTACATATGACCAGTCGTGACTTCATCTTCCAAGCATCATGTTTAATTTCACATCTGCTATTATTACATCAAGAAGGCATCCTCACCAATGCAGTAGTCAGATGATCAAAGTGTACAGATGACCAGTCGTGCTTTCATCTTCCAGGCAAGTGGAGTTGTTGGCGAAGCCCATTCGTTGCAGGTGGCTCTAGGGTAAGGACTAACAGTAGCAACTGCAACGTTTAGTCCACCGGGGATGGCGTTGTTCATAGGATCAGGTACCATCCTTGCCAGAAGCACTTTACAGGATGTCTTCCCCATTTAGCTGATGGTTCGGGTTATAAAGCTGCGCGGAGCTGGATAACGTTTTTGGAGGGGATTTACAAAAATAAATACTCTTGTATTTCAATATGTATTCAGAAGTAAATGATGAGTCTGAAATAACTAAAATAATCAAAAAAATACCTCTTATTGGTTCTAGGTCTGACGAGTTACCTGTCTGTGTAGGCAAGCGATAGCGCATGCGCAGAACGTTTGGCTCATTGAGCGTTGTTTAACAACGCGATAAGCCACGATACTGTACTATGTGCAGTACTATTGTAGTTTGCTACTTAAATTTTCTCTGACAGTAAAGTAACATGTTATTCAAACATTTTTCATATTATGCACCAATTTTCAATCTGTCTATGGGTTTTTTATTACTCAGAAAAATACCCCAAAGCACATTTGATAGTCAACATTTTTCATATTGAAATATATTCACTCAAAAGCAAATATCGGACATTTTTTATTTTGATTTTCAACTTAAGAAATGAAATCTGTTACCTTCAAAACCGTTTAAGTCAAGTAGAACCAGAAAAACCATCAATTAAATTTCAAGATGTGATTTTTTTAAAATTTGCTTACAAACAACTATGGCACGTTGCTCCGTAGAAATGTGCAAAACCTTTTCTTAGGCTTGTACATCATTATTAGTCGCGAGCTATAGCAAGAGACATGGCAAACTTTACATTTAGAGTGTTGGGGGACCGCTGACTTAGTGTTTGTCGAACCTAGCGGTATCGATACGTCACAACAGCTAGATGTGAAAGAGGATTAGATAACTGGTTCTCCTTCCCCCTCCAATAGTCGGCGAACTCCTATTTTGTACAGCTCAAGTCTGTGTTATATCTCGTGACATATATTTTGTATTTAAAGAAAAGGTTCGAATTAAATAGCTCAACTCTCGGTAACCAAAACAAAATTAACCGTTTTTTGGGGTATTCCGCAGGACTGAAAGTTTACATTATACTCAACTTTCAAGTATCAAAATAAAACTGCGGCATTGGAAGTTTAAGGCCTAGGTGTAGTTTATTCAACTAAACTCGCACGAGTATACTGGCAAATGGTTCCCACTTGAACACTTGTATACGAGATGTGTTAAGGGGCCAGAAGCGGACGTTTACTTTTAACTGTCTAGCCTACCTCTTGCTGAAGACGTTTTTAGTTACAAAGGACCAGATGTGAGCCCCATACCTTCTGACGGCACGTTTTGCCTGACCTTTTTACCACAACAAGTTGCAAAGACTTGTTTCGTGTGGATCCCACCTCATAGCACTTGTTTTAATAGAATGCCCAAATGAGGTCGCCACAGTGCGCCCTTGCCAGTGACAAAGCCACGATAAGCAACTAACATAATGGAAAGTTACTTGCTAGATTTAGCGCATCTATTTTGGATATAATTAGTAAAAGATGTTGAAAAATTGTCGTAGGAAACATGGTGTACGAAATTACTTAGAAATGAAAAAATATTTTTGTATTCATTCAAGCAGAATAGAAAATTTAAATTTCTCATATTTTTACAAGTTATGTACCAAACCCAGATGTGTAAAATTACGATTTTAACAATATTATATTCAATAAATCATGGAGCAAATACAAAATATCTAAAAATATCTTTAATCATGTAACATTTGCCATAATATAGAAAATATTAGTTATACAAACCTTTGCTGTTGTTCACAGCACTATCTCATAATTTTACTTAAAATGTCTATATTTGTGGTCGCTACAATCCGTCTCAAAGTGACGCGGTGAAACTATGATTTTTTTTTGGGTGGAGGGGAGTTAAAATTTAGAGAATATTTTGTTTCATTTACGCGATCTCAAGAAATTTGAAACGACCCTGTAACCGAAACCCAAGTTTCTCGCACAAGACTTACCAAGTTTAATTTTTTTTAAGCCTCCGCTATCCGTCACTCTAAATACTGTTATTTTTCATATAACTTGTCAGTTAAAACTTCTAATAGGAATAATGGCTTTTTAGAGCCTACATTTAGGAACAGCGACGTGCCGCGCTGCATTTGGCACCACTTTGTGGTTATACAACCTTTATGTGGTGCCTAGGTATATTATTGTCAATATGCTATTGCTTGCCAAACCTAGCACAGCCTGTAACGTAGAAAGTGTCACACAGCCCAAGATTTGAGCATGCTCTGTAGCCAAAGTAGCCCTTTTACAACCCAAAATGAACACGTTCAGATGCCACAACAAAGTGCTTCGAGTGGTGGCCACGATATGCGTGTTTGTTGGAGCTTGTTTCAGTTGGTGTTTTGTAGTTCAGACATTAAGGAAAAACAGTTAATAATGGAAGACGGACGAAACGCTTTAGGCGTTGGTCACGTGACAGAGTTTTACGGTGTTTAAGTTTAGACAATAACGGTTCCAGTGATTTGCAAACCCGACCCTTAGCTTTCAACCCCTTCTCGACGCCCTACTGACCTACTTCCCTTTCGCCGCGTGCGTTCAGTTTTACCTACATTAAGGTTTCCTTTATTTGTCCACAGTAATTACTCTACCTTCACTAAACTTTGCACAAGTGCGTTGAAGGGCTTCCTGCGATTAGTTGATTGCGGAGTGTGCAACTCTGTCCCCAGTAGATGTCTCCAGAGAATCTTTGCACTTTCCCACATACATCCCGATATTATTCGCATTTATTACTAAACAAACATGATCTTTTTGTACTGAAATAGGGTACTAATTTTATCATAAATACGAAATGATTTCTTATCTTATTTGTTTTCTTTTCGCTTAGATAAAATTACCTATTTTTTCTCGCATTAGGATCCATTAGAGCATTGATTCCCAAACTGGGGGACGTGAAGACAAGTCAGGGAGGTGAAGGATAACAGCTCGGAAATAGAAAGGTAAATTCTGATTTAGTTATAATTTAAGTACGCAATTTACCATAGGTAATTGAAAACTAAATTTACACCTGAGGTTTTGTTTACGTAAGCAATCGTATTGGCCATGATGTTCAAAAAATTTTAATGAAATGTATGGATTTAAAAAAGAAATAGAAGTAAAGTTAGCACAAATTTTGTAAACTTGAATTTTAATCAACATGACAGGTTCAAAAGAATAATAGTACAAACGTTTGGCGAATTAAATGCTTGCAGTTCAATTTGGCAACAGCGCCATAATGGTCAAATTTTCATTCTGGATAAAATACTTAAAACTGTATCACACGCTACTCTTTGATTATACTTGCCTTTTTCAAGCAACTGCTTGTGCGAAAAACATTTTCAGCACTTGTTGCAATAAAAACAAAATATAGGAATACACTTGATGTTGGTAACGACTTGCGTTGTGTCTTTACTAAAATACAACCTAATATAGGTATGCTAGTGAAAACAATTCAAGCTCATCCATCTTTCTAACAGATTTTCCTCTTATCAGTTAAATTTACCTTGCGAATTAAAATTTGAAATGTTGTACTGTATCATGTTTCTTATGAAAGTATGTAAAACTAATAAATTATTTTCAATATATTGGCATATATATAATATTTGTTTTTATTTCATATGCCCATACCATTTATTTATAGTGTAAAGAGGAGGGGCGTGGGAGGCTTTCATCTGAGGAGGAGGGGGGCGTGGTACCAAAAGGTTTGGGAACCCCTGTATTAGAGTGAGGACCAAGAGGGATACAAGAAACTGGGCATAGGAGTACCTAGGTGAAACAATATATTTACATTATTATTATCCAACCTCATACCCTTGAAAGACTTGTTTTTGCGAACACAACACAAAAAGCAACCGCAGTTATTACACATCAAGGGCAGTGATGCATAAACTATATCAGCTGTTAAAGTTTACATTTTATACCATTGGGCCTAATGAACGACAGCAATCACTTATATATAGTCTATTTATATCTTTATAAATGGTTACAGGTAGGTTTCGTTTAAAAAAAATAATAGTCAATATTACCTCTGACTATTGGTGGAGTATATTACTATTTTATTATAGGTTAATATTTATTTAATAAAATTCATAGGTTTAGGGGGCTCGTGTTCCCTGGCAACTCCCCCGCTGTGAGTTGTGTTGTACTGTCCCAAGAACTGTAACCGTGTCTAAACACGGTCGGAGCGTGACAATTGTTCGTACAGGGTATATTAAATCAACGTCAGCTTGTTTGACACTTGGCTTGTGAGTAAAGACACGAAAAGAGTTGTGAGTTGGTAGTCTCCCACCCGACTTGTCGTGAGTAGAAGTCCCCAATAATCACCATAAGACTCGCTCACAAGCAAAATCCCAAATATATTAAAAATGTTGAAGTCAGATTCTAAACCCAGCACTGAAATCACTATACGGAGTTTCTCTTCCCCAAGTGTGCCAGGTATAAATTTAGCATCTACGTCGCAACCAAATAGATGGAATTCCTGTTCATTGTCAGCCATCTTAATTATAAGCATAATCTACACAATAGTTTAAAAAAATAATAAATAATCAAACATGAACAAAACCGAAATTAATTTTGTTTATAATTGTGTAATACACATCCCTTTTGGATGTCAGCTTTTATCTATGGCTTGAGACAAATATATTCATCTTTTAATTGCGGTCTTGTGGTGGTTATATAATTGAATAATATGAACTTCCCCTGTTTGAATACTGTTCAACAAATAATTTTGGACGTATATTCTGCCACTTGCCCAGCCATAAACCATTGTGTGGTTGACCGTCGTCAGAACCTGGCTGAAGTTCTTGGGAAAGAGGCCTTTATAAATTTCCATGCTTAAAACTCCTATGCTATAAATATCTAAACATATTTTTGTGAAAAATTAATTTTTTTAAATAGTCATAAAAAACTTGTTGTCGGTTTCCTTTACAATAAGTTACAGTAAGTTAACTGGACTAAGGTCACAGTTACAAAGTACCAGGTAAGGTTACGATTGCTTGAAAAAAAACCCCTAGCGTAAAGCAAAAGCTTGATGAAGTGAAGGAGTGGTCTCGACTTTGCTCCTTCTTGTAATAACCTACATGTTAGCTTACGTTAAGAAACTTATTGTTTTTCTAACCAAACCTATTCTAACCTCAAACTTTCCAGCTCATGTACTTTTGGGGAAGGGGGGGCTCTAAACCCACATTGCTCTTATCTTAAAGACGAATCTTCCTGAATGTTTAACAATTTGCTTTGCAAAATCTACTCTGTATCCATTAACTGTTTTACAAGCGACTATAACTATAAATTCAGTTACTTTTGAAATGTCAACAATAGACCTTACACACATTGAGTCTAATAGTATGTTTCTTAGACATTACTATAGAACCCTTCAGTAGGCTACCCGCGTTTTAGAAAAACGTGTAAAGTTGGGATATTGTTGACCATTTACCATTTATAACAATTTACATCGTGATAACGGAAAATATTTATTTGACCTTTCCTGAAATATCTTTGCGAACAATTTGCGTCAAATCGGCTCCGCTTGTTAATCATTTGTCAGTTTTGCTCTTTGTCTATTTTCAACGCACGTTACGTCATAGTTATATAAATGTGAGGTCTTAGTTGCCTCGTGTTTATGTAACCAATTACCTATTGTTTAACTTTGGCATTCTTTCAATAAACCGGTTACTGTAATTTAAAATTTAAATATAAACTTGCAATTTTATTATCTTTTCATAAACAATTTATAATTTACTCCGTTAAATGGCGACTTGTGCATACTCTGTTGCAAATTCTCCATTTTCGCAATTGCGTAAGACACTATTCACACTCCGCATTTTAAACTGACGATAAACATGTAATGGATCTTGAGCCTTGGAAGAAACGTTTAACCTAAGCTAACCTCTCGGAGACCTTCTGTTCAGCATAGCCTATACTGCAGCATCTGAGCTGTACAAAATGCGATGGGAATATCAATAGGCGGTGAGGTAGGGAATTATTTATATTTAAATAACAGAGTTGAAATTGTACAAGTGTTGAGATGGGAAAACCAACGGTGACACGAAAAATGTCCACAGCGAAATATGTGTATATAAGGAAATAGCAATTGTCGAGGGTAAGTGGTAAATTTTGTATCCGAAAAAGGCGTACAAACCAGACTCTAGATTAATTCACAAAACCCTCAAAATGATTTTTTTTATCATTTCATGGATCATTGGTTGGAGAACCCTGATTTTTAAGAGTCTTTGTGATATTGCCACAAAAGAATACATCGAACAACAAACGCTGTAGAAAATCAACGACACACTTCTGCACATGAAACTGGAGTTATACTTAAAAAGAAAAAGAAGAAAAACAAAGTATATTTAGTCGGACAAAAGAGAAAAAGTACAAAAATACCTAGAAACTGAAGACATTATTTCTTGGTTAAGACCTAGGCTATGTCTTACATTAAAAA
The DNA here is from genome assembly GCA_036971475.1 of Prosapia bicincta. Taxonomy (NCBI): domain Eukaryota; kingdom Metazoa; phylum Arthropoda; class Insecta; order Hemiptera; family Cercopidae; genus Prosapia; species Prosapia bicincta. The sequence continues at coordinate 253,401,221 of JBAIZL010000004.1, forward strand.
AATGGAATAGATTAAACCAAAGAAATCAGATGGTAAGATCAAATAAAATAGTCAAGTTGTAATATAGATTACGATTAAATATCTCTGTAAAACTTTAACAATTGAAATAAAGAAAAAAACAAAAAATGACGAGGGTACAGGCTGATTTTTAACACGACAAAATAATAGCACAACAAATCTTTATCATTTTACCAGTGCAAAGCCTGAAATAAGGTTTGGAAATCAGGTTTAATAGATAAAGTTTTAAAAGATCTCCAGCCCCGAGAAACTAAGCGACATCTATATTTATCTCAGAGGTAAACTCGTTTATGTGGCTCAATGATTTAAACAAAATCCATGTACACCTAAAAGTTGTACGCATTTTCCCCCGCTCACAATGTTCTGACGTCATAGCTAACTCCCACCATTTGTAAAAAACCTGATCCTGTACGCATCTTTCGCAAGATTCTTGGTGTACTCATATTTCGTCGTACCCATCATTCGTGTATTCGTCCAAGATAGTCCTGGTATACACAAAATTCATGGTGTACGCCAAGGGCGGCTCCAGGGGAGTTGCAGTAGGAGCAATTGCCCCCTCCGAGAATTTAGGTACTATTTCTTTTAGAAATATTTTTCATATTCGGAACAAATTTTAATTTATCCACGTTTATTTATAAAAATGTATTTTTCATTTGACTTTTATTTTAAAGTAATGTATATTATTTTACATTTATGTAATGTTAGGTGTAGAAATTCATCTGATAACATTTTATAGTTCCACCTAGCATAAACAACACTGTCATGTTACAAGTTTCGTACCGGCTTGGCTATACTAACAGTCTTTGTACTACGACTCCGGGCGTCGTCCTCGTCAGACGAGCCGTTTGATGAAATTTTGAAAGTTGAACAATATTTTCGATGTACCGCTGGCGCAATACGTATACCTGTACATTCAGGTAAAATACATGTTTTGATGAAAAAAATACCAAATTTACTGTGATTTTTATGTACAAAAATAGCTTAAAATCTCATTTCCGGGCCTTAAATTTTGAAAGTTTTTTTGAGCCCATTGGTCGAACAACCTGGATTTCTTATAGTCCCATTTCCGACATATGGATAATTGTTTTGCTATTCCTTGCACTACCATATTAATGCATGTCTATGTATTGTTTTTCTGAGAGCCTCGGCCTATATAGAGATGGCAGATAAGGTTTTCCGAAGCGCGTCCACAAGAGTTAATATAAGAATACTACTAGAATTGGAGAAACCATGATTCTTGTCATATTATTAGAATTCTGTTTTTGTAACTTATTTTTGGTTTTTACCCGGCATAAACAAAAATTTTCAAAGAGGTAAATTTTCTACAACTTTTTAAGTGAATATCTCTGTGTAACGCCTAAAAAGAAAAATTATACGGGGAAAATTGTTATATTTGTCATCACGCTAAAATCGTCACGCTCTAACACATCTATATAGTTGTATATACGTGTGGTGTATACAACTATTTTAACCTAAAGTAATTGGTAACATATAATTTCATACAACAACCGATTTTATCTTATAAGTTATTTTGTAGAACAGAAGTTTTAATATGTAGGTTATACTACTCTACTGTGCATTATTAGATTAAAATCTTTTTTTAAAATTTTGTAGTGTTTAAGTGTTTAATTAAATTAAAATGTTATTAATTTTAATAAATAAAGCCTCTATACCACAAATAACTTTTTCAATTACTTAATACCTTACGTTCATTTCAAATAAATATATGCAAATGTATTTGTGGTATAGAGGTTTTATTTATTCAAATTAAACATTACGTCACAGTTGAAATATGAAGTTATAAAATGTTATTGTTCAATATGTGTATCTGTTAATAATTATATTAATTTATATTTCAACAAATCTTACGAAAATTAATTCAATATAGTGATAATGAGTTACATGATTTATTCTTCTTTTTGAAATGAAATGAAGCGTGAGACTAAATTGATTCTAACTTATTAAATTCGTTAAATAAAATTTGTATACAGTGAATTTCTCAACTTCTAATTAAGGTTTTCTGTGAACCATATTTTTGAAATTAAATATTCACTTCTCTGATAGTCCCATAAAAATTATGTGTTTATTACCTCTTAAATGAAGTGAAACAAAGAAAAATCTGTTTTCGCCCAATTAATTTCTTTTTAGTTGTAGTACAAGCACAAAGCTAACGTGTGTAAACTGAAACTGTTGTCAACAGTTTTACCGAAATAAGGGGAGTTTTATAAAGGTCGGGGTTATATCAGTTGTGATTTACTTCTCTCAGTCACTTTGACCGCGTATATTCATGTCAGTGATGAAGCACCTCGAAGGAGGATTTAAAAGAAGAACAATGCGAATTCTGTTATTCTCTTGGTTCCCTACTATCCTGTTGCAAAGCGATCCCCAAAAGTTTGGTCCAAAATAGTGTTTTCTTTCATTGTTTTATCTAGTCAAGTATGTACATCATCGTCATCATCGCCCATTGACAAGGTTCGGAGACATTCATTATTTCTCGGCGTTACACTCACCACACCCCCTTTGTGACGTCACAATACATTCCGCGACAGTGTAATAGTTATCTACTTGCTTTAACATGTGTCAGAAAAGACTTTAACAGAGATCAGATCATAAAACTCTCTGGATGCAATATCTGGTAGTATGATGGCAGCGTGCTAGAAGTATACCCATTCTCTATCGGGGTAGGTTCAACGTAACTCAAACTTCTTCCCTCGTGAATATTCTCAACTCTTCACAAGTTTAATATGAATCTATTGGTTAATACATGTTTAATCCCAGACATCTTCGAAACTTCGATTTCTTAGCGTTAGTACTACCTTTCCGTGCGTATTATAGAAATTAGCCTATACTGAATCTAATTTACTAATTTAGTGCGTGCAAATAATGACGTAATCAAATAATCAGAAAGACTATCAAGCAAAACAGCTGTTTAGATTTACGTAGGAACCAACCGCTGAAGCGAATTCATTATCTCCCATTATCCGCACGTCTTCAAAAAGCTTAGCTCCGACTACTGGCTTTAATCTTTTGATCGCCCATTTGAAAAACAAAAATCTCGAATAAGAGAGTTGTCCTCTAATTCACCTGTTCGGGCAGATGTCCCCGACAAATTGGGGCACCTGCCACCCAGTCCAGACGAAATTAAGAGGGCCTACGTGTCCGACATGTTTAAAAACTGGAGTCTACTGTAAAAGCAGTTTTACTAAAAAGTAAAAGATTTTTGGCAAAACTGCTTTTACTCTGCCCGAACTGGTAAGGTCGATTTTATTGTTGAAAAGATGATTGCCCGTTTGAAACAAAGACGAAATCGATTGCCTTATATGGTTAAGTGGGCATTGTACAGGTGTAATTCCGCGGAGAGCTAGATACATTTGGGTGAAAAAGACGGCTCGGTCAGCTGCCCCGTTTCAATCAACTTACTACGTCATTAACGAAGTTTAAGTGGGAGGCGTTCTCATGCAAAAAGTTATAAGCAACTATTTAATATGAACGAGAAATGTATTGTTGAGAGTGGGAGATGGTTGCACTAACGTATTCCCTGGTTGAGAGACAATTCCGAAGCAAAGAAGGCCAAATTCTGTGAAATGTTCTGGGCCTGGGAATGGTCAAAGGAAATACCACAGACAAGGGACTGCAAACGTTTTGTACCAGGGTGCAGCATCCGTCAGAACTAACCTCAAATAATAACAAGTGACGTGGCAACATGTGAACAAAATATCACATTTATAAACCTTTACAATTTATTAAATGAGCCTTAAAAGATTAACTGCACGGTATATTAGACCACTATTTTTATCGACGACTTATTAGGAATAAATAGTTTATACTTACTTGTTTAACTTACTGCTAATAAACAATACGAATAATAAAACAGCAATTGCATGAAGTCATACGTCATAGCATAATTTATTCAAATATACGGTACAGTAAACTCTCTATAATCCGGTCCTTCATTTATCCGGCCCCTCCAGTAATCCGGCGTTCCTGTCATGGACGGAAGATGTAAACATAACTTGTATGTTTTTCTCTGCATGTCAAAAACATGTTGCAGGAGTTATGTACAGTGACTGTTACTGAAGTACAAGTGAACAATGTGTAAGAGAAAACATATTTAAATTTTTGTTTTTACCGTTAAAGATAAGGTCGCCTTATATTGTAAAGTACCGACCAGAACATTCATTCTCATTTTATCATTTCAAATACAGTACCGGACTATTTTCCTAAGTTCTGTTTATTTTGGGCAAAATATTCATAAATATTGTTCAATGTAATCCGGCGTTTTAACTAATCCAGCAGAATCCTAGCCCCATTACTGTATTTCTGAATATCTACAACTTGCAATTGAAATTGATTTAAACATAACCTCCAAATAAGCTTTAAATGAAAAGGATGACAGATGTTTGCTTCCGGAAAACTTCGTGATAATTCGTTCAAGCTAAAAGCAATGGAGATTTAGACGTGGGAATAGAAACATGTTACTCTAATTTTGAAGTTCCTTTTTTATTATATATTTTAGTGACGTGGTATAACTACCAACGTAACCGCACTGTGACCGTCCGTTGTTAAACAAGATACTCAGATTTATAGGGTGGACCGGGTAGAGGGCTGAAGAAAACACTTTGCAGTTTTTTACTTCTACTGGAGCTCAAACCTTTTGGTAGTAGTTAATAAGGTGCACTGCTGCACTCTGCCGCCAATTATTATAATAAATAAATTCATAATTATAATTAATTGAAGTAAATATCTGTTACAAGAAACAATTTCTAATACTCTGGATCGAATATTATACTCCAAATAAATTGTCGATTTGAAATATTTACACGAAAACTGTATTCGAAAAGTACATAAACATACTCCAAATGATGAACAGGAAAATAGCTGGTGTATAAAATCATGTTAAGTTAATTTTAAAATCCAGCTGACTGGAGAATCTAGGTTTAAGAAAAAGTAAGTCATGCCGCCTGTCATGACCCACATATGTGACCACGTAGCATATTTTTGTATTATTTTATTTACATTCCGTTAAGTATAAGTTTTTGGTTTATGCAAATGAAACTATAAATTGAAATTAAAACTAATAATTTATATAACAATTTATATACATCACTAAATCAAACAATAATATTTTAACATAAAGGAATGACACCGTTACACTTATAGGCGGGGATTCCCCGCCAAAACCACTTTAAACTGACGTTGTGTGTTGACTATAGTCTGAAGATCAACTGAATCGGATTTTTCTTTTGCTTGGTGGGTAAAGGGAAGATGTCCTCGAGTTTCACTCACATATTACCACTAGTTTAGCAATATTACAAAATTAACTAAAAAAGCAGGAATTCCCCGCTGCGCGTGTAACACTGTCCAGCTATTCTGTTATGTAAATATTTTTGTGATTTCAGTTTTTGTTTCCACTTTATCACAGTGTCTGACATCATTAGTTATTCAACAACTAGCGTAAAATTGGCGGCAGCAGTGACATCAAAGGCGGGAGAGACAAGAAGGTGGGATCAGCTGACAATATTCATGTAGATCCCAGTGAAAACTTGAAACATAATAGAAAAACTAATCAGGATATTGGCTCTTTTCTTTTCATAAGCTCGCCCTATTTCTTTGCTTGGTTTATAGTTGAAGCTTGTTACTTTTTACATCTACGTGTATGTAATTTTTTAAAGCTATAAATGTATTTTTGCCAAATAAAATATCAAAGGTTCAAAATATCGATCCAAAAATGTTAAAAAATTGTTTTCTCTGCTAATATTGACTATTTCGAAACACCATACAAGTTAAACGAACATATTGACCAGTATAACCTACCATGAAAATATCATCACCCCACCTCTTATAGGAGCTGATAATAAGGTCCATAAATTTAAAATTACTATATTTAAAAAAAAAACGTAAAATAAGGTGAAAGTGGGTAATCAATATTCATGTTTTATAGTTGCTACCAACACTGTAGAATGGGTTATCTGGGTCTTCATGGTCTTCAAAAAGCATCACCAGTCTATTCCTAGCAAGACCTTGCTTCTGATGAACCATTTTCTGTAATTCTGCAACAGCTTTATCGCCCCTGCGGATCCTCTCCCTGACCAGATTCTTCAAGGCAGTCAGAGTATTTATACCTGGATCCAGGTTCATCTCCTCCAAAAATTAGATTTTGCTATGTGTTCATCGTTGTACAAATGAGGTTGTTGAGACTCTCATTTGGGTTTTGAGTTTTCCCTCGGTGCACTTCTCCAATAGTTCAGGTTTGGTCAAATCGTGGAGGAAGAAGTGCATTTCACTCATAACAATCTGAGGAGGATGGAAGTGTTTGCTGTGCTCTTATGGTTTACCAGTCCTAGAAGCCAGATTGTATTTACACCAAGTTGTGTCTAAATCTGGACAAATTTGTGGCCGAGGCTTCTCATTACTCGATGAGACATGAAAGTAGGTAGCCCAAATGGCCCTTCTCATATTTGCAACACTCTTTGTATTCTGCTAATCGCGAAACCATAGAGCAGTTGAATTTTATTGATGGTTTCATCCGTCAATATTTTTCCACCTAAAGTTTTGTCACCAGACAGTTTTTTACCATGCGCTTTCAGTTTCCTCAATCGAGTACTCAATCCAATGCACTCTAATTTAAAAATTGAAACATCAAGTCTATAAGGTGTAGCATTACTTACAGCTTAAAAAGGTTTTGTATCACCATCTCTTAATTACTAAGTATATCGATCATATAGTTCTTCCGATCCTTGGAACATATCAAGCGCACCAACTATTTCCATACCCCCACCTACTCACATCTAAATAGTTGAGTTCTATTTAGGTGTGAACATCCATCTATAATAAACACCAAGTGTTCATTATCTAATCTTCCAAAGTATTTACAAAACTTTGATTTGATTGAAATATTTTAGAACTTTTCCAGTATCAACAGATGTAACAGATACAATACTATTTAGAAAAGTTATTTCCCCTTTATTGCCAGGAGTCGTCTACAGCAATACAGAGGTCTCTATTCTCAGTTAGAGAAACATTTTCCTTGTCTGCAATAAGTCATCACATACTCGTAGAAACATTTAGTTTCAAGGTCGATCAATAAAGATTATAAAGGGCGAGAACATTGGACTAAAAAATCAGAGCAAAGTGTTTCCAGTTGAAGTGGAAACATTTTCATTCCCATCTAAGTTTATAAAATTCCAACGGATTTGGAAATTCAAGCAGTTATTGTCTGGAATTATTCGGAAGGTACTCATCATCAACAACCACCCACATCGCCGCTTCAGCCTTCCATTCCGATCTGTAAGCCAAGCGTCTGCAGAACCTTTTACGGGAGGGCCAAAGTTTCTGGTCCTGTAACATACAGTAAGACATTGAATCAGAAAACGTTTACGTAAGCCGTGTTAAAAATTTCTTGGCACTAGTTCACTGTGTAGACAATGCAATTCGCATTGTTGATCTAGCCTAATCTAACAAACACGCACAAAATTTATGTATTCAAGGTTTCTTTATAGAACAGAACATTTTCTTGCATAACATTACTATATAGCTACAAAATATCCGGTTAGGAAAAATTAACAAGTTTTATAGCGTAAGTTAACCGATTGATGTCTGAAGGGGACCCCATCTCGAGTGCGGTAAGGAATACTAATCATGTAAAGTGAGTCCTGCTCTCGTCGTAGCAATACGAAAATTTTTATTGTTATGTTAGTGTTCTGGGCGTTGTTACAGTGCGAGTGTCGTGCGACTTTAGGTAGGGAAAATGCAGAGAAAAATTGAGTTCATAAACTGGTAATCTAAGTACTTTGTTTAGAATTTTAAACTTTTGGTTCGCCTCAAAGTTTTATTGCTTTTTCCGTTTACCTAACGACTTTGTAAAATTTTCCTAAAACGCTGAACCCCAAATTTGGTTGGCGTCAGCACATATTTGCTCAAATAGCCTCCTATGAGGCTCAAATAGCTCTCCCTGCAGATACCTGATTAGAAAATCCAGTCGAAAAATCTATTCTTCCTATTTACTTTATTCATAATGGTCCCGGAAAACAGTTTAAATTTGAAAAATATATGTTTAACTTGCCTTTAAACAAGATTTAACATTAAGCAAAATTTGAACTTTATTGAGGCAAGAACTAACACCGTTTAAATAGGATTTAAGCACAATTTAAGTAGGATATAAACCCCATTTTAGTATGATATATCCCATATTTGAGCAGGCTGTAACCTAAGGTTGTAAATATTTATCCTCATGTTTTTACAGTAATCTAATGCTTCTAATAGCAGTAACTTATAACAGTTTATTTCTTAAATAATAAATATTTTATTATCTTCAACGAGTGAAATAATAACGTTTAATGGGAATTGGCATTTCTTTAATATCAAATGGTCGGTCAAGAATGAGTTGATATATTCACATTAACATATATATATATATATATATATATATATATATATATATATATATATATATAAAGTTAGTTCCAGTAGAGCTTAAAGCTTATTTAGGAATTTATGTGTCTATTTATTTATGTTCAAGAGATTGCAGTTTTGGACTATTGCCACTAGGTAAGTCTGTCAGTCTCCTATCTAGTCTAAAAATTCTTATATATATCTCAAGGAGAATTGGAAAATATGTATTGCGACAAAGCGGTAAGGTTGTGTCCACATAAACCTTTCTCATTAAAAACTTGAGTTTCAAGAAAAAACAAACAACTAATTATAGAAACACACACATACTTGTGCGAATGCGAGCTTGCGTGCGTGTTTATATATATTCATCAATGCACGTACATTTCATTGTACAAGAATATTTATAAAATTATTCGCTCCAGTAATTATTCAGTAGGCCTAAGTAGTAATATATAAATCTTGTATGTCCTTGAGCTGTTACTCACTACTGATCACGTGGTCTCATCCGTCCTGTTTATCAGGAAAATCTATTGTACAACTACATTCACGCCTACGCTACGTGCATTCAAAAACTGCTTAAGGCGAACAAAATTAGCGACCATTGAAGTGCAAGAGTGAGCGTCGAGGGAGCCGTTTCCCGCAACCTTCTGGGACTTCCCTCCAGCAACATTTCCGGTTATAGCGCTTGCACAGGTTCAGAATGATTTGGCGTTTCTTTTTGTCACTATTTTCATGTAAATAAAGTAGCGACCGGATTTGAAGAATGTTATAAATGAGCAACATTTGAATACCTGCTTCTAGATCTCCTAAACGTTATGACTAAAACTGTGTTCTTTGGCAAAAGAGATAAGAGCCGAGAGGCTACCACTTTTCTGTTTCAACGTGTTTTTACTTCTTAAACGTTTCACATTGCTTCACCACGGTATCCATTTCCCGGACGCCAACTTCCCGGTTATCCGGAACGGCAAAAAACGTTATGTTTAACAAACCCGTACGACAACATGCTTCTCGTATGTACGTCGACACTTTCAAAAATATTTTGATAAAATGATACCGATAGTAATTGTTGCATGATTGCTCCTGGTTCCAATGTTCATGCTAGAAAAACTGTGTCAGGATTCAGAGCTAAGACAACACAGGTTTCTACTTGCGATCCTTATATATAAGTTATCGATATGTTCCAAGTATTAAACATATGTATTTTGCGCTCAGAATCGATTATAACGATGAATAAAACCAAACACGGCGTCACGACGCTGCATCTCTGTAAATATGAAACCTGTAACTTGCTCTAAAATTTTCTTATATAATATTGGGTTACAATGTAGATTTTGTGAAATGATCATTGTTTTGCTTTGCTCTGAGATATTGTTGATAAATTGTTTGTCAGTAATATTAAATACTTGCACCATTCTCTGTTGTGTGAAATGAATCACCAGAAAAGACATTTCTACCTTTAGAATTTTGTGGGTTACTTTTTTTCTGTTTTGAACACGAACTTTAGGGCTCCTGTCCTATTCTTCCAGAACTGAATTGCCAAATAATTTCTTGCATTAAGAGTGTTAGTTGTTCTGCCACGCTTTGTCTGTAATAGTAATGTAACTATTTTGCATTAAACTATAATTAAATAATGCATTAACTAAGTGAATACGTAAGGGCTTGCTGACGTGTTTTGAAACAATCGTCCCTTTTACGAAGCAAAGCCTCTACCTAATTTGCATTGCTACTATTGGTATAACTTTATAGTACTACTTTTTTGCATTGTATAAAAATATAGTATATTAAGTATATTTAAGTATATTATTAACGTATTATATGATCTCGTTTTGTAGGAGATAGCAGAGACTATTTCCTTTCATGTTTTCAAAATGGCGTTCCCAAAATCCTGTAAACTTTACACGAGAACATTTCGCCAAAACAGTACATATAGGGGTAGTTAAAATGTCTTAGTTTACAGATTGAAAAAATATACGCGTAATTTATAAATGTATGAGAAAAAGGGTTTTAAAATAAAGGAAACACTCTGAAAATATGTAAACACGTAGAACGTTTTCCCTATTTGTTTCTACGGGCCACGTTAAAACGTTTATGCCAAATTCATCAAGGTTACGTAAAATTTACCCTGTAACACAAACACGTTTATTTCGGTTATTGTCTACAGAATCGTTTGACATGCATCAATCACAAAGTTTCGAGCCCTTCGAAAGCTCGAGCGCGTTTTGCAATTATCCTGTTGCAAGTCATTTTCCGTAAGGACAATGTATAATGACATTAAGGACTGAGGTCTCCGACCGCTGCTGTCTCCGCTAGCTGTTCCCACGCCCGCAAGGTTTCATGTAAGCAAGACTTACGCGCTTAGTGTGATCCAGTTCTACTTTACAGATGTCTCTGTACAAAAGTGCCGATTTAATCCCCATTACGTAGCATATAACCCCTATTTAAGTAACTTAACCCACAGGATTTAACCCACATTTCAAGCAAGTTTAGACAAGATTTAACCTATATTTAAGCAAGTTAACTTGCCTTTAAACAAGATTTAACATTAAGCAAAATTTGAACTTTATTTAGGCAAGAACTAACACCGTTTAAATAGGATTTAAGCACAATCTAAGTAGGATATAACCCCCATTTTAGTATGATATATCCCATATTTGAGCAGGACTTCATCCTATTTAAGCAAGATTTAACCCATATTTAAGAAAATTGTAACCAATAGTTAACCATGATTTAACCCACATTTAAGCTAGTTTCAACCCACATTAATCCATAATGTACCTGATTTTTCAAACAATATTTAAGATATATTGAAGCAAAATTTAACCTGCCTTTAAACAAGATTTTACATTTAAGAAAGAGTTAAACCCTCATTTAAGTCAGATTTATTCCCCACTTACGTAGCATATAACCCCCATTTATTTAAGATCTAACCCATATTTAGATGTAGCCTTCATTTCATGCAAGTTTTAACTTACTTTTAAAACAGATTTAACTAATATTTAGGCAAGATTTTACCTGACTGAACAAGATTTGAACTACATTTAGGTAAGATTTAACTCCCATTTAAATAGCATATATCCTCCATTCCAGTAAGATTTAACCAATAGTTTAGAGGGATTTTATCCATTCAAGCAAGTTTCAACCCTCATTCACCAAAGATTTAACCCCTATTCAAGTAGCGTGTAACCTCCCTTAAGAAAGATTTAAAGCACATGTAAGCATTTTTACCCCATTTAAGCGAGATTTAAACCACATTTTAGCAAGATTTTACTTGCCTAAACAAGATTTGAACTACATTTAGGCAAGATTTAACTCCAATTTAAATAGAATGTAACCCCCATTCCAGTGAGATTTAATCAATAGTTTAGCAGGATTTTATCCATTAACACAAGACTCAAGCCTCATTTAAGTAGGAAATAACCCCCATTCGGGTAAGATTCAATCCATATTCACCAAAGATTTAACCCCTATTCAAGTAGCTGGTAACCTCTCTTAAGTAAGATTTAAACCACATTTAAGCCAGATTTAAACCCCATTTAAGCAAGATTTTACCTCATTTAAACCACATTTAAGCGAGATTTAACTACTTTAGCAAGATACATTTTATTTCACATTGTTGACAGTGTTATACTTTCAGCTTTCTCTGTAAATTTACAAACATAGCTATATCACTTGGGTAATTGGTAAGTTTATTTTGGATTCACTTGAATATAGTTGTGGAGACTCTGTCCATAATCACTCTATTTCTTTGGTTATACTTTTAGTAGGTTGAAATCCTTTTTTTCTTTCACATAAGATATTTCCAAGGTAGCGGCAGAAAGGCTTTTACTTGATCAGCTGATTATTCATGCTATTAAACAACAATAGGAAAATTTCTCACCACTGGTTTCACTAGTTGCCTGTAAAGAAGAACAGCAGTTTTTTGTGAAGCATCATTAAGAATTAGTTTACTGGATTACGCTTTTAAAATTATACGTAAACAGTTGATGTTACCAGTAGAACTGAGTGTTATGGGGCTACATGTAGCCTATCTAAAGCATTACTTACCAACTCTAGAGGATTTCTTCTTAAAGCATAGCCTTGAAATGGACCACAACGAAGTTAAAGCGAAACGGAGTCACGTCCGCAACACATCGGCCATTAGTAAGACTGAAGTTACGCGATTGTTGGATTGTTCAGGCCACAAGACCTCGCTCCAAACTACAAACTAAAACTACGCCTAAACAGACATTCGTACAAACACACACATTGTCTCTGTTTTATTCTTAATTTCAAATTAAATTTAATAAATTTTGAATCTGATAGCACAACGTATGTTGTCTTCAAACGCTCAAAAGACTGGTAGGACCTTGTGTATAGATTCTCCAGGGGTAGATTGGCCTAGCCGTCATCCCTACATGTTGCTAGGGTGTAGCCAGTATACTGTGACTTCGATAGAGAGTAGCATCTGAGTAATGCGTATAAGTCTATCCCACCAGAGAGGGTTTTCGTCTCTAATCTGTCTCCTTACCTCATCCCCCTACTTGGCCGGGGGGGGGGGGGCTGAGACGGAACCGCATGGCGATTCTTCTTGTCTAAAGGGCAATCTCATCTTCCTGCGGGATATGTCCGCTTTAAAAAGTAGGAGAAAGTTTTTGCATCGGCTCTGGAACTCCTCTATAGCGTGGGAGGGCTGATAGACAGAGGGACACAGAATATCACTCAGGACTGGAGGAAGTAAGGTAAAAACCTAGATATAATCAGCGCCCTTGATAACACCTTAGGGACAAACTACGTTCTAGTCAGTTTAAGCGTGTTTGTAAGCAGCGACCTAGCTATGTCTTTACTGTACAGCAGTGGCATGACGAAAAGATCAACCTATGCTTTGATATAATCAGGACCCTTGGTAACACCTTAGGGACAAACTACGTTCTAGTCAGTTTAAGCGTGTTTGTAAGCAGCGACCTAGCTATGTCTTTACTGTACAGCAGTGGCATGACGAAAAGATCAACCTATGCTTTGATATAATCAGGACCCTTGGTAACACCTTAGGGACAAACTACGTTCTAGTCAGTTTAAGCGTGTTTGTAAGCAGCGACCTAGCTATGTCTTTACTGTACAGCAGTGGCATGACGAAAAGATCAACCTATGCTTTGATATAATCAGGACCCTTGGTAACACCTTAGGGACAAACTACGTTCTAGTCAGTTTAAGCGTGTTTGTAAGCAGCGACCTAGCTATATCTTTACTGTACAGCAGTGGCATGACGAAAAGATCAACCTATGCTTTGATACAATCAGGGCCCTTGGTAACACCTTAGGGACAAACTACGTTCTAGTCAGTTTAAGCGTGTTTGTAAGCAGCGACCTAGCTATATCTTTACTGTACAGCAGTGGCATGACGAAAAGATCAACCTATGCTTTGATACAATCAGGGCCCTTGGTAACTCCTTAGGGACAAACTACGTTCTAGTCAGTTTAAGCGTGTTTGTAAGCAGCGACCTAGCTATATCTTTACTGTACAGCAGTGGCATGACGAAAAGATCAACCTATGCTTTGATACAATCAGGACCCTTGGTAACACCTTAGGGAAAAACTACGTTCTAGTCAGTTTAAGCGTGTTTGTAAGCAGCGACCTAGCTATATCTTTACTGTACAGCAGTGGCATGACGAAAAGATCAACCTATGCTTTGATACAATCAGGGCCCTTGGTAACACCTTAGGGACAAACTACGTTCTAGTCAGTTTAAGCGTGTTTGTAAGCAGCGACCTAGCTATATCTTTACTGTACAGCAGTGGCATGACGAAAAGATCAACCTATGCTTTGATACAATCAGGGCCGTTGGTAACTCCTTAGGGACAAACTACGTTCTAGTCAGTTTAAGCGTGTTTGTAAGCAGCGACCTAGCTATATCTTTACTGTACAGCAGTGGTATGTCGAAAAGATCAACCTATGCTTTGATACAATCAGGGCCCTTGGTAACTCCTTAGGGACAAACTACGTTCTAGTCAGTTTAAGCGTGTTTGTAAGCAGCGACCTAGCTATGTCTTTACTGTACAGCAGTGGCATGACGAAAAGATCAACCTATGCTTTGATACAATCAGGGCCCTTGGTAACACCTTAGGGACAAACTACGTTCTAGTCAGTTTAAGCGTGTTTGTAAGCAGCGACCTAGTTATGTCTTTACTGTACAGCAGTGGCATGACGAAAAGATCAACCTATGCTTTGATACAATCAGGGCCCTTGGTAACACCTTAGGGACAAACTACGTTCTAGTCAGTTTAAGCGTGTTTGTAAGCAGCGACCTAGCTATGTCTTTACTGTACAGCAGTGGCATGACGAAAAGATCAACCTATGCTTTGATACAATCAGGGCCCTTGGTAACTCCTTAGGGACAAACTACGTTCTAGTCAGTTTAAGCGTGTTTGTAAGCAGCGACCTAGCTATGTCTTTACTGTACAGCAGTGGCATGACGAAAAGATCAACCTATGCTTTGATACAATCAGGGCCCTTGGTAACTCCTTAGGGACAAACTACGTTCTAGTCAGTTTAAGCGTGTTTGTAAGTAGCGACCTAGCTATATCTTTACTGTACAGCAGTGGCATGACGAAAAGATCAACCTATGCTTTGATACAATCAGCGCCCTTGGTAACTCCTTAGGGACAAACTACGTTCTAGTCAGTTTAAGCTTGTTTGTAAGCAGCGACCTAGCTATGTCTTTACTGTACAGCAGTGGCATGACGAAAAGATCAACCTATGCTTTGATACAATCAGCGCCCTTGGTAACTCCTTAGGGACAAACTACGTTCTAGTCAGTTTAAGCGTGTTTGTAAGTAGCGACCTAGCTATATCTTTACTGTACAGCAGTGGCATGACGACAAGATCAACATATGTTTTGATACAATCAGCGCCCTTGGTAACTCCTTAGGGACAAACTACGTTCTAGTCAGTTTAAGCGTGTTTGTAAGTAGCGACCTAGCTATATCTTTACTGTGCAGCAGTGGCATGACGAAAAGATCAACCTATGCTTTGATACAATCAGCGCCCTTGGTAACTCCTTAGGGACAAACTACGTTCTAGTCAGTTTAAGCGTGTTTGTAAGTAGCGACCTAGCTATATCTTTACTGTACAGCAGTGGCATGACGAAAAGATCAACCTATGCTTTGATACAATCAGCGCCCTTGGTAACTCCTTAGGGACAAACTACGTTCTAGTCAGTTTAAGCGTGTTTGTAAGCAGCGACCTAGCTATATCTTTACTGTACAGCAGTGGCATGACGACAAGATCAACATATGTTTTGATACAATCAGGACCCTTGGTAACACCTTAGGGACAAACTACGTTCTAGTCAGTTTAAGCGTGTTTGTAAGCAGCGACCTAGCTATGTCTTTACTGTACAGCAGTGGCATGACGAAAAGATCAACCTATGCTTTGATACAATCAGCGCCCTTGGTAACTCCTTAGGGACAAACTACGTTCTAGTCAGTTTAAGCGTGTTTGTAAGCAGCGACCTAGCTATGTCTTTACTGTACAGCAGTGGCATGACGAAAAGATCAACCTATGCTTTGATACAATCAGCGCCCTTGGTAACACCTTAGGGACAAACTACGTTCTAGTCAGTTTAAGCGTGTTTGTAAGCAGCGACCTAGCTATGTCTTTACTGTACAGCAGTGGCATGACGAAAAGATCAACCTATGCTTTGATACAATCAGGACCCTTGGTAACACCTTAGGGACAAACTACGTTCTAGTCAGTTTAAGCGTGTTTGTAAGCAGCGACCTAGCTATGTCTTTACTGTACAGCAGTGGCATGACGAAAAGATCAACCTATGCTTTGATATAATCAGGACCCTTGGTAACACCTTAGGGACAAACTACGTTCTAGTCAGTTTAAGCGTGTTTGTAAGCAGCGACCTAGCTATATCTTTACTGTACAGCAGTGGCATGACGAAAAGATCAACCTATGCTTTGATACAATCAGGGCCCTTGGTAACACCTTAGGGACAAACTACGTTCTAGTCAGTTTAAGCGTGTTTGTAAGCAGCGACCTAGCTATATCTTTACTGTACAGCAGTGGCATGACGAAAAGATCAACCTATGCTTTGATACAATCAGGGCCCTTGGTAACTCCTTAGGGACAAACTACGTTCTAGTCAGTTTAAGCGTGTTTGTAAGCAGCGACCTAGCTATATCTTTACTGTACAGCAGTGGCATGACGAAAAGATCAACCTATGCTTTGATACAATCAGGACCCTTGGTAACACCTTAGGGAAAAACTACGTTCTAGTCAGTTTAAGCGTGTTTGTAAGCAGCGACCTAGCTATATCTTTACTGTACAGCAGTGGCATGACGAAAAGATCAACCTATGCTTTGATACAATCAGGGCCCTTGGTAACACCTTAGGGACAAACTACGTTCTAGTCAGTTTAAGCGTGTTTGTAAGCAGCGACCTAGCTATATCTTTACTGTACAGCAGTGGCATGACGAAAAGATCAACCTATGCTTTGATACAATCAGGGCCGTTGGTAACTCCTTAGGGACAAACTACGTTCTAGTCAGTTTAAGCGTGTTTGTAAGCAGCGACCTAGCTATATCTTTACTGTACAGCAGTGGTATGTCGAAAAGATCAACCTATGCTTTGATACAATCAGGGCCCTTGGTAACTCCTTAGGGACAAACTACGTTCTAGTCAGTTTAAGCGTGTTTGTAAGCAGCGACCTAGCTATGTCTTTACTGTACAGCAGTGGCATGACGAAAAGATCAACCTATGCTTTGATACAATCAGGGCCCTTGGTAACACCTTAGGGACAAACTACGTTCTAGTCAGTTTAAGCGTGTTTGTAAGCAGCGACCTAGTTATGTCTTTACTGTACAGCAGTGGCATGACGAAAAGATCAACCTATGCTTTGATACAATCAGGGCCCTTGGTAACACCTTAGGGACAAACTACGTTCTAGTCAGTTTAAGCGTGTTTGTAAGCAGCGACCTAGCTATGTCTTTACTGTACAGCAGTGGCATGACGAAAAGATCAACCTATGCTTTGATACAATCAGGGCCCTTGGTAACTCCTTAGGGACAAACTACGTTCTAGTCAGTTTAAGCGTGTTTGTAAGCAGCGACCTAGCTATGTCTTTACTGTACAGCAGTGGCATGACGAAAAGATCAACCTATGCTTTGATACAATCAGGGCCCTTGGTAACTCCTTAGGGACAAACTACGTTCTAGTCAGTTTAAGCGTGTTTGTAAGTAGCGACCTAGCTATATCTTTACTGTACAGCAGTGGCATGACGAAAAGATCAACCTATGCTTTGATACAATCAGCGCCCTTGGTAACTCCTTAGGGACAAACTACGTTCTAGTCAGTTTAAGCGTGTTTGTAAGCAGGGACCTAGCTATGTCTTTACTGTACAGCAGTGGCATGACGAAAAGATCAACCTATGCTTTGATACAATCAGCGCCCTTGGTAACTCCTTAGGGACAAACTACGTTCTAGTCAGTTTAAGCGTGTTTGTAAGTAGCGACCTAGCTATATCTTTACTGTACAGCAGTGGCATGACGACAAGATCAACATATGTTTTGATACAATCAGCGCCCTTGGTAACTCCTTAGGGACAAACTACGTTCTAGTCAGTTTAAGCGTGTTTGTAAGCAGCGACCTAGCTATATCTTTACTGTACAGCAGTGGCATGACGAAAAGATCAACCTATGCTTTGATACAATCAGCGCCCTTGGTAACTCCTTAGGGACAAACTACGTTCTAGTCAGTTTAAGCGTGTTTGTAAGTAGCGACCTAGCTATATCTTTACTGTGCAGCAGTGGCATGACGAAAAGATTAACCTATGCTTTGATACAATCAGCGCCCTTGGTAACTCCTTAGGGACAAACTACGTTCTAGTCAGTTTAAGCGTGTTTGTAAGTAGCGACCTAGCTATATCTTTACTGTACAGCAGTGGCATGACGAAAAGATCAACCTATGCTTTGATACAATCAGCGCCCTTGGTAACTCCTTAGGGACAAACTACGTTCTAGTCAGTTTAAGCGTGTTTGTAAGCAGCGACCTAGCTATATCTTTACTGTACAGCAGTGGCATGACGACAAGATCAACATATGTTTTGATACAATCAGGACCCTTGGTAACACCTTAGGGACAAACTACGTTCTAGTCAGTTTAAGCGTGTTTGTAAGCAGCGACCTAGCTATGTCTTTACTGTACAGCAGTGGCATGACGAAAAGATCAACCTATGCTTTGATACAATCAGGGCCCTTGGTAACTCCTTAGGGACAAACTACGTTCTAGTCAGTTTAAGCGTGTTTGTAAGCAGCGACCTAGCTATGTCTTTACTGTACAGCAGTGGCATGACGAAAAGATCAACCTATGCTTTGATACAATCAGGGCCCTTGGTAACTCCTTAGGGACAAACTACGTTCTAGTCAGTTTAAGCGTGTTTGTAAGTAGCGACCTAGCTATATCTTTACTGTACAGCAGTGGCATGACGAAAAGATCAACCTATGCTTTGATACAATCAGCGCCCTTGGTAACTCCTTAGGGACAAACTACGTTCTAGTCAGTTTAAGCTTGTTTGTAAGCAGCGACCTAGCTATGTCTTTACTGTACAGCAGTGGCATGACGAAAAGATCAACCTATGCTTTGATACAATCAGCGCCCTTGGTAACTCCTTAGGGACAAACTACGTTCTAGTCAGTTTAAGCGTGTTTGTAAGTAGCGACCTAGCTATATCTTTACCGTACAGCAGTGGCATGACGACAAGATCAACATATGTTTTGATACAATCAGCGCCCTTGGTAACTCCTTAGGGACAAACTACGTTCTAGTCAGTTTAAGCGTGTTTGTAAGTAGCGACCTAGCTATATCTTTACTGTGCAGCAGTGGCATGACGAAAAGATCAACCTATGCTTTGATACAATCAGCGCCCTTGGTAACTCCTTAGGGACAAACTACGTTCTAGTCAGTTTAAGCGTGTTTGTAAGTAGCGACCTAGCTATATCTTTACTGTACAGCAGTGGCATGACGAAAAGATCAACCTATGCTTTGATACAATCAGCGCCCTTGGTAACTCCTTAGGGACAAACTACGTTCTAGTCAGTTTAAGCGTGTTTGTAAGCAGCGACCTAGCTATATCTTTACTGTACAGCAGTGGCATGACGACAAGATCAACATATGTTTTGATACAATCAGGACCCTTGGTAACACCTTAGGGACAAACTACGTTCTAGTCAGTTTAAGCGTGTTTGTAAGCAGCGACCTAGCTATGTCTTTACTGTACAGCAGTGGCATGACGAAAAGATCAACCTATGCTTTGATACAATCAGCGCCCTTGGTAACTCCTTAGGGACAAACTACGTTCTAGTCAGTTTAAGCGTGTTTGTAAGCAGCGACCTAGCTATGTCTTTACTGTACAGCAGTGGCATGACGAAAAGATCAACCTATGCTTTGATACAATCAGCGCCCTTGGTAACACCTTAGGGACAAACTACGTTCTAGTCAGTTTAAGCGTGTTTGTAAGCAGCGACCTAGCTATGTCTTTACTGTACAGCAGTGGCATGACGAAAAGATCAACCTATGCTTTGATACAATCAGGACCCTTGGTAACACCTTAGGGACAAACTACGTTCTAGTCAGTTTAAGCGTGTTTGTAAGCAGCGACCTAGCTATGTCTTTACTGTACAGCAGTGGCATGACGAAAAGATCAACCTATGCTTTGATATAATCAGGACCCTTGGTAACACCTTAGGGACAAACTACGTTCTAGTCAGTTTAAGCGTGTTTGTAAGCAGCGACCTAGCTATATCTTTACTGTACAGCAGTGGCATGACGAAAAGATCAACCTATGCTTTGATACAATCAGGGCCCTTGGTAACACCTTAGGGACAAACTACGTTCTAGTCAGTTTAAGCGTGTTTGTAAGCAGCGACCTAGCTATATCTTTACTGTACAGCAGTGGCATGACGAAAAGATCAACCTATGCTTTGATACAATCAGGGCCCTTGGTAACTCCTTAGGGACAAACTACGTTCTAGTCAGTTTAAGCGTGTTTGTAAGCAGCGACCTAGCTATATCTTTACTGTACAGCAGTGGCATGACGAAAAGATCAACCTATGCTTTGATACAATCAGGACCCTTGGTAACACCTTAGGGAAAAACTACGTTCTAGTCAGTTTAAGCGTGTTTGTAAGCAGCGACCTAGCTATATCTTTACTGTACAGCAGTGGCATGACGAAAAGATCAACCTATGCTTTGATACAATCAGGGCCCTTGGTAACACCTTAGGGACAAACTACGTTCTAGTCAGTTTAAGCGTGTTTGTAAGCAGCGACCTAGCTATATCTTTACTGTACAGCAGTGGCATGACGAAAAGATCAACCTATGCTTTGATACAATCAGGGCCGTTGGTAACTCCTTAGGGACAAACTACGTTCTAGTCAGTTTAAGCGTGTTTGTAAGCAGCGACCTAGCTATATCTTTACTGTACAGCAGTGGTATGTCGAAAAGATCAACCTATGCTTTGATACAATCAGGGCCCTTGGTAACTCCTTAGGGACAAACTACGTTCTAGTCAGTTTAAGCGTGTTTGTAAGCAGCGACCTAGCTATGTCTTTACTGTACAGCAGTGGCATGACGAAAAGATCAACCTATGCTTTGATACAATCAGGGCCCTTGGTAACACCTTAGGGACAAACTACGTTCTAGTCAGTTTAAGCGTGTTTGTAAGCAGCGACCTAGTTATGTCTTTACTGTACAGCAGTGGCATGACGAAAAGATCAACCTATGCTTTGATACAATCAGGGCCCTTGGTAACACCTTAGGGACAAACTACGTTCTAGTCAGTTTAAGCGTGTTTGTAAGCAGCGACCTAGCTATGTCTTTACTGTACAGCAGTGGCATGACGAAAAGATCAACCTATGCTTTGATACAATCAGGGCCCTTGGTAACTCCTTAGGGACAAACTACGTTCTAGTCAGTTTAAGCGTGTTTGTAAGCAGCGACCTAGCTATGTCTTTACTGTACAGCAGTGGCATGACGAAAAGATCAACCTATGCTTTGATACAATCAGGGCCCTTGGTAACTCCTTAGGGACAAACTACGTTCTAGTCAGTTTAAGCGTGTTTGTAAGTAGCGACCTAGCTATATCTTTACTGTACAGCAGTGGCATGACGAAAAGATCAACCTATGCTTTGATACAATCAGCGCCCTTGGTAACTCCTTAGGGACAAACTACGTTCTAGTCAGTTTAAGCGTGTTTGTAAGCAGGGACCTAGCTATGTCTTTACTGTACAGCAGTGGCATGACGAAAAGATCAACCTATGCTTTGATACAATCAGCGCCCTTGGTAACTCCTTAGGGACAAACTACGTTCTAGTCAGTTTAAGCGTGTTTGTAAGTAGCGACCTAGCTATATCTTTACTGTACAGCAGTGGCATGACGACAAGATCAACATATGTTTTGATACAATCAGCGCCCTTGGTAACTCCTTAGGGACAAACTACGTTCTAGTCAGTTTAAGCGTGTTTGTAAGCAGCGACCTAGCTATATCTTTACTGTACAGCAGTGGCATGACGAAAAGATCAACCTATGCTTTGATACAATCAGCGCCCTTGGTAACTCCTTAGGGACAAACTACGTTCTAGTCAGTTTAAGCGTGTTTGTAAGTAGCGACCTAGCTATATCTTTACTGTGCAGCAGTGGCATGACGAAAAGATCAACCTATGCTTTGATACAATCAGCGCCCTTGGTAACTCCTTAGGGACAAACTACGTTCTAGTCAGTTTAAGCGTGTTTGTAAGTAGCGACCTAGCTATATCTTTACTGTACAGCAGTGGCATGACGAAAAGATCAACCTATGCTTTGATACAATCAGCGCCCTTGGTAACTCCTTAGGGACAAACTACGTTCTAGTCAGTTTAAGCGTGTTTGTAAGCAGCGACCTAGCTATATCTTTACTGTACAGCAGTGGCATGACGACAAGATCAACATATGTTTTGATACAATCAGGACCCTTGGTAACACCTTAGGGACAAACTACGTTCTAGTCAGTTTAAGCGTGTTTGTAAGCAGCGACCTAGCTATGTCTTTACTGTACAGCAGTGGCATGACGAAAAGATCAACCTATGCTTTGATACAATCAGCGCCCTTGGTAACTCCTTAGGGACAAACTACGTTCTAGTCAGTTTAAGCGTGTTTGTAAGCAGCGACCTAGCTATGTCTTTACTGTACAGCAGTGGCATGACGAAAAGATCAACCTATGCTTTGATACAATCAGCGCCCTTGGTAACACCTTAGGGACAAACTACGTTCTAGTCAGTTTAAGCGTGTTTGTAAGTAGCGACCTAGCTATATCTTTACTGTGCAGCAGTGGCATGACGAAAAGATCAACCTATGCTTTGATACAATCAGGACCCTTGGTAACACCTTAGGGACAAACTACGTTCTAGTCAGTTTAAGCGTGTTTGTAAGCAGCGACCTAGCTATATCTTTACTGTACAGCAGTGGCATGACGACAAGATCAACATATGTTTTGATACAATCAGGACCCTTGGTAACACCTTAGGGACAAACTATATTCTAGTCAGTTTAAGCGTGTTTGTAAGCAGCGACCTAGCTATGTCTTTACTGTACAGCAGTGGCATGACGAAAAGATCAAACTATGGCGTTGATACAATCACATGTATTCCTTTTTAAGAATACAAAAACGTTAATGATGGAGGATGAATAACGTTGTAATAACTATTGGCGTTCTAGAAGTGATCTATATTGCGAAAATATTGTACCTGGAGATGTAGAACAACCTCAGAATCAAGGAAAACATAATTCAAATTTGAACTGACGCCCCAGAATCGTATACGTTTGAAAAAAACACACATTTACCCAACAAATAACATGGTAAGGTTACGTAAATATCTATTTTATAAAGTGTACTAATGCACGTTATAAACACTTGAATCCTTTAAATTAAACATCACTACCGTGCAGCAACTCCAAAAGTGTATCAAAATGGCGCTTATTTCACTTGTTCCAAATTTAAGTACCTATATTCCAATGTAGTATAGTGCTATAGTTTATACAGGATGTTTCAGGAAGAAACGTTTAATGCTTGTTGCTCAGGAGTACATAAGTCTGGATGCGAAAGAAATGGTTTCGTATTTGAACGTTTTCTTCAGTGTGTGAGTGTTTACATACGAATGAGTCATTTCCAATATGTTCGGTATATGTTAAACGCCAACCAAATCATCAGTTTATGAAGAACATCAAGTGATTCAGGATATTTATCATAGCCCATGCAGAACTAGAAGTCGAATTGTGTAAGCACTGGTTTGTCATGAAAGAAAGTGTGGCGCATTCAATTTAAAAATGTAATTTTAAAAGTATATCTGTATCTATTTTTGACCTATTTCACATAATTCTCTTCAGAATTAAATTCTTTTCGAACTCTTCATAAATTACACTTATTTGTTGGTTGTTTAACAGAATTAATATACTTCAAACCTAAACATAAGTTTTTCGTACCGGGATTTTAAAAATTACTGTAGTTGCAACACTGGGACCTGTTTTGTCCAATTTGTCAGTTTAGTTTACATAAAGTCCACCACATTTTACACCTCAATTAACGTCCCACAAATTTCTATGGTTTCTTTGCAACGGAGGAACTGAAATCCAGGCGAAATATTTCGTCAGCTGTAACTCGTTAATGAAACGTTTCCTGACATATGATTGTATGAACTTTTTGCATTAGTTTCTCCTAAGGAACAAGGACTGAAAGTTTCATCATTTCTTTCTGGGATACCGTGTATAAAAAGCACAGTAACTTTATAAGGGTTTGTATATTTTGTGAGGTTATTATTTTTTTTTTCAAAATTCATAAATTTTGGGGCATCAGCAACAAGTTTTATTATTTTCTCTTGTTCCTGAGGACTTTCTACGTCACCAGGTATAATTAGTTTTTTGGCAGTACCGATAAAGTCTGGGACGTAAATGTTTTATCTCACTATAAGGTGTTGCACCACCACTGCTCTGTGTCTTACCTAAGTACGTTCTAAAGCACGATGGTTCCAGCCATTGCAAGACGCGTTCGCACTGCGAGTAACTTGCCAAGAAGCGACTTGAGTGTCTCGGCAATTACCCGTTGGCAACCTTCCTACTTATGCTGGCAGCTTTCCGCGTTTATACACTCTCTTATAGCCGTATATTATATTTGTATAGCGCAGTGGCTCCGTCAAGGACGAGAACACTAATTATAATATGATGTATTATGAAGTCATGACCAAGTAGTTATGGCACTGGAAGATGGAGAACAGTCAAACGGTGTCTTGAGCTAAAGCCGCGTTGGCAACTCAAGGTAACTGTGTGTTTGTATCTCATAAGTGTGTGTCGATTACAGGTTCGAATCTTGGTAAAGATTTTTCAAATTGTGCTAATAATAAACGGTGGGGAAAATAAGCGTTTCAGTCAAATTCTAAAAAATAAATGGACACTACAAGAGTTTTTTTATTGTACTATTATAAATAAATGCGGAAAATAGAGATTACAAGTTTGAAATATCTAGTCAAAGCTTACTTATAGTAAGTAACAGAATTAAAGCTACAATATTTTGAAAAAAATTACCACGCTGAGAAGAAACAAGGTAAGACGAGCCCTTAGGTGCAACGTTTGTCGAACAATTGGCAACATTGCGTCGGTTAACAAATTGTTAGTTTATAAACTGGTGGCCAACAGTTGACGTGTGTATGCTCAGTGTGAATTCTTTTACGTGTTTAAGATCCGGCTTACCCAGTGAAACAGGAGGGCACGGAATATCCATGGAAGTCAATTACACTACACCTGGCAGGTTAGGTATTGTTGTATTGTGTTTGTGCCGGTCAAGTGTTGAGGCGTTGAGTGCGCGAATTCTGCTGAAGGACACTTGGCGTTCCCATGCTGCTTCATTTAAGCGACGCCCTCTGAGAACCAATCACAGACGGAGACCTTAACAAAGCGGTTTGGATTTGTTTAATAGGATTTTTTTAATCTTAAGGATGATATTATAAGGTTCAAAGATACTTTAGAAATTTCTTTTCATTCCGTCCTGTTCTGCCCTTCTGTGGTCTATCGCCTGCCAAATATTACAAACCCAAAGTTCCTTTCGTATCCCGTACACACAACTCTATCTATCGACTAGGAGGTTCTCATGTTCATCCTCTTTCCGTCTTTGCTCGTTTATGCCACTAACCGTACATGAGGTTATATTTATGTGAAATTTGTTTTAACATTAGATAAACAATGAATTCAAGAACCGGATCTTCTGAAGAAACAACAATGTTCAATATCCCCTTTTTTACATATATAAAATAATGAAACCTTCACAAACCAAAAAAAAAAAAAAAAAAACGGGAAAGATATTCTCAACAGGGCCTGTTACAAAGTTTTCCACCATTACAAAGGCGTAATTTGTCATGAAGAAGCTTATGTCTTGTACATGGTGTGTTCTGACTCTGAATCAAAAGTTTAGCATATCTTTTATTTGCTCTTTGGCTCTTCCATTGACGGTTGAAATCAAGCATTGTGTTTAAAATTTGATTCCGGAAACACTGAGATTACACAGGTATTCCTGTCAGCTTGCTTAGACTTTATGGGATACGATTCCCAGGGGCAGTTACGTCATAAGCGCATGTCACGCTGTAGCTGAAGTCAACCCATGTGTTTTAACATTGGATCCCGGATACATTGGGTGTACAGTGATATCCCTAATTGCGTGCTTGGTCTATGTGGGCTGTCATACCCTAGTGGTAGGTACATCACAACAGCCTGAGAATATTCCCTGAAGCTAACAATCTGTGATTGGAAGGTGAGACCACTGTCGGTGTTGGATGTTGCCTATTCGAAGAAAACCGAGGGACAATACTGGCATGTTTTTGTGTAGGACCATCGTGTTTCTGTTCCATGTTGCTGGAATAGGAATCGATGGTGCCATGGCAACGAGTAGCAAGACGGTTATAAGATCTGTTGTGTTGATACTGTTAGATTGAACACAGACAGGAAGTGTTAGATTGAGCACAGACAGGAAATGTTAGATTGAGCACAGACAGGAAATGTTAGATTGAGCACAGACAGGAAATGTTAGGTTGAGCGCAGACAAAAAATGTTAGGTTGAGCACTGACAGAAAATGTTAGATTGAGCACAGACAGGAAATGTTAGATTGAGCACAGACAGGAAATGTTAGATTGAGCACAGACAGAAAATGTTGGATTGAGCACAGACAGAAAATGTTAGATTGAGCACAGGCAGGAAATGTTAGATTGAGCACAGACAGGAAATGATAGATTGAGCACATACAGGAAATGTTAGATTGAGCACAGACGGAAATGTTAGGTTGAGCACAGACAAGAAATGTTAGATTGAGCACAGACAGTAAATGTTAGGTTGAGCACAGACAGGAAATGTTAGATTGAGCACAGACAGGAAATGTTAGATTGAGCACAGACGGAAATGTTAGGTTAAGCACAGACAGGAAATGTTAGATTGAACACAGACAGAAAATGTTAGATTGAGCACAGACAGAAAATGTTAGATTGAGCACAGACGGAAATGTTAGATTGAGCACAGACGGAAATGTTAGGTTGAGCACAGACAGGAAATGTTAGATTGAACACAGACAGAAAATGTTAGATTGAGCACAGACAGGAAATGTTAGATTGAGCACAGACGGAAATGTTAGGTTGAGCACAGACAGAAAATGTTAGATTGAGCACAGACAGAAAATGTTAGATTGAGCACAGACAGAAAATGTTAGATTGAGCATAGGCAGGAAATGTTAGATTGAGCACAGACAGGAAATGTTAGATTGAGCACAGACAGGAAATGTTAGATTGAGCACAGACAGGAAATGTTAGATTAAGCACAGACGGAAATGTTAGGTTGAGCACAGACAGGAAATGTTAGATTGAGCACAGATAGGAAATGTTAGATTGAGCACAGACAGGAAATGTTAAGTTGAGCACAGACGGAAATGTTAGGTTGAGCACAGACAGAAAATGTTAGATTGAGCACAGACAGAAAATGTTAGATTGAGCACAGACAGAAAATGTTAGATTGAGCATAGGCAGGAAATGTTAGATTGAGCACAGACAGGAAATGTTAGATTGAGCACAGACAGGAAATGTTAGATTGAGCACAGACAGGAAATGTTAAGTTGAGCACAGACAGGAAAAAATCACTTTTTTTCCTGTTACAATACCTGTATATTTCGTGAAATTTAACCTAACTTTTTACAACTTGTGTTTGTTCATCTTTTATAAATCAAGGTTTAGTAAGTAACGCTATATAACCATATGTAACAACTCGCGGCTTTTCTTGTTACTTTCTATATTGCTTGAATTAGACGAATCTCGTATTTTTTTTTAATTTAATTTTTTTTAACGATTTTGAACTTCTTTTCTTTGTATGTTGGCATTGGACTATATTTCCAATGCGTTTCGAGTAAGTCGCTCTATCGTTTTCGTGGTCTTCCAGCTGATCTTCTTCCTATGGCTAGCATCCACTCTATGTTTTTACTCCTCTATCTATCTTCAATCATCCTGCTTATACGGTCGTTTCCCTCACGCCTTTTTTCGCCACCCATTCATTAATGTTTTCCATCTTGCATCTCTACACCCAATAGTCATGACTACGTAAGCCTACTTTTAGTAAAACAGGAATAAATACTGAAGTGTAATTAAAGCTGTAGATTAATCCGCACAGTTTCAGAATAATTCCTCTTTCTCCGATTAGAATCATTATCAAGTATTACAGGGTTGTTAGAGTCAAATTGTGTCCTAATTTATTAGAATCTTCAAATGAAGCCCAAGAGAATGATGGTTTCACGATTATACAAAAATAGAGTTTGACATAGTATAGAATGTTAGTTTTATACATACAAATAAAATTGTTTGACATGCTACATAGTGTTTAATTTATACATACAAATAATGGTTTTTTACATAGTAGTTTTTGTATACATTCATGATATTATAATACATATTTTATTCATGAAAATAATAGAGTTTGATATACTACATAGTCTTTATTTTATACATAAAAATAATGGCATTTGACGTACTACATAGTGTTTATTATGTACATACACTAATAATGGTTTTTGACATAGTACGGGCCTACGTATTGCTTTTTACACATGCAAATAATAATATTTTACATATTTTTAGTATACAAATAATAGCGTTTAACATACTACTTAGTGTTTATTTTATAAATAAAAAAATTGGTGTTTTACATAGTACATAGTGTTTATTTTATACATATGAATAATAGTATTTGACATAGCCTATTTTATACATAAAAATAATGGTGTTTAACATAGTGTTTATTTTATACATACAAATGTTTGACTTAGTAGTACATACAAATAATAGTGTTTGACAAAGTAGTACATACAAATGATAGTGTTTGACATAGTAGTACATACAAATGATAGTGTTTGACATAGTAGTACATACAAATAATAGTGTTTGACAAAGTAGTACATACAAATAATAGTGTTTGACAAAGTAGTACATACAAATGATAGTGTTTGACATAGTAGTACATACAAATAATAGTATTTGACATAGTAGTACATACAAATGATAGTGTTTGACATAGAAGTACATACAAATGGAAGCAGATTGAAATAATGGTAACTCTAAAAGTACCTTCTTGCCTAACTAAAGAAACCACCCAGGTAGCACTTCGGCGAGAGTCACTGGAAATGATTCAGAATCTGTACTCAGACTCCGTTCAAATCTACACCGATGGGTCAGTAGATATAGTCCAAGATAAGTCAGGAGCAGGCTACTATAACCACTTCACCAAAGAAGAATATTACATACCAGCAAATGCAGCCTCCAGTGTCGATGCAGAGTTTCTGGCAAAAAATGCAGCCTTGGTAAACTGCCTTCAACTACGAGCAGAGAAGTTCTGTATATTCACTGACTCCAAGAGCGCCTTGCACATGATAAAGAAACGGAAACCAGGAAGATACTCATTTAGATTAGAAGAAGTAACAAATTGACTCAACCCTCTCAGCAAAGATGAGAAACAAATACAGCTCCCGTGGATCCCCTCACACTGCGGCATCGACGGTAATGAAAAAGCAGATATAATGGCCAAACAAGCAGCGGAAATGGGCCTAGTCTTCTTACCACAGTACTCTCTAAAGAAGCCGGAGAAACATCAAAACAATATTAATCGATAAACAGTTTTGGACCTTGGCTGCAGCAACTTGGACATCGGACCATCGGCGTCACATGACCCTGGACGTCCGCAGCAAGAAGCAAGAAGCAAACAAGCAAGCAAGACATAGTAGTACATACAAATGATAGTGTTTTACATAGTAGTACATACAAATAATAGAGTTTGACATAGTAGTACATACAAATGATAGTGTTTTACATAGTAGTACTTACAAATGATAGTGTTTTACATAGTTGTACATACAAATAATAGAGTTTGACATAGTAGTACATACAAATGACAGTGTTTGACATAGTAGTACATACAAATGATAGTGTTTGACATAGTAGTACATACAAATAATAGAGTTTGACATAGTAGTACATAAAAATGACAGTGTTTGACATAGTAGTACATACAAATGATAGTGTTTTACATAGTAGTACTTACAAATGATAGTGTTTTACATAGTTGTACATACAAATAATAGAATTTGACATAGTAGTACATAAAAATGACAGTGTTTGACATAGTAGTACATACAAATGATAGTGTTTGACATAGTAGTACATACAAATGACAGTGTTTGACATAGTAGTACATACAAATGATAGTGTTTGACATAGTAGTACATACAAATGATAGTGTTTGACATAGTAGTACATACAAATGATAGTGTTTGACATAGTAGTACTTACAAATGATAGTGTTTTACATAGTTGTACATACAAATAATAGAATTTGACATAGTAGTACATAAAAATGACAGTGTTTGACATAGTAGTACATACAAATGATAGTGTTTGACATAGTAGTACATACAAATAATAGAGTTTGACATAGTAGTACATAAAAATGACAGTGTTTGACATAGTAGTACATACAAATGATAGTGTTTTACATAGTAGTACTTACAAATGATAGTGTTTTACATAGTTGTACATACAAATGATAGTGTTTGACATAGTAGTACATACAAATGACAGTGTTTGACATAGTAGTACATACAAATGATAGTGTTTGACATAGTAGTACATACAAATGACAGTGTTTGACATAGTAGTACATACAAATGATAGTGTTTGACATAGTAGTACATACAAATGATAGTGTTTGACATAGTAGTACATACAAATGATAGTGTTTGACATAGTAGTACATACAAATGATAGTGTTTGACATAGTAGTACATACAAATGATAGTGTTTGACATAGTAGTACATACAAATGATAGTGTTTGACATAGTAGTACATACAAATGATAGTGTTTGACATAGTAGTACATACAAATGATAGTGTTTGACATAGTAGTACATACAAATGATAGTGTTTGACATAGTAGTACATACAAATGATAGTGTTTGACATAGTAGTACATACAAATGATAGTGTTTGACATAGTAGTACATACAAATGATAGTGTTTGACATAGTAGTACATACAAATGATAGTGTTTGACATAGTAGTACATACAAATGATAGTGTTTGACATAGTAGTACATACAAATGATAGTGTTTGACATAGTAGTACATACAAATGATAGTGTTTGACATAGTAGTACATACAAATGATAGTGTTTGACATAGTAGTACATACAAATGATAGTGTTTGACATAGTAGTACATACAAATGACAGTGTTTGACATAGTAGTACATACAAATGATAGTGTTTGACATAGTAGTACATACAAATGATAGTGTTTGACATAGTAGTACATACAAATGATAGTGTTTGACATAGTAGTACATACAAATGACAGTGTTTGGCATAGTAGTACATACAAATGACAGTGTTTGACATAGTAGTACATACAAATGATAGTGTTTGACATAGTAGTACATACAAATGACAGTGTTTGACATAGTAGTACATACAAATGATAGTGTTTGACATAGTAGTACATACAAATGATAGTGTTTGACATAGTAGTACATACAAATGACAGTGTTTGACATAGTAGTACATACAAATGATAGTGTTTGACATAGTAGTACATACAAATAATAGAGTTTGACATAGTAGTACATAAAAATGACAGTGTTTGACATAGTAGTACATACAAATGATAGTGTTTTACATAGTAGTACTTACAAATGATAGTGTTTTACATAGTTGTACATACAAATAATAGAATTTGACATAGTAGTACATAAAAATGACAGTGTTTGACATAGTAGTACATACAAATGATAGTGTTTGACATAGTAGTACATACAAATGACAGTGTTTGACATAGTAGTACATACAAATGACAGTGTTTGACATAGTAGTACATACAAATGATATCCCTCACCTACCACAATAAAACACACACACAAATTAGCCTCCACATTAAAAAAACTCCATTGCCATATATCCTACAAAACAACAAACACGCTAAGAAAACATATACAACCTTTTCAAAAAGAAACTGACATATACAAACTCTCAGGTATTTACAAATTAACTTGCAACGATTGTCCCAACTATTGCATCGGTCAAACAGTCAGGCCATTCTATACACGCTTCAATGAACACATTACCCAAACAAAACAAACAAACCCTAAATCCAGCTACGCAAAACACCTTAATAACACCCAACACACACATACCGACATACACACTAATTTAAAATATTCTACACACATTAAAACAGAGTAAAAAACTAACAACCTTAGAAAAATATGAAATCTACAAACACTACGCAAGACAGGGAAAATATACTTAATGACCACACCCACTTTGAAGCCAATAGTCTTTTCAAATACATCACACAAGACGCCGATACCTCACCTAATGTCTTAAATCCAACCCTGTCATACCGTTTGTAAAGAGCCAAAAGCCGCTAGTAGAAGGTTAGCTTCGTAAAAGGAACGATCGTTTTGAAACGCGTCAGCAAGTAAGCAATTACGTATTCACTCAGTTAAGTGGTGTAAAATTAGTTTAATCAGTGAATTCAAGATGATTATATCAAGAAACTTCAAATGATTCCGTTTGACATAGTAGTACATACAAATGATGGCCTTTGACATAGTAGTACATGCAAATGATAGCCTTTGACATAGTAGTAGATACAAATGATGGCGTTTGACATAGTAGTACATACAAATGATGGCGTTTGACATAGTAGTACATACAAATAATGGCGTTTGACATAGTAGTAGACACAAATGATAGTGTTTGACATAGGCCATAGTGATTACTTAGCGCTTGTACCATAGACTATTGTAGGACTTTAAAATAATGAATACAACTTTTGTGCTTTAGATTAACAAAGTACTTCAAAGCTACCTTCCACACTACAGAGAAGGAGCTTAGTAATATTAGTGGAAGGTAAAGCAGCCAGCGCTTCTTCAGCGCACCTTTACTCTTAGTTTGTTCCTTGTGATCACCCTATATCCAGTCCTGGGACCTTTCGTTAGTTAGAGTCCGAAGCAATTTTCAGTGCTTTCCATAACTAAATTAAGGTTGTACATTTTCTCTAAATCCCAGCCTCGCCTTACGGACTAGACGGTTTTTTGCCAGTTTATGGCAACAAAGATAAAGCTTGCATTTCGACGTTTTGAGCGACTTTTACAAGCATTGTACGAAGTGGGTTACCCCTCTTAACTTTTCCCTCTGTGTAACGCTCACTCCCGCCAAACTCTCACCAGATGTGTTAATTTAGTTTAAATGTGTTTCCCAATCAATCGACGCTACAGAAAGAACGCGTCGTTTATAGTTAAAATGCCAACGAAATCACCTAACAGTTTCACCGCGGTGACTCATCCTTGTTACATTTTACTCTTAAAGGTTTCCCATTGGATCGCACGATAGGCATTGTTATCGTTTCACGCTGTAATTAAAGTAAGCAGTCAACAATCGACCTTGACCTTTGAAGAAGACATACGCAACGCTGCCAACCTGTTCATCTTCAGGCCATTGTTCTTCACCTAATTCTTCTTTGTTTATAAATCACCGTGCTTGTATTTCGCATTAGAGGAGGAGCCAGGAGGAAATAGATTACAGATTGCGGTGGAAAATTGTACTATGGATGGCAAAGGATTATCATTAGAAATTATACAGGCACGGAGGGCGCAGTAAACTACAATAGGCGGTCTGGTTGTAGCCGCCGGCGCTGGATCAGCAGGTGCTTTCGGGGCACGGGGCAACACGCAAAGAAATGAAATTATTTCGGCCAATAGGCCACGACAAATATAATGTGAACCGTGAGTTTTCATGAGTGGAAATATACACCACTTGAAGGAAATAGTGTATTATTAGGACAAAGGACTTTGAGGCCAGTAGGGAGAGGTAGACATGGAAACTTCTTTAGTCCGGAATACGGAAGAGAAAAATGTTCCGTATTCTTGAGGAAAACTCTCGCTCAATCGGGACCTGGGGAATGTTTTCTTGATGCGTTCCCGTGAAAGTTTAAGAGAAGTCAATGGAGGGCCAGTTAAGGAGGACAATGGGTAAGAGGTATGAAATTACCCATGCGATATCATGATTTTACCTTATTTTCGATACCTGGAGATCATACTTATTCTTCCTTCTCGAAATGGAAGTAAATTCAGTTGTCAACCTGCTAATTTTAGGAATTTATACTTTATATATCTCCTAACCGGATGCTTTGTAGCTAACCTACATCGTTCACATTGGGCTTGGTGAATAAAGCTTTGTGTGTGTGTTGTGAAATGAGGTTAAGAAATTATGATTCTACGTCTTCGATGAGTTATTTCATCACGTGTACAATGTTTTTGCAATATATTAATCATAATTATGGGGTAAATTGTTATTTGTTTTTACTATTGGGTGCGGCAGGGGCACCAGCATCCACACAACCCACAACCGAATTTATTTACGGTCCTTTTCATATTGGTCTGCATTGGGTATATTAGCTGTAAAAGGAACGAAATGAAATAATAATAATTATGACGAAGCCGCTATCGTCGATGTGTTGTGAGTAGATGCCGCCATTGAAGGGATGTAAAGGATTAGTGAGGTCTACATTTAATACATATTACTGGAGAAATGGATTCCAGACGTAACAACAAACCGTGTTTTACTTGCCGGGCGTCTGGCGTGCGTTACGTGGGCCAATCATGTCGTGTTATGAGTATTAATTGTTAGATAAACACGTACAGCCTAACTATGTGTAGTTTTGAGACCTAATAAGGTAGATTGCTCTGGATTATTTTGAATCTCAACCGACTCTAAACAGAGAATTTAGAAGGGAACTACCCACTAACAAGCACATTCACTAGCTTCACGACACCTTCCTCTGTTCGTGAGAACACAGCCAGATTGGCTATGGTGGGTCCTCACGATCCCGTGATACGAGTAAAAGACTCCTATCAGAAAACCAATCTATAAGACTGGTTATCGGCTCGTCTACTGCTCCACGTGGGCAGCTCCCGCGGCTTCGGATCTTCTTCGTGTCACACGGGGGCTTAGTGCCATACTCCAGATCTCCTGGTCTTCCCTGACCCACTCCAGTCGTCAATCACCCATACTCAAAGGACCCATCAGGTAAACTTACATCCGCTCATCCATCTCTCTCTCAATCAGAATTTCCCTAAAAGCCTGAAACCTCAACTTACTAAAATCCAGTCCAATCTCCCTTAGCCTCCTTATCACATCTCTACTTATCTCCTCCCACATAGAAAAGGTAAATAGAAAATGTTGACTATTTTCAATGCCACCGCATTCACAAACCCCCTCTATACACATTCAAACCTTCTTAGACTGGCTAAAGTGACAAAACACTGATCCACATCCAGATATTAAGCATAGCATTAAACTGGAAAACTCAGTCGCCTGGTCACGACTTAGGTTCCAACCCTTTAACGTATTGTTGCTTTCATTAGTTTAGGAAATGTTGATAAGAAGCCAGCTATCAGTAAGACGATTAAGTGTTTTCAAATTTTAATACTGTCTGTCATCGATTCCTGTCACACAATATATCTTTAATGGGTATAGTAGACTACCGTTATCTTATGTAACGCTGTCGGATGAGCAAAACCCTCCTTTCTGTTCCTAATGACCCTCTACAATATAATCAGAACGTTTCCATAAAGCCTCCATAAATATGTATTTACTAACTTTTTGTGCCTTTATCCACGTGTCCGGTGAAGGCTAATTAGCTGTAAAGTTTACAATAGAAATAAACTGTATAGTTTAATTTATGTAAATAATAGTATTCATTCTATACCCCTATACAGGTTTCTTAATAGCATTCTTTCGTGTTTGGTATAATTTTTCTTTATTTTGTATTCTTCGTTAAATGGAACTACAGTTTTTTGATATTTTTTCGAATAAATAAAATAAGTATTCATTTTGAACTACACAATAGGAAACTAATTGCCTGGCCAAGTGCGAGGACGGTTGATACAAGGGATAGTCGTCCAGTGACTTTAACGGATCGGTGATGTTAGAGACTTGGATCAGTGACTTTAGTACCGGTGACAGGAGATACTGAGCCTTCTCTGTATGTGCCAATAACAGGGAGACGTACCACAATGGTAAAATGATTCCACACCATTTTCTCTTATTTTTTCGGAAGGCTTGTTTTATTTAAAGATAAACTCCTACGACATTAAGAACCATCTACCGAGTGCGAAATAGCGTCTACTGTACCCTATCGCTGTCATTATCTTGAAACCTGACACAAATCGTCCACCCACACACGTCGTAAATGAGTAGAGCCAGTGACAGCGACAAATCAACCAATCAGTAACTTTTAAGCCAGCGACGGCGACGTTTTGTCCAATCACAATATAGACAACCAACTTACCCTTCTGTCAACGACATTGCACGATGATCGGCGCCGTGAGCCGAGCGGTGACAGCAATCGAAGTTCAGTCAGTAAATTGTTCAGTTCTTCGAAGGTCCGCCGCTGACGGTCACACGCCGCCACGATCGCCGGCCGCGGTCGGTCACGCGCTGTGAGCCTCCAATCGAACCATTGTCACAGGAATTGGCATTTTCATATTTTACCACTGTTATCCTCAGCGACAAACGAATATCAGTGACAAGTCACCGTGACAGCAAAATATCGGCCATCCTTAGTTGACGCTGGACTATAAGGGTTGGCAGACAGCCCGAAGGAAGAATCCTCTTCCGAAACTTTACAAACTAAGTGGAAGAGTTTTGTTTTCCTACCTACGATTCCACACCGCTCACATACGTTTGTGTCCTTACTTCGCCTTAAAATAAAGTGCCCCATTGCTAAACAGATATTTTAAAGTTCTTCATCTGAAACATAAAAACAGGTGTAATAAGTAAATATATAACTTTTAAAAAGAACTCAAACATAAAAATGATATATTTAACTTTAAAAATTTTCATTGATAAAAAAAATATATAACGTGGAAAATTACAATTTATTAAATAATAGCGAACACAATGAACTACTAAATTAATTCTTACAACTGCTCAACTTTAGAATGCGTTTGGAACTAATTAAATACATATTGTCTTTATAACACTGTGTGATATAATATAAAGCAAGTATGTAAGATATACGCTGGCGTCTGGCCGTCCAGTTTGGGAACTTACATGTAATCCAGTAGTCTTCACCAGTGAGAATTGTTGACCTCAAGTGCTATGCCACTGCCACTGCTGCAGTGCAATATGGCAGGCAGTGGCACAAGCAAAGCCTTCTCGATTGATAGCGGTTATTAACCTGAAATGTTAGTCGACGTTTTACACAAACTACCGTACAAGAACCTGTTCAGGTAAACACTGTACTGTAGCGTTCTCTGTGAACTGGATTTACTTGTCCTTTCTTGCAGAGGACAACAAACAAAGCTCGATGCATTGAAGCCGCTACAAGAACATTAATTTAGCCTTTTTTTCGTAAATTGGAGTCTTTTATTGCAGGTTGGGATTTTCGCGGGGCAGGTTTGGATCCTTTTGAGCGGAGGCGCAAGACGAAAGCTCTCTCAACAAGAAAGAAAGCTAAGGGTAGTTTATTCAATTAAAAAATAAAAACATTTTTACTGCAGAAAATACTTCCTTAGTAACAGTTATTTACTATTTGAAAACAAACTTTAAAATAATATAAGATTAAAATTATTGGAAATAAAATTATTCTACAAATATAGAAATACGTTTCGGGAAATACATCCTTTTGTCACATCATTCAGACAGAAAGTAGTGTTACTATAGGCAAGTGTTTATATCTTATTATATGTTAATGTGTACACGTCGGTACTAGTAGTTCAAGTTGAAGACTGAAACAACGCATTCTTCTTATTTTCATTTCCCAAATCTATCTATGACGTCATCAGTGTTTACTTTAAATCGTAATTAACATAAACGACGGCAAAACCATTTCACTTTAATTTCATTAACAAGCATCTTCCCTCTCGGACCCTGAATTAATTTCTTCTCTCTGATCATTTTTTTATAATTTGTATTTTTGCGCTGCGCAACAGTGGTGGCTCAAATTAACACACGGACACTTACACCTGTCCCTGGTACAATACACGTCCCTGCTGGAATAGTTTTCTAGTAACATTTTGACTACTGTATAAGCAAAAATTGCACGTTGTTATCTCGTGTCACTTAAGGAGCAGGACAAAATTGTAGACTTGAAATTTTCATTCTTGTCGTTTAATATTGCTTGTCATTCCATAAATTGTGTCACACTTAGGGATACTTTTTTCCGAAAACTTTTACCAGACATTTTCGTTCTTTACGTTATATCTGAATCTAGTCCCTTAGGTCAACCTACTGCTCAGTTAGAGCCACCCCTTACATTTATCCGCCCTTTGCCTTGGCCTGGCACTGAGGACCCCTTTGACTTCATCCCCTTTAAACTTCACCCCGCTCATTATCTTGAACCCGAATTTAGCTAGATCAGCTCATTACCTTAATCCACTCCTTATTATGATTAGCCCTCGTCTATTTTACTCCTTAGCTGGATTCGCTCCTTATCATGATCCAGTCCTAATTTTATTCACTCCTTACTTTGATTCTCCCTCTTCCTTAATCCGATCTTTAGCTAGATCCACTCCTTACCATGATCTATTCCTCACCTTGATTCGACCATTTCCTTGATTTGCTCCGTAACATGATCCAAATCTTACATTAATTCACTCCTTACTTTGATTCATTCTCTTCCTTGATCTAATCCTTAATATGATTCAGTCCTTACCTTGGTTCACTCCTTAGTTTGATTCACCCTTTTCCTTGATCTGATCTTTAGCTAATTCCACTCATTACCTTGAGCTATTCCTCACATTGATTCGCCCTTTTCCTTGATCTGATCCATAGCTAGATCCACTCCTTACCTTGATTCACTCCTTCCTTTGATTCGCCCTCTTCCTTGAACTGATCCGTAATATGATCCAGTCCTTACCTTTATTCACTCCTTAATTTGATTCACCCTCTTCCTTGAACTGATCCGTAATATGATCCACTCCTTACCTTGATTCACTCCTTCCTTTGATTCGCCCTCTTCCTTGATCTGATCCGTAATATGATCCAGTCCTTACCTTTATTCACTCCTTAATTTGATTCACCCTCTTCCTTGATCCGATCTTTAGCTAGATCCACTCCTTACCTTGATCTATCCCTCACATTGATTCGCCCTTTTCCTTGATCTGATCCTTAGCTGGATCCACTTCTTACCTTGATTCATTCCTTACTTTGATTCGCCCTCTTCCTTGAACTGATCCCTAAACATGATCCAGTCCTTACCTTGATTCACTCCTTACTTTGATTCGGCCTCTTCCTTGATCCGATCTTAGCTAGATCCACTCCGTACCTTGATCTATTCCTCACATTGATTCGCCCTCTTCCTTGATTTGATCCGTAACATGGTTCAGTCCTTACCTTGATTCACTCCTTATTTTGGTTCATCCTCTTCCTTGATCTGATCCTCAACATGATCCAGTCCTTACCTTGATTCACTCCTTACTTCGATTCGTCCTCTTCTTTGATATGATGATTAACACGATTTACTCCTTACATCGATTCACTCCTTATTTTGATTCGTCCTCTTCCTTGATCTGATCGTTAACATGATCCAGTCCTTACCTAGATTCCCTGCTTACTTTGATTCGTCCTCTTCCTTGATCCGATTCGAAACATGATCCAGCCCTTACCTTGATTCATTCCTTACTTTGATTCGCCTTCTTCCTCGATCTGGTCCTTAGCTATATTCGCTCCTTACCTTGATACGCCTTCCCAATTGATCTGCTCCTTAGTTAGAACTGTTTTACGTTTATCCTTCTTGATTACGCCCTTAGCTGTGTGCTAATTACACTGCTGATTACGCCCGGATATAGGTGCGATTCGATCACTCATATTCATAAGAGTGTGATAAGAGGATATAATAGTGTGTTCACTCAGTTTTATGACAATATCCTACAAGGGCCTTTTCTCCAAATATTTTCTTGTTTTCTAGAGATTTTCCACTTACCTTAGTTCGATTTGTCTAAATGACTTTTCTTGTCGTCCTGTTATGCCCTTATTTCTAATGTCACCTGTCCAATATTACAAAACCCCAAAGTTCCCTTCGTTTCTCTTACACACAACGCCATCTATCGTTTAGGATGTTCTGTTCACCTTCTTCCTAACTTTGACCATTTACACCACTTTTCGTACATAATGATATATTTATGTGAAATTTGTTTAAACGGTGATTACTTACTGAATGTAAATAATTTGGTAATTGTTTGAAACGTGGGATGTTGAATGGAACAGTTAAAGCGGAAAGACCACTTCCTGCGAAATGGGCATACAACAATCATTCTTCTTACAAGGACTCCAACGAGTAGTACACCGCGTCAGAGAGTAGGTCTTATTCAGATACGTAAACCTGCACATGTGACACCTTATCCTCTACCAGAAGGTGCTATCTTCACCTTGAATCATACCTGTATTCAAAGTCCTTTTTAGTAGTACCTGATCTCCTTAACTGCAAAGAGACCCTCATTGTTTTCCACTCTGATATCGGTCTTATTAACATCTATGCTATACGAGTAAAACATTTTCCCCAACACAAAACTGCCTTTGCAGAGATTTGTATCAATAGGTCGTAACGGCCAGGTTACGTAATCTCTGTAAACGCTTCGCCTCCCTCTTCCCTTGAACTGGACTACTATTGGCTCCAGTAACTGGAGAATGTCAGTGCTTCTACTCACTAATGCTCCTCTCCGCCAGTCTACGAGAGGGTTGGTCATGAACATGTGAATCGTGTTTCCTTAAGTCTCTTGTGTTCTTATTTTTTATTTTTACTTGTTAATTGGTAGTAGATAAACCAATCGATCTTCTTCTAACAAAGTGAAACCGTGGCATCTCGGTCCATGTACTTATCTGCTATCTCGATTTTATCGGATGGTCATCAGATAAACTATTTGTGCACGCGTTCGTGACACCCTCAATATCTTGACCCCCTATCCTTATCCTATGTCTTTATCGGTTCCAAAGTAAGCAGTCAATCGATGCCGTTTTCTTCGCTAGTCCTGTTTTAATATCCAAGTTCCAGACATTTTCAAATCCCAACTCCAATTTAGTCTGAGTGATTATTCGATTAGCTACCTTGTATTATGTGCGTTCAGCTAAATTACGTGACCTGAACAGATCAACTATTTGACTTTTGATAGTAAAATATTGTTGCTCCTATTAATTCTTGGGTTTGGTTTACTTCGTTATTTTATTACATTTTGCCGTTTAACTGTTTTCAGAAAAATAATAAAACATGTAGACTAACTTAGAAATGCATAGGATTTGGATCCACTTAGCAAAGAGTTAGATTAAACTGTCTGGGTCATTTATTTTTAATATGCTTATCATTATTTGAAAAGCATCTTAATTCGTAAAAAATAGATGATTAGTTCAGTTTTCATTATATAGGATTACGAAATATGATTTATGTTGCACTCTGTGTTACGACTGTATTCAATTCACCTTGTGAGTCTTTCGGACTGGTATACAACTATTGTTCTCGCTCGAATACTGTAATTTCTTCTTTTCATTTTTTGTGACGCAGCCGTTTATCAATTACTCGACTTATTTCTAAAACTGTCTTCATATTCCTACGTCCACTACTCATTGTAAACACTTTTCTAGCAACTTCTCCTCACTGCGCTCACTTATCCATCCTTTTCTCACTTTATTTACTTTCCCAGAACCTTCTCACTGCAGTCACGTTTCCTACATCTTCATTCTCTGCAGCCACTTTTCCAGCGCCTTGCTGTCACTTCAGTAACTTCAGCTTCTTCCCTCACTGCAAACCCTTTCTCCCAATCTTCATCTTACTTTAGTCACTTTTCAAGAATCTTCCCTCACTGCAAACAGTTTCTCAACATCTTCTTCTCACTTCAGTCACTTTCCAGCATCTTCGACACTGTAGTAACTTTTTCATCATGGTTTTCTAATTGCAGTCAATTTTCTGGCATCTTCTCCCCTTTTCAGTCACTTTTCCAGCATAGTCCCTCACTGCAGACACTTTTCCAACATATTCAGTCTCTTCAGTCACTTTCCAGCATCTACCCTCACTGCAAACCCTTTCTCACTATCTACATCTTACTTCAGTCACTTTCCAACATCTTCTCACTTCAGCCACTTTCCAGCATCTTCTCATCACCGCAGTCACATTGCTAGCATCATCGTCTCACTGCAGACACTTTTCCAACACATTCTCTCACTTTAGTCAGTTTTCCAGCATCTTCTTCTCATTTCAGTTACTTTCCAGCATCTTTTTCTCACTCCAGTCACTCTACAGCACCTTCTCACTTCAGACACTTTCCAGCATCTTTTCCTAACTGCAGTCACTTTCCAGCATATTCTCTTTTTCAGTCACTTTCCAGCACCTTCTCCTCACCACAGTCACATTTCTAGCATCATCTTCTCATTTCAGTCACTTTCCGTCATCTTCTCACTTCAGACACTTTCCAGCCTCTTCTCACTTCAGTCGCTTTCCAGCATCTTCTCCCGTCAGTCATTTTACAGCATTGTCCCTCCTTTCCAACATATTCACTCACTTTAGTCAGTTTTCCAGCATCTTCTTCTCACTTCAGTCACTTTCGTGCATCTTTTTCTCACTCCAGTCACTCTACAGTATTTTCTCACTTCAGTAACTTTCCAACACCTTCTCACCGCAGTCACATTTCCAGCATCTTCTTCTCACTTCAGTCACTCTACAACATCTTCTCACTTCAGTCACTTTCCAGCATCTGTTCCTAACTGCAGTTACTTTTCAGCATCTTTTCCTTAC
This sequence comes from Prosapia bicincta, assembly GCA_036971475.1. NCBI lineage: Eukaryota > Metazoa > Arthropoda > Insecta > Hemiptera > Cercopidae > Prosapia > Prosapia bicincta. The sequence goes on from JBAIZL010000004.1 coordinate 253,443,996, forward strand.
CGCCCTAACTGCAGTCACTTTCCAGCATATTCTCTTTTCAGTCACTTTCCAGCACCTTCTCCTCACCACAGTCACATTTCTAGCATTATCTTCTCATTTCAGTCACTTTCCAGCATCTTCTCACTTCAGTCACTTTCCAGCCTCTTGTCACTTCAGTCTCTTTCCAGCATCTTCTCCCGTCAGTCATTTTACAGCATTATCCCTCCTTTCCAACATATTCACTCACTTTAGTCAGTTTTCCAGCATCTTCTTCTCACTTCAGTCACTTTCGTGCATCTTTTTCTCACTCCAGTCACTCTACAGCATCTTCTCACTTCAGTAACTTTCCAGCACCTTCCCACCGCAGTCACATTTCTAGCATCATCTTCTCACTTCAGTCACTTTCAAGAATCTTCTCACTTCAGTCACTTTTCCAGCATCTTCTCACGTAAGTCAATTTCCAGCATCGTCCCTCACTACAGACACTTTTCCAACATATTCTCTCACTTTAGTCAGTTTTCCAGCATCTTCTTCTCATTTCAGTCACTCTACAACATCTTCTCACTTCAGTCACTTTTCAGCTTCTTTTCCTCGCCGCAGTCACATTTCTAGCATCATATTCTCACTTCAGTCACTTTCCAGCATCTTCTCACTTCAGTCACTTTTCAGCATCTTCTCCTCACCACAGTCACATTACCAGCATCCTCTTCTTACTTCAGTTACTCTCCAGGATCTTCTCCTCTCTGCAGTCACTTTTCCAGCATCTCCCCTCTCTGCAAGCCCTTAATCATCTTCTCACTTTCTAGCATCTTCGACACTGTCGTAACTTTTCCATAATCTTTTTCTAATTGCAGTCACTATTCCAACATATTCTCCTCACTATACGTATTTTACATGCATCTATACCTCAATGCAAGCATTTTTCATTATCAAATTCTTAAAATATTTCTCGCTTTTGTAGAGTCGGTTTTCTATATTTAATTACTTGCAACATGTTACAAGGTTTAAGCGCACGGAAACACTCTTTGGTCGACTAATTGGAGTCAGCCCAGAAAGTAAACAAGGAATGGTATCCAACCAAAATGCGTAAGAACAATGCGATTATATTCCTAACAGGCTTAAATAGCTATCAGGAAGTTACCTATCAATTTTCTATGTATAGGTAAATGTTTAACATTTTTGTTCGTTCTTAGTCAGTTGTGAATTAACTTTAGTTGCCACATTATTAGCTACATTTATTTATAAATAATTGGAACATATTATTCAATTATTTATATATATTTATATATATATATATATATATATATATATATATATATATATATATATATATTCTACAAACATTATTTCTCTTTGTCACAAGTACTGAATTACTATAATAAAAAATAGGTAATAAATTTACATCTTTGCCGAAAATCTTTAATAAGTAATACTTACAGTATTCCAATACAGTCACAGATGCAGTGCTGAGGTATCTGTGAGCGAGTGGAGGCTAGAGGAAGGAAATAACTCAAAGCTTAGCTTCATCACGTGATCCATTGTTGCGGTTATCTCCGTCTGGATTTAATTCACTTTTTAGCAATACTACTGGTTTAACAACAAGGCATAACTAACACCAAGAGTGATTCTCATTTTTCACCAAGACACGCATCAATTGTCGAGGTCTCGGATCAGCTGAGCGGGTGACCTCTACGAGTTCAAGGGCGAACGTAACGGTAACCGCAAATATATGGGCGGGTCCGTTCGGCCAACACTTTCCTCAGCCCACTTTCCTTGCAAAGCAACTGAATTCCCTTAGTAAAAGTATTTTCTTATAAAACCAAAATTATCTTCAACCAAACAACACAAACTAGTAATAAAAATTGAAAATGAAATATTTTTCAATACACTAAAATGTGTAATTCATAATTTCAAAGTTTTTAACCTCACATTTAACCTGCCATACCTAATCATGTCATATTAAATCTTATCGGAGGGTTTTGGAGACCTATGACTCTCACCATGCCCATCTACAAGCTGGCAGAAACTTACAACATTACGACAGTTTCAAGTAAACGTCTTCACGTGTACTGTTCATATATTTCCAAATGGTTGCTCATTACACTGTCTAGTAAATGTCAATCTTCCGGGAGTTTAACCATTTCACCATATTCTGCTTTGCCTTCGATTTATACTCTACACGCATTTTCTCTACCGTCCACCTTTCTCTTTCGTAGACCTCTCTTCAAAGGGTCAGTGGAGAGCGGTCCTTCTTGGAATGAACCTCTCCGTCTAAAAGAACTCCTCCCGGCTTGCAATATCGGATAAGACTCAGGTTAATTCCATGGCTTCCCCGTGTATGCCGGCTATTATACCTACACTGGGTTGTAGGGGACAGTAATCTTTCTCTAATTTCCAACGAGAGCTAGAGGAGAAAAGGAGGGAGTGAAAGAGAGAGAGAGAGAAAAGAAATCCACTATGCGTACGCGTTGACCAGTTATAAGTCCCCCAAGGGCAATAATGATTTTATTGCGTTTTTGTTCGTATTCTTACACTTCCGCCCTTTCCTTCGACACCCATGCAGAGTCTTTACATTTCTATCCTACACTCGTCTGATTTTCCAGACAACTTAGCCAGGTTGAAATATGGTCGATATAAAACGAAAGGTATTTAGAGGGGCTGAAGCGGGGCTACAACGTCCAGCAATCGCCGTACCAGATCAGGAATTGAGACTATTTGCAATAGTCCAGGTTGGATTGGACTCAGTCGTCACGCACCTGATTGGACAAAATTCTGGTTTTGGCGCTCGTAATCTAATCCTTATTCCACAATAATACTATAAAGCTCTCTACATTTTGTTTGTTTAGCTCTGATGTTGGCAACAATGGTGATACATAGACTACATTTATTTGTTTTTGAAGCGAACACTTCTTTTCGTTGGGTATGTTTTACATGTGAGATGTTTTGCACCGCAGAAAAATCATCTAATCAGTCACGCTTCATTGCAACAAGAGACGCGTCACGAGACGCTCTACATATTTTACCTTAAATTAAGTGATAACATATGATTTCATAAAACAGCTGATTTTACTTTACAGGTTATGTTGTGGAACAGTTGATATTATTTATTTATATATTTCTGCTATAGCTTATGGCTGGAATTTAGTTACTGTATGTGAAAATAGGTTATTTAAGTAGAAATAATTCCAAATAGACGCTAATCTGAATAAACAAAAAATTATTTTGAATATCCAACACACAACTGTTACTGTAGTGTCTTAAGTGAATTAAATAACAACATTTATAATTAGTTAGACAT